>CP135538.1:8044778-8076943 GCA_032402905.1 Khaya senegalensis | reverse complement strand
CGAGATGTAATGGATGGAGTAGAGCATTTAAAGAATGTACCGGACTGCATAAATTAGACCTTATGCCATCTTTTTCAGGTGGGTGTAACTGAAACTGCCTTGTCCTCATTTCCCGAAATGAGCCTTCTTCGGTTTCTGGACCGCCTAGCAATGGGCCAATGCGTCGAACCCGTAGTGAGAAATGAGAATAGGGCATTGGCCAACTCGTCACACAGAACAGAGTTAAAAAATTTGAAGCGACCAAGAGTCATCACGTGATATTCTTAACAGTAAATGTAAATGAACAGCGCATGGCCTTGGCATTTCATCGAGAAAGAAAACCCTACCAAAACCCCTTTGCCTCTGTTGCGTCGAGTCAATATATAAATGCAAATAATTGCCGCTTGCCATCTCTTTCTCCCAGCTCACTGACTCAACAGCAAGGCCAGGCCAGTCCAGTCCAGTCCAGCCAACACTAGTAACATAAGCAACTCACACTAAATACACATCTTTGGTTTGTGCTGAGCTGCAGCACTAGTGGTGAAGAAAAAAGATGCCGCTAGGTGAGAGAGGAGGTTGGGATAAGAGCGAATCTAGATACTGTGGAGTCGAGACTGACTTCAATGATGACATGCCTCAGCTTTTATCTTTCAATCTTTCCACCGGCGGTTTTGATTTCGTCGTCGCTACCTTGGTTAGTTCCTTTTCTTTATTTCTTAAAACAAAAGATTCAGTTTCATTTCATATGTTGTTTACTTGACGATGACTTGTTAACCATTCACATATTTATCTATCGGAATGTCCATTATTCTATTTGAATGAAATGGTTGTAGGCTCACTTACAATAAGTTGTTAATCGTCCACGCTAATGCTAACCTTCTGTGGTGTCTGTGGTGAAGCTCAGCTGCTTTTAGTTGTAGCTGTTAAAACATTGTCGCTAATGCCCTGATCGCAACGGGCTTTTGCGGGTATTAAGGAGAAAAATGCATTTGATGTAGAATGAAATGTTTGATGTTGTGGTCTTACTCAGAGAGTTTACTATCATTATCATTTTTAAGTTAAAAAAATTAAAAAAAAAGAATCAGTTGTATAAAGGCGATTATAACAGCTCTGGGAAGTAAATCTGGTCACAGTAATCATCCCTAACCGTGTAGGTCTTGGTGGCGATTGTTCATTTTGTGCCTGATATGTTATTTTGAAGCGCTTTTATTTGGTAATTGTTATTTTATAACTTGCACTTTTTTATGAATTTCCGTGAGCCCAAAAATTTCTCTATTAGCAAAGTTCGAATTATTATGTAATTCTGATTAAGAAGAGAAAAAAAATATTGTTCTTGCATATTTGAATTCTTAGCAGTATTTATGATTTGCAACACAGATGGATCCCACTTATCGGCCAAGCTTGGTGGAAAAAGACAGTGGTGGATCACATGTTCTGCCATTTGCTGGCTCAGACTTAGTTTTGAGCCCTTCCCAGTGGAGTAGCCATGTTGTGGGTATGAACTGTTCTACTCATTTGATACTTAAGTATGCTGCTTTATGGTCTTTCTAGCATTTTGTTTGTTGTCTCAAATCATTTGTTTTTGTAATCTTGTTTGATTTACCTGTTGATCTCATTTTAGACTTGTTTGGGCTTCTATAGATTGGACTAAGGAGAATGATATTATGTAGAATTGTTGATGCACAAGCTTTATTCTTTTTGTGAAATCTAATTACCTTAAAGTGGCTTTGGTAAAGTGTGAACTCTCTTTCTGGATTCTTAAATTTACTCAGGAAAGATTAGTTCGTGGATTGACTTGGATTCAGAAGACGAGATCCTTCGGATGGATTCTGAAACTACTTTGAAACAAGAAATAGCTTGGGCTTCACATCTTTCCCTACAGGTATACATTGTTGTTATGGCTATTTTGGAATTTTGGCCTTTAGATTTAAATTGATTCTTATGCTATACTTGAAAGGCTTAATGCTTCGAAAATAGTCCTTGCAAGGAAAGTCCTTCCCCACTTCTTTTAAGTGCCTATGGTTTTACTGCTGCAGGCTTGCCTTCTTCCTTCTCCTAAGGGAGCATCCTGTGCTAATTATGCTAGGTGTGTTAATCAGATCTTACAGAGCCTAAACAATATGCAGGTGCTTATAGCTTTTCCTTCTTTTAGCCCCTTAATGCAACAATTTGATTTCTGTTTTTCTTCTCGTTATTGTCTCTCTTTTAATTACTTCTTTATTAAAGTTATGGCTTAGGATTCCGCTCGTGAAGAATGATGATGATTCTATGGACAGTGATCATTTGGTGAGTATAGTCATGTTACAAGCCATGTGTGGGTGTGTAATATATATTATATTATATTATATTATATGGATATACATATATATTTGTGATGGAACTGTTGTTGGCTTCTCGATTCCCCTACGAGGACTCTGGTATTCATGTTGGTTTGCAAATGAAATATTTGAGCACACAACCTGTATATAATGAATTGGTTGATGATAGTCTTTTCTGTATGGTGTACATTCCCTTGACAGAACGTCATGATGAGTTGAACCATCCAACTTTCTTTAATGATGGAATATGCCTGGTATTGGTTTTTGTCAAGACCTGATTATTGAAGATGTCTATTTTATCCTTTTGGACTTTTGTTCTTGCCATGTAGAGTGATTCCTGGGAACTCTGGAATTCATTTCGTCTTCACTGTGAGCATCACAGTCAGCTGTCAATTGCCCTTGGTGTTCTGTAAGTTGAATAATCTACGACCCATTGATTTTCACCTTGTATTTGACAATAAATATTTGTTATATACTCATTTTTAGTATCAATGCGATTGTTCACTAGGAGCTCACTACCTTCAGCAAACTCACTTGGGCGATGGTTTGGCGAGCCTGTTAGAGCAGCCATAATTTATACTGATGTAAATATATCTTGAGGTTTTCATTATTGTTTGTTGATTTGTCATTATTCGCCTGCTTGTTCAAATAAGTTACTCTTGCTTGACAGTCTTTTTTAACTAATGCACGGGGTTATCCATGCCTGTCTCGGCGCCACCAGAAGCTTATTACTGGGTTTTTTAACCATTCTATACAGGTATACAAACCACTCAGATGCTTCTTTGTCTCTTTTGTTCATTGGAGATTCTTATAAACTCCTGTATGTTATTTTATTCATATATTTTTTTCTAGCCTATTGGGAATCTCGCTGGAAATTGGCTTTTGATTCCAGTTGTCTTGAAGCAGAAAGCCCTGGTGGTTTAGTAATTTTGTAGTTGAGAACCTTACAAGAACTATAATTGTTTCATGGGAGGCCTATAGTTCTCAAAGTTCATTTTATGATTGCTTTTAATTTTGATAAAGAATGATTGGACCATGTGGTAGGTCTTTCGATTCCTGTAATTGGTTATCAGTAGTTTTCAAACTTGTTGCCTATCTCTACCTGTCAATTTATTAATGATTTCCCTTTGGTATGTTTATTAGATTGTTATTTCAGGAAAGCTTGTTCATGGTCATCCCAGGGTCAACTCAGATTCTGCTGCAGATAATATTGGTAGTAATGTTGAGAGTAATTCCAAAGTTCCTATCTTTGCTCAAATAGTGTCGGGTTTTGAATACTTGTTAAGTTGTTCTAACAGTTGTACTTAGAAAAACTCTATCCAATTCACAAATGGTTGATTAAACATTTGGATATACTTCTTTTCCTTCTTTGAGATGCTCATGTGTGGTTAGTTTGTTAGTTGCAAGTGATTTTGGTAGGTGCTTGTTTTAAATGTAGTTCACATTTTTCAAATAGTTGTGTGTGTACAGGCTTATTTATTACTTTGATAATTAATTTACCTCAGAGCACCGTTTTTACTCTCAGTTGAACATGTAACAACATCCTCTTTTTCTCTTTTTGCCATCAGGTACTCATAGACACCCCCTGAGGCCATATTTGGACTATATTGCTTATCTATACCAAAGGATGGATCCCCTTCCTGAGCAAGAACGTTTTGAGGTACAATCCAGATTGGGTTGTGATATCCTTTGTGTTATTATCTCATTCTGACTCCTGTATATTCTAATGGCAGCTCGGTTACAGGGATTTTTTACAGTCTCCATTGCAAGTGAGTGTTCTTTGCTTCTACTTCCTTTTAGTATGTGTTTGATGACTTCTGTGCCTTCTTATAACTAGTTCAAATGGGTTTTATAATTACAAGCTGTGTTCCACTTTCAATGCAGCCTCTTATGGACAATCTAGAGGCTCAAACATATGAGACATTTGAGAAAGATGCTGTGAAATATATCCAGGTAGGACTATTTTTATAGATTGTTGGAAGAACTGTTCTTCTAGGGACAACTAGTACCTTTTTCTTTATTCTGATCAGTGTGTACATACTTGTATTTTGCTAGTACCAAAGAGCAATTGGTAAAGCCTTATTGGACAGGGTTCCTGATGAAGCAGCGGCTTCCTTAACAACTGTAAGCTACCAGCATATGATTTATGCCCTTCTGCAAAACTCATCTTTATTTTTAGTTCATAGTCTTAACACATTGCACTACATAGGTGTTTCTTAAAACTTGTGGCACAAAAATGCAAACCATGACGTTTGTATACTTTTTTCCTGTGGAAAGGTGCTGATGGTTGTAGGAGCAGGACGCGGACCTCTTGTAAGGGCATCTTTGCAGGTCTCTACTTGTGCTTTTATATAACGGAAGTTGAGTTGGTTATTTGTTTGAGATCCATGCTCTAGCTTTGACTAGTGAACATTTTCTTTTTCTTCTGTTTGTTTGTAGGCAGCTGAAGAAACGGGACGCAAACTGAAAGTTTATGCTGTGGAGAAAAATCCAAATGCAGTTGTTACCCTTCATGTGCGTGGCTAATCTTAGTAACTATACTTGAAACATTCACGATATGCTTCAGCGGACAACATAATTTGCAGTACTAGTAGAAGGCATTTTCATATTAGGAATTGGTGCCTGAAAATTGGATTATTTTTCAATTAATTATTGCCTGGTTAAGCTTAAAATCCAAATCCTTGGTTATTGATAAGGCACCGTATGAATTTCTGACTTGGTAACAAAATGGCCTATTTCATTTACGTGCAGAAAATCTTAGACCAAATTTAATTTATGATAAATTATCAGAAGGTTAATTGACGATGATATTCTACGATTCTCTGTGCCTAGATTGCACATATGTTCTTGATGTAAAAGATCACATGTTTTCCCCATATTATTAAAAGATGTAAAAGATGCTTTCCACCTCGCCGTTTTGATTGTATACAGTAGATTTTGGTTTGGATTCCATGTTTTAACTTGTATATTGGAGGCCTGATTTGCCTTGATTTCTTGCCTTTATTCCTGAGAATGACCAATTCCTTTCTTTCCTTCTGTTTGGGTTCGTGTGTGCATGCACATGAGTGTTCATTGTGTGTAAATTCTCAATGAGTTCGTGGACAAAATAATTGTGCAAAGTTATGGACTGCTTTTCTGAGTTTTTTTTCTCCCTTTTTGTTTATAGAATGAAAAAATAATCTAATGTTCATTTTTCTTGATGAATGTTTTTGGTATTTAAGACTAAGTGGTGACAAAGTACTTTTGGAACAGAGTTTGGTCAGATTAGAGGGTTGGGAGAACATGGTGACCATAGTTTCTTGTGACATGCGTCACTGGGATGCTCCTGAAAAAGCTGACATCTTGGTACATGAACTTTGATCTGGTAAACTTGTTTCTTTAATTTCCTTCCTAGTTCCTACTTATTTGTGTCCTTGCCCTTTCCATATTTGTATGTAGGTCAGCGAGTTGCTTGGTTCGTTTGGTGACAATGAGTTGTCTCCTGAATGCCTAGATGGAGCCCAAAGATTTTTAAAGCTAGATGGAATCTCAATACCATCATTGTATGTGTATTTCTTTATATCACTCTTATCATTTATCTGATTATTGGCTTGTGAGATTATACCAGAGGGATTTAAAGGCTCTACTGGGCGCAACATTTTTTATACCCAAATCATCATCAGATTACTAGGATTGATACCATTCTGAGAACTGTATCATTTATACTGCAGTACTTCAGTCTTCAGACTGAATGGCGAATTAGTTGCATTAATAGATAGATCCCTCACATAATTATTGTCAAAACTAGTTTCTTCATCACACCATGACTTGATACGATATGGTGAGTAATGCTTATGTTACTTAATGAATCAATGTAGGGTGTTAGTGAACAGTGGTTTAGCGTTAGTCTATGTTGATCATTAAAGTGTTCCACTGATTAATGTTTTCAGTTCCTTCAGTGAGGTGCTGCTCAGTCACAGAGATGCTTCCAAAGATAAAGTAGTCGAGAAGTCAGTTGATTATATTGCTAGACATACATGTATTTTCACGTAATCTTGTGTCAGGTGTTGTTTGACATATGTGTATTCACCTCATAGAATTCCTGGTTAGTAATGGGTACTGCCCGGTCATATCTTTCTTTTGTTGAAAAGTTGCAGCTGAGCGCTACCAATTTTCTTGTTAATTGTTTGAAACTCATACATTTAACCATTTATTTGAAGTCAATATACTTGGTGAATGATCATTTGCATATCCTGGGAGCTTCAATATTCTTAGGTCCCAAAATAATGTTCAAATTAAAAATTGATGCAAATGCCCTATTAGTTGTTTTAATCGCTTGAGCTTATTTTACTAGTTATGACTTCTTCAGGTATACAAGTTTCATCCAACCGGTGACAGCTTCAAAGCTACACAATGATGTAATTCTTGTCTTTGTGCTTGACAGTATCTGCTTGAAACAATTTCTATTTGAACTAAACTTGTAGTTGTTTTCCAGGTTAAGTCCCATAAAGATCTTGTGCACTTTGAAACTGCTTATGTTGTCAAAGTACACAGTGTAGCTAGGCTGGCTCCTTCCCAACCCGTGAGTTTTCTTCCTATCATGCTTGCTAACTTGTGAACACTATTAGGTGTGTGGCTTATCAATTAATCTGTGCATGCTTGATCTTTCTCTGCTGCCTAAAACGTTGAATTTAGATTTTTTTTTTATGTTGATTATGTTATCTCTTGTTTTCTAATAGGTCTTTACTTTTACTCACCCAAACTTCTCAACTAAGAAGAGCAATCAGCGCTACAAAAAGCTGAGGTTTGAGATACCTGGTGACACTGGGTCAGCTATGGTGCATGGTATGCAGTAATGTAGCCATGTCTTTATATTTTATTTGCAAATAATGTTATGGAAAGACCATATTTCTGACAGATTTTGCTTTCTGGTGTTCAATTTAAGCTTTTTTTAAGTGAAACTAATTTTATTGAAAATAATTTTGAAATTGGGGCAGGCTTTTTTTTCTATACGGTATGAGTTAGTATCCAGATTTCCATATTATGGTAGCAAATAATGTTCTGGAAATAATTTTGGTTGGCCAGGCTTCTATAAAGAATGAGTTAGTGTTCAGATTTCTATGATGAATTTTGTTTTCCATAATTGATTATTGGGTTTCCTAAGTGAAATTGATGTTGCTATTGAAAATAATTTTGGTTTGAGCAGGCTTTTGTCAAAGATAACAAGTCAATTGTCATTCAAATTGAATATGATTGAACATCCATTGGATAACTGACTGCAGTCTTGCAGTTGAAACACGACCACTTTCACAAACATGATATTAAGCTCAATAGACTCTTATCTGTAATTACATGATTTATCACTATTTGTTTACTTGAGAAACAAGATTGATGGAGAAGAAATATTATCCAAGTTTAATTCATGTGGGAAGTTTTGAGCCTGACATTTTTGCATGCCTGATTAATAGGGTTTGCTGGCTATTTTGATGCGACGCTTTACAAAGATGTACATCTAGGTATTGAACCATCAACGGCAACACCAAACATGTTCAGCTGGTATGACATTGAAATTTCCTTTGTCCAAAGTGTGCTTTAAGTTGTTCATCATCATTCCTTAAGAAATGCATAGCTTCTCATAGACACGATATGCTAGCTCTTTTGTTTTGATGAGTCTTACTCCAATACTGGGACAAGAATTCTAGTATTGTTCCTGGAGTGAACAATTTCATTTATGCACTTGTTATGCGAAACTTTGTACTTATATATGTCACATTAAACTTGTAATGTATTGAGTTGTACATAGATGATAGATTTGGAACATGGAATGTGAACCTTATAACATGTTATACAACATAGTGGGCCTTTATTGTAGTTTTTCCTTGTTTTGATTTATCAGGTACTATCTGTTTTTGCACTGTTCTCTCCTAGGTTTTATGCCTGTGTGAGGTGGCTGATTAATTAATTGTGTAGCTGATATTTTTACTCATAGTTGTATATAATCAGGGCAATTTAGAGTGAACTTGGTTATATGACGCAACTGTTCTTTCCCAAATGAATATCTTTACTCTTGCCTGCTCAGGTTTGCAATATTTTTTCCACTAAGGACACCAGTGTGCATTGGGCCTGGTTCTACTCTAGAGGTGCATTTTTGGCGTTGTTGTGGTTCTACAAAGGTATAGTAATCTAAAATACTGTTCTATACAGTTTGTTGATTCTGTGAATTGTTTTCTTTCTCTTCTTTTTGTTGTTGGTTTACCATACTCTACTGTATTCAGGAAGACAAATGCACCGAAAGGCAAATTCGGAGCCATTTTTTTGATGGACTTATTCTTCTTTTGTTTGGATGTGTCCAGGTTTGGTATGAATGGGGTGTTGCATCTCCCTGCCCATCTCCTATTCACAACAGCAATGGCCGTTCGTATTGGGTTGGCCTTTAGCACATCTTTTTATTATAAAATATGTATTTTAGTTACAGGCAAGGTGTTTGAAAGCTATATTCATGCCCAAGATAACCATTTCAAGGGGAAGTAGTGTATCTTTTTCTTGCTCATATTATTCGAGGAACAGCTTAAAAATGTGAAACTTAATCCAGATCTTTTGGTGCCCTGCTACTGCTACTGCTCTTCCGAATTCAATGTCGTTTCCACCAATCTTGCGTGTGGTTCTGCACAAGCGCGCCGTGTTTGATTAGCATAAAAGCCAATCTTGAAACCGAGACATTGTCTTCAGTTCCTCAAATGTGCACGTTTAAAACACATGCAACATACAAGCCAGGCTCGATCTCTGAAGTTGTGATTTTCCAACGTTGAATGTTATTCTTCTGAAAAGGTTTAAATACACAGAATTTGCTTTTCTTCTTTTATTGGTTAGATTATCCTCTCATGGCCTAAGTTATTGAATGCTAAAAAATTTTAAAGGGGAAAAAAAAAAATAAACAGAAGAAAAGGGTTGTATGTATACATACTCCAGTTAAAAAAAAGTACAAAATGAACAATTGGGTTGATTGAGGAGTACACCGCGTCCTAATTGTAGAAAAAATACAAAAAAAAAATTAAAATCATATGCTGTTATAGGTTGAATAATTTACTAAAATGTACAAAGATGAGGGCTGGCATTAGTAGGAAATCTTCATATTTCTGAACTCTGATGAACCCATTTATCGTAATCTTGTAGTAGCTGCTGTAAGAGCAATGGTACGAGTCTATCCACTAGAGCTTGCATCATTCTGTTTGTCACCACACTTCCATTGTTTGAATATCGGTGCATGCAATTGATGTTGCCCAAAACTAATAGAAGTTGTAGGGAGCAAAAGTGCATTTTGTGAAAAAGCAAACTTGTTATTGATGCCTTGCCACAGAAGGATTTTGGGACATTCTATTACCTCGTACTATATTATGGAAGTTCAAGACACTCGAGACTTTAAACAACAATGTACAAAAAGAAACTTCAGACCCTTGCTATACGAGGGCAATGTATGATTTGGAAATTAAACAGAGAACCCCATTTAGGGTATGTTTTGAGATTAAAGTGCTATGACATTTGAATCCACAATTGCTGTGGGATGGAATCTTGTCAAGTATAAATATATAGGTGGGTAATACACACTAGCTGCGGAGTAAAAATGATGGCTTACCAAACACATTTAACTACTGTGCTATTCATTAGTCCCAAACATACCTTTAAGAAATGATTGATTCCAACATTTCTGATAGATTTACCACAATTTTCTTATTTCCGATCTGTGTTTTATAATTATAGCAAGAGCTAACACTCATTCATCATGGTTTTCATACGCCTAAACAATATAATTGCTGATAAAATATAAAATAAGGATAGAAATTAACTGACAACTCAGAAAAGCTTAAGCAACCTTGCAGCCCTAACCAAACAACAATTGTATGCTAACAGATTGTGAAAGCCAATAATTGAACAATATTTTCCTCAAACACATATGCTCACATGCTTGCTCACGCAGACAGACAGATGCATTCTTTCCTCTCTCTGTGCAAACGTGCACAAAAACAAAACTATGTTGCCAAAGACAGTTGATAAATGTGCGAGATATGCACAAGATTGGTTTGGTCAACTTTGTTTTATCAAACAGAAAATGTATTTCATGAAAAATCCTTTTAAGACAGCCAGATTACCAATTACATATTGAAGTAGTTAGAAAACTCACATGTTTCCAGGGCGCTCAATAGCTGATACAGGCAGCAGAGAAAATGGCCGAGTGTAAATCTGTGTGCAAGAGCAGTGAATGTTAAACATCTATGTTGGTCCAAGAATTAAAGGAGGTGTCCCAACTTAGAGAAATTAATTATGTCCAAATATGGGGAAACAAAATTATTTATAAATTGTCTGCGGATGACACAAAATATAACTTGCAACAAATTATCATGATCTGTGGTTGGCATATTAACAACCTCGAGTGATAAATTCAACTTCACATCGATCTCCAGAAATGAATCAGAATCATTTGTGTGCCATGTCATGTGGTTGATCATAAAAGCTGCAAGTTCACAGCTAGCGTGTAAGTATTTTTTTGCAAAAGTCTAGCTTCATTAGCATAACACTGAGGGTAGCTACTTGAAGCATTCATAATCAACTCAGAAAACCTCAAATAAACTGCCTTGAAGCTTCTAATGACTATGGCAACAAAAGCACCTTAACAGATCTTAATACTTTCAATAACAATTTGACAATACTCATCTTAATATGCCTACAAAGAGAACCCTCCATATTTTATTATGAAGATTTTGTATAGCAAAAAACAAGTGCATTTTATATAAAGGGATGTCAACAATTTATAAATTAGTGATAGATTTGTAGATTGTTAGAGCATTTTTAAGGTTAATGTCATAATGGATTCTCTGCCCATGCACAATTTATTAAAGTTCCAAATAAAAAAGAGTCTAATGGATTCAATGAAGCCATATGTACCTGAGAAATGATCATTTTGGCGTTCCACAATGTCTGAACCTTCAAACTATGTATCATATTAACAAAAAATAGGCATGAATATAAAATCTTTAATAGCTATTACACGAATATAAAATTTTGAATGGCTACTATGTATCATATAAACAATTGTTGGGCGTTTGTGCATAAGTTTAACCTTTCAGGACTTATGGTACAGTATGACACCAAACCTATTTGACAGCAAGGTCTTGTGTTTGATTTTTGAAAAATCCCCCATTGTATAAATTATATCATAAGGTAAGATGGGTCTAGGGATACCCAGTTGGTTTTAACGCTTGCAGTGGAAGCAAGAGATCAAAGAATTGAAACCCTCATATACCCATCTGGGGTAGGGTGCATCAGAAAGAAAGAAAAGATAGGTCTATCTTTGAACCTAAATGGAGCGAGTCTGTTTATCAATTCAGTTATGCAAGCAGAGTTTATGCACTATTCTGGACTTGCCATAATCTTAAATTTTTGGATTAGTAATTATTCAATGTAAACACAACCCTCATTTAGTAGTTCTGCCTAGATATAATTAAAATTTTGAAAGCTCTTATTTAGCATTCCTAGATGTCATAGATTACTTTACCTAAACCAAATGTACATGAAACGGTGGCTTAATTATTTTCTCATTTTGCTTATTTGTTATATTTGTGGTTGACTACTTCAAGTAAAGGTATTGGAGATCACCTTGCATGAAAGTAACTGCACTGTACAATCTCTGTTCGTCGGAGTTACACGTAGGTCCATCACAGGGGCAGCTTCAAAGTTCAAAAATTGAACTTTTGGCAGAGTGCACCTAGTCATGCAGTCCTATTTTAGTCTTCATTGTTATCTCAACAGCACATAACAAGTAAAATTCTAGAGTGTTAAAAAATGTTAATGTGGAAGGAATGGTTTCACCCAATATGGAAATTTTCTGAGTTATTCTCAAAGAGGTGACTTATGTACAGAGGGCAGAATGAATTCCACGAGCACTAATAATTCAATGTGGAACCACAGGTCCCCACAAAGTTTTCCTACTTAAGATATGTATAAAGTCCTGGCACTTCAATAGATCAACAAAAAGTAGAAAATGTAATAAGCTAATATCATCAACAACGATACATTATGACACCTATCTCACCATGACAATTAATTTTGAAACAATATTTACTTTTATTTTCAGTTGTTTCATCAACTAAGAAAGAATGAACATTTGCTGCTTCAACCACTGATGGGTGACATAATATAAATTATTACAACATTATGGCAGCTTAGTGATTTAGAAAGAAAAATATGGAGTCATGAGTACAAATAGAACAAGCCAAAGAGGGGACCTGTAAGTGTTGGTATCAAGGAGCTGAAAGCTCTGCAAGGCACTTGTGTTCAGCATTGCTTGAATCCCAAATGGATGACTTAAAAATTCACTAATATGATGTGCCTTGCCCCCAGAATCAACATCATAATTTGGCAACTTAATACTCTCCTTCCTTGTGGCAAACAAATTTGCTTTCTTTGCGTTTGACAATGACATACTAGTTTGACGGAGCCTGATGGCTTGAATTCTGTTCCTGAAGCAATCGCATAAGAAAAAAATTAACATCCCAAATTGAACAACTAGAACTGTTGAAGTGAAACATATATTTCATTTCATTACACAACCAGTATGTAACAGCACAATAGCAATATACCTTAAATGTCCCATTCCCAATATATATTTATGTACTAGTTTCACTGTTATGCAATTAAGAAGGACAAACCTTGTTGTGATGGTGAGGTTTGGAAAAGCAAAGGATGGCAACGAAGTGTGAGCTTCTCCTGCTGCGATTGCTCCCCACTCGTTACTTCTTGTCATCATCCTATTCATTATGATACTGTCTCTAAATGAGTACAAACCTACGAAGCAAAGCGAGAGCAAATGTAAGTATATAAAACAATAAAACAACCGTTGGAGCACAGAATATAAGAAAAGCAAGTAAGAATGCGAGCAAACCCACACACGGAGAAGATAAAGGAGTAGAATAAATTCCTTTTTCCCTACCAGTTTAATTTCAGCAGCCAATTTAACAATAAAATCAACTTCCTTGAACGATTGAAAATTTTATGAGGAAGAGATAAGAGGGATACAGAGTTTCAGACAGGTCAAACTCGTGTACCTGCACTCGGCTGTGTGAGGACAAAAGGAGTCCGGATGGGGATGGCAGTTGCGGTTACTAATAATATTTGTTTAAATTTCTAATTTTAGTTATTGGGAAAGGAAACATATTATTGAGCATTCGTTTCGAGAGAGGAGGGAATAGAGGCCTTCTCACTGGTATTAATAATACAAGAATGTGTGTGTAGCTTGAGAATGTACGAGATGAGACGGAAATAAATTTTAGCCCTGTCTGTCAACGTACATAATAATGATACTCGTATCTGTCCGAATTGCATCATTATTCAGCCAAAACAAAAGAATATACATTAAAGATTTCTCCTCTCATCTGGGTTGAATTGAAGGAATTGACACAACCCAAAAAAATGATGCAACTGCAACACTACCATTCACCATGAGGGTGCGACTCTTAAACATGTCATAAGGCACGTGGCGTTAAGAATTAAGAACATATTGTGTATTGTTGTCATTTTTTGTCTAATTTTTTTATGAGATATTGTAATCCACGAAAATTTAGAGGCATACATTATGATATAGTTCATAATTCTTCATCTGAAAAAGATGTTAGAGATGCACTGTCTCAATCAAATTAGGGGGTCGAACCTTGGTGGGAAGGTCCTAGTAGGGGGCAAGATGCCACCCTTCCCAGTTCTCGGGTGGCTTCTCAAGAATTAACCACTATTACAACCAACGAATAACAGAAGATACATACACTTGGAACTCAGAAGCCACAGTTTACAGCAAAGGCACAACACCAATGAACAGCATTTTGTTCTCGATAATTTTCTGCTATTTCTTCATACAGTGTCTTATAGAACTGTGAATAAGTAGATATATAGCTGCACATAAAATCTAAAGAACTGCCCCAAAAAAAAGCACTTAGAACCACCTAAGGCATAGTTTGATGCAGATTATGGGTGTTCACGGATTAGGCGGGGGCAGTAACTGCAATTCAACCAACTTCAGATCTTCTGAATTACTCTGAGCTTAGCACTCCTACAGCGGCCATTGAGTCTCTCCTCCTCTTCAGCTGGTGTTATTGGTCTCTTGGTGAGAATTGTTCCATTCCTACCTTGTATTGTATGGCTAATCCACGTTTCATTAACAAAGTTGTCATTTCTGACATTTCTCCAATCTCTTCTGCCTCTCTCTACTTCACTCTCGTCCGTGTCTACTCCATTTCGGCCAATGATGTCCAGGAATGCTTGTTTCACAATTCTATCCTCCAAACTGTGGAAAGCAATAACAGCAAGCCTGCCCCCAGGAGCAAGACAGTCAAAACAAGCATGGAGAGAATTCTCCAGAGTCTTGAGCTCGTCATTTACTGCTATTCTCAAAGCTTGAAACACGCGCGTTGCTGTTTTTATCCAACCTTGCCTACGCCCTAAAGCAATTCAACAAATAATTATTCATCCAGCAATGATATGCTTTACTTTCATAATCTAATTGCCCATTCGCACAAAGAACCTAAGTATGAAAGAAAAGGGTAATAGATAAATGAAGCAGAACCTACCTCTCATCCCAGGAGTCACATTCCGAATAAGATCTACCAGTTCACCAGTGGAATGCAATCCACCACTAAGACGAGCTTGAACTATCTTATTTTGAAGCAAACGCCAGTTGCTTTCTTCTCCATACTCCCGCAAGACTTGGCCCACTTCAGCATCTGGCCATGAATTTATTATATCTTCCGCTTTCAAACTTGCCTGAAATAAGCCTGTTACAATCAGTTAAGTGAAACAAAAATTTAATGATTCTGAGGCAAGCAATCATATTAACCACCCAAAACAAAAGACCAAAACAGAGGGTAACGAAAGAGCAAATTACTAGTGGAAAGAACCAGAAGCACAACATCAGAAACACTATCATTGTCAACACTGACATGAACTAGTAAGACCTTTAACACATTTGAGATCCCTAAAAATTTAGCAGAATGTTGACGTTAAGATGTTGCCAAAGTACGTACATCAAACTCAGTCCTCATTTTAGAAGGAAGTTTTCTCATATGATGAAACTACCAAAACATCATAATTTCATTTTTATTTCATTGCTTCCCAAAAAAGCTACCTATAAATGGTAAACTATACTATAAACCACAAACAAACAGACATGTCCATTTAGCCAGGGTTAGATAATAGTATCAGCTGTATAAGTTCATGCTACACTTACACCGAACAATCAGGTAAATGCAAAACTAATAAGGGAAGAAGTTATCCTAAGAATCATATTTAGGAATATGGAATTGTAATCTGGTCTCACAAGGAATCAAGGATTTGAAATTTCACTCAGTTATGTGCCCCTATCAATGACAATCTGCCTAAGTAGATTGAAATAATGCGCTGGCCACTCACATGGTCTACAGGATTGATTTGTGACAAAAGTTTCCTCTTCTAGAATTCTTTTACATGAAACCATGCTCAAGAGGAGAGAAACAGGAAGTCAAGAAAGGAAGGGAGAATATTTAAGTAAGGAAGAGGTAAATTGTATAGGATTTTACTAGAATTCCTCTCGACAGAAGTTAAGTATTTTGCTATAGATGGGTGATTTAAATTACCGAGAAACGCTTACCTGAGGATCCATCCGCATATCAAGAGGTCCATTGCCAAGCACACTGAAGCCTCTTTGAGGATTGTTCACCTGCTTAACAAAAACAAATCGAAGATATGATTGAAGATTGGAGAAAATAATAACTCACAGACATAGACATTATAACAAAAAGGATTATATACAAATGGAAGCAAACAGCATTTCCATTAGGGCAATACCTGCATAGATGACATCCCCAAGTCCATTAAGATACCATCTACTCCACAGTTTAATAGATTCTCATCAACCTGGCCAAGCACAGATTTGATATGTCTAAAATTTTTCACAAAGGTATGTGTTTTCAAGTCAGAATGAGCATGCAAGAAAAAATCGATGTGGGCTCGAGCCATTTCATGTGCCACGGGATCGACATCCATTCCAACATAAAGTTTCAATTCTTGGTGGGCCTGAATTATCTGTTTCATAAAGCAAGCATAACAAAAGTTAACAATTAGAGATAATAAGACTTTAAGGATGGCTGTTTACTAAATGAAAGAGAATCCTGACGGCGGAGGAATGACCGGCAGCTCCCAGAGTGCAGTCAATGAAAGAGGTGATTCTCCTTGATGATGAGAAAACGTCCAACACTTCACCCAACATAACTGGTATGTGTGATGTTGATGATTGCTGAATAATAGAATCATAATCATAATCCTTCTTAGAACGAGTTCTCCTCTTTTCCTTCACCTGCCCCACTTTTGCGCTTGTTATCTCTGATGTTGCTTTCGCCGCCGCCTTCTTTTTCTTATCCTTAGTAGCGCGAAATGTCGTAAAAGCAGCAACCCGGTGAAGAGGCCTTCCAACCCCAGCTGATTCTAATTTTACTGATAATGATGCAGAATTACAAAACAACAACATTGATATTCCTATTCTTCTGGCAGCCATTCCAGCCGTTCTAATAACATTCTTCTACACTACCTATATCTCCTTTTTGATTTTTCAATCAATTCACCAACACCAAACACGGGTTCATCGAGTCTCCTCTCCTGGAAGGGAAAACCCTATCAAGTTCTGTTTCCCTAGGCTCATAAATTTGGACAAAAAAATAGGAACGCCAAAATTTTTAGGGTCCAACTTCTTAATCCAAGGCCCTTTTAAGAGCACGAACCTAAAAGTGTTCTGTTTGAACCCCTATAAATTCCTAAAAGACCTCCTAATGCAAAGAGCACGATTTTCCTTTTATTTTTTTCATTTACAAACTGCCTTCCTATTACACTAGTAAAATAAATAAATTTATAAATAACTAAAACGTGATCAAGCAAATTGCTGGGAGTAAGATTAAGTTACTGATTGAAAATTTCCATTTACATTAAAAAGAACAAATGTAAAAGGGATACAAGAAGAAGAAGAAGAAGTTGAAATTTGCTCCAAACAGCAGACACGCAGTTCTATAAATATGAATTTCAGTTTGGGTTTGGCGGATCCCACAATTTATTGCCTTGAATGGACCTTGTAGATAAGTCAATCAACGCGACTTTGCAAACGGACTATTACCCCCATTGGACCCGCAGTTGGCCCAATCCCAACCCACTCATTGCTTATATAGAATCTGATGAGTGGTGCTGATGCCTTCTTTATTTTACCGAAAACGATTCCGTGTCAAGTGTGGAACCTGAAGGTTAAAAAGAGTCCGGCTCAGCCAGCCAGGGGCCCTTAATTGTTCTAATCCATGACTTCAGGGTCTGCCTTACAAAACCTTTTTTTCTTTTGACTGGCTACTTCAATTATTTTGTTATGCTTTACTGTTTAGCACCACCTACCCGATCAATAATTTCCGTGTAGCCTTATAACGTGCGCAACTTCGTCCATATCTTCTCTGTTTTTTCCTTCCTTTCCCCTTCCCACCAAACAATAAAAGGAAAACAACAGACGGAGTATCATGGATTTAATAGATGAGCAACAATTACCACCCTCGCCGGAGGAACCCAAGGCAGAAGAAGAGGGACAATCTCTTCCTCCTAAAGCAGGCCAACCTGGTTACCTGGGAAAGCATCGGATGGCAGTTGCCTTATCCCATGTCCATAACCAAATCAACCTTGTCCAGGTAATAGATCCTTGGATGATTCTTGTTCAGGTTTGATGTTTTGTACGCTAACAAAGAAATTTGATTCAGGAAGAGCTGGATGAGCTCGAGACACTAGGTGAATCGTCCATTGTCTGCACGGAGTAAGCAATAACCTCCTACTTAGACAATATCATTTGGTTTTCATTTGAACTGAAAGCATTTTTTTTTTTTTTTTTTCGACAGATTCGTATCAAGTGTTGAATCCGTACCTGATCCACTTCTACCAAGGTGAAAAAGCAAATTCGTTCAATTAATGGTTTTATATTTCCTTGTTGACCATGAATTACAATACCATATAGCAAACCGTTTGTAGACATGAAATTGTCGCTGTCTCTTTTGACGATTAGATGATTGATGGAATGATTGTATTGTAGGACTAAAGGTCCGGCAGAAGTTTCTTGGGATCGGTGGTTCAGAGGGGCCCACAACTCCCGTAACCATAGGCGGTGGATATAGAAATCCCAAACCCCAGCACAGACATCACGAACTCACGAGCAATTTATTAGTTTCCATTTCTCACGAAAATTTCAAGACATTCTATCGGCAGATAGAACCTAAATGATTGAAGTAGACAAGCAACCGCCTAAGAAGTTCTCAACCTACCAGGAGTCACAAAGAGCAACGTATGTTGGCCGGTCTACAATACCACGTAAAGAAGTCTGGAAGGTAGCCGCGACGACAAATTGTCAGTTCAAAATCCTCCATCGTGATATAAACAAAAAACATTCGTTATTTGCAAATCCAGAGTTTATTCGAGTATTTTTCAGTAGAATATTGTATTTATATAAATACAAAAACAGATATTTCTTCCCTTTTTCTTTTCTGTGCGGGATTTTAAGGGGAATAACTGTCAGTGACATTCATGTCACTTTCAGAATTGTACATTTTAGCGAAGAATGTCCAGAACACAATACACCAACAGGGACAATGAGCAGGACTTCTGATGGCTAGAATAACAACAGAAAATGCCACAATAAACGAAATGGCAAGGCAAAATGTATAGGTGCCACATAAGCAAGGTAGCATCATCCATAAACAAAAGCTCCAAAACTTACAAAAGCTGAGCACAGCAGTAGACTTGCCAGTGTACATGTTTCACATCTTCCTGAAGTGCCAGCTAATAAGCAAATGTTACAACTGTTGCTGAGCTCTATATTTACAAGAAAAACCAGCCCTTCCAAGAAAACGTTTACATATTCTTTCAGCCAATAGATCTGTCCAAATAAAAGAAAAAATGGCAAAAAGCCATAGATTCAGAGAGGGTTTTTTCTTCTAACAAAGATAAATCCCCAACATAAAAAAGAAAATGTATATTTGCAGAGTATATATAAGTACATGTTTCCCCAAAATAAAACGCACAGTAAACAGCTCAAGATAATGCGTAAGATATGTAACAAATGGTACCAACTATACAACACCCTTTTCAGGAATTCCAGAATTGAGCATCAACCCATAAATCAGAAAATGAGAAAGTCACAACACAACCTTCACTCAACTCTTTCGACCAAGAAAAAGTGTGCAAAAACAAGCATGAGCCAAAATAATAGATTTTCAAAGGTAAGTGAAGAACTGGCTGGGCATATGATCCATGCAAAGCATCACAATATAAAAGCCTGTCAAACAGTTATAATCAAATAATAGTCTTTAAAAGTTTTTTTTTTTTTTTTTTTCGCTTTTTTAGATTACTTCAATGGCCAGTCTAGTTCCATATAAATTTGTCCATGAGAATAAAACCTATCCCCCCCTATTTTACACTTAGGATATATAACAATAATTGTTGACAACATCTCTAATGACAAATTACCCTCCCCCACATAAGGCGAAGCTCATTCTGGAGATCAAGACTATTTAACGCTAATCTCATCCCTATATCCAGTACAGATCCATCAAAAGTCACAAGGTATTTCCGCTGAAAGATAGCATTCAAAAATAACTACTAAAATGGGTTATTTTACATTGATACGGCAATTATAACCATATGCCAAGCTAGGCAAAAGAAGAAAGAACTACGCTCTAAGAATAATGTCAGGAAGAAAGCAGCATTACAAGTACCATAGAATACTTGATCTTCACAATGCAAAAGAATTAAGATGATACCAAAAACAACGTAATAAACAGCATAAAAAGTATATTCTGGAGAGCATCTGGACTCAGCAAGATGCAATGCAACAGCCTGTCACATGACCCCCATATCCCCCACCGATTGAATTTGGAACTTCTTTACAACTCACAATTTTTTCTCATTCTAGGGAAGTGGCCACCCCTAATTTGCTTCTTTCTTCCTACAGCTTTCAAAAATTAATGGTTTCCATAGGACCATCAAGCTTGTATAGAACAGTTTGGCATAATTTGGTCATAGGCGTTACACAAAAAGGGCTTACTAAAAGTTGTTTTAATTCTCATTCATGCAACTATGACAGTTAGTACCTCTCTTTCACATGTAGCCTATCAAAGGAAACATAACAGGTATGCAATTTTCTTTCCAAAAATGCAGAACGATTTTCATGAAGTTACTAATTGGCCAAGAAATTCCTGATTGTAAACCAATAAGATATCTACTAAACAGAAAGGAAGAAAATCCAGCTTCACATGCCAAATAAATATAACATAAAATAAACAATAGATTACTAATAAACTGATAAATGCAATAACAAAAAAGAAAAAAGTCTGAGAGAAAAGGAGGGCTGGAGATCTTACTTCCCAATGCAGGTGGAAATTTAAACAGTTTCCACTTGCAGCATCAATATCTACAAAAGCTTAGATGCAATAAACAGCTTATACTCTCAAACAACTTGGGACGACAGGTTTGATGTCAAAAGTGTTCCCCTGAAACCTTCTTCTGTGTGCTGCACATTCATCCTCTGGTCAGAAAGCTCATCTGTAGAACAACATCAAGCAGGTTAGTGTGATAAACAGCTTCAGTCAGAATCCCATAAGAGTACACTAGCAACAAAACTGGCCACACGCTTCAAATTACAATAAAAAATACTATTGATCAATCCAGTTAGAGTCAGATATATCATAAAAGTGCATCATCTTCAGCAGATGGTCCTCGCCAAATGCCAAAATACAGAACATACATATCATCCACAAACATTGGATTGGGAAGGAAGGTAAACAAAGAGAGATTATTAAGAAAACAGCTACTTTTCATAATGCATTGAAATGTCAATCACCAATCAACATATATGACGGCTAACAGTATCAAATCATTATGCTTAAACTATTAATATACATCACATTTCCAATAGATCTATCAACTATTCCCGCCACTTGCAAGCTTTGATTTTTAGTCTGATACGCTATATTCTCCTCTTGAATTGATTTTATATTCAAACATGATGAGTGTCTCCAGTCACTATTTGTATCATACCTGCATCATTTTCATAAACTAAGTTGTTCAGCAATATTGATGTATTCCCATCTCTAGAATTAACATAGGCATAGCAAACAAACTGGTAATTCCCAACCATGCATTTTAGCACATAATCCCTGAGAAAAAAAAGAGAGGAAAACTTTCCTCCAAATTTTTTAATTTTGAAATAAATAATGATTGGAGATTGTCCTTTTTGATTTACTGCCAATCACTGGTCCACCAGTACTATGTAATCTTCTTTTTGCTAGGAATTTCTCTTTGTCTCGTATTTGCAAAAAAAAAAAAAAAAAAGAGAAAAGAAAGAAAGAAGATGAAGAAGAAGAAGAAAGAAAGAAAAATTGCACACTGAGTACAAGCTACTGCTACAATTTAAACTTGCACAAGGAAAATTGATGTATTCTACACTTACTGATTCACTTGAGGATGAATTATTTGATGAGGATCAAAGAAAATGAATTTCACTAGAGGAACTTTTTTTTTTTTTTTTAAAAAAAGAAAGCAAACAATTAATGCTAAACACATTCCTGACGCAAGTATAGAACTACCAATTACCAGCAATATCTCGATGTTCATGGATTTCAGAATCTTGCACCCAAAGCTTATCCCCAGGAAAAATATTCATGTCTGCAAGAGTAGCACATTCCTGTTCAATTATCCTTTGGCCTTTGTGAAGTATCTGGTTTTCTTTAACAACCTGCATAAATTTACTAAGTTATACAATAAGCATACAAATAAAACACATGTTCAAATAGGATGTTCATGACAGCTCATCCAACAAGCTTCAATGGAAGTAACATGCATGGTGTTGGACAAAGAAAAATAATGATCATCATCTCATAGTCACACAACAAGAAAAGTAGTAATGTGTTAATTTTGGAAAATGCAGGCATTCGAACCAGAAAAGATAGCAAGAGTATCAAGAAATTATTTCACAAAACAAGACAGGTCATAAATTTACTGTATTCTTGAAGATAAAAAGGTGGCAAGAATATACCTTTGCCTTATTTTTGCTGTATATGTTGCATGATATGCCCATATTGTCATTCAAAGAAAAGAAACATAATTTGATGTTCGATTAATATATTGTCTTGCTAGACCCAAACAAATGAAGAACGATACAACTTCATCTTCTGCAAATAAACTATATTTGCCCAAAATAACCAAACGCTTCCCAGGGCTAAAGCTCAAACTGCTCAAGTATGATAGACCATAAGGTAACAACAACCAGGATGACTTGATGACAAATGAAACGGAATCAGAATCTATGTCACAGTGACAGGATATATGAAGATCTCATATTAGTGTGCGATTGGATATGTGTATACATGTCAAACTTGTAAGGGTTTTCCGCTTAATTTTTCACATTATTCTGAACCAGTTCATATTATCACAGATTTCCTGGACATTTGTGCAAGCCTCTGGCACATAAATTTTCATGATATGCTTCAAAAAATCTACAGTCAAACATAAAAAAGTTCTCATGTGTCCAGTTTTCCGTAAGATTCTCAGAGTATAAAGTTATCCATGACATGCTGAAAATTAAATAACATATATTTGATCAAAAAGAAATGCTAGTGTAGCTTACCCCAAGAGATTCCCAAATCATCATTTTTAACTGGTATATGGATGTGGAAGCAGAAACTTTTAAATTTATTAAACTCCCATAATTAGTCTTTCTAGAGCGCTTTGAGGTTCGTCTGTCTGGATCAAGCATGGCATCAGAAGCTTCTAAAATTGATCTTGGAGCTTCTTTCCCGCGTACAAGGCATACATATATGTCCTCGTTGCAATAGTTGAGTTTCTGCATCAATTCACAACTTTCTTTTTCTCCAATGCAATCCTCACATATCTAGCAGAATATAAAACCGCATGAAAAAGGGGTTAAGCTTGAAAATAATTTAATGAGTAAATTGTGTTACGATAAATATATCCCTGGTGAGCAAAGGATTTGCCAAATATGTAGTAAAAATAACACCTACAACAAGCTGCTGCCTATAATTAAAGGATATGGTGATTGGTTTCATAAAAATATTCACCTGATACTAATGCCCTTGTACAAAATATCAAGAAAATTAAAGCAATAAAAGTTTCTACTAGAAAAGTTGTATAACTGATTTGAACATTGAAGTACATAAACGTACCTAAAGTCTGATTTCTGAAATAAATGTTGCATACTCTCTAGCATGCAGGACCACAGAAGGGAATAACAAGAAGTAAACTTTTGAATTACCTCTGGGCAAGTCCTAACCACAGGCTGTTTAGATTCATTCTCATTATTTTCTTCATCACGTAGATTGAAAGGTTCCTCAGACATAGGCATCTCTTTGCAGGAGCCACTCAAATTATTTCCTGCATTATTACTGAACTCAACCATGACAGATATGCCTTTCTCCTTGATGCCACCCCACTCTTCACAGAAACATTTCCAGTCATTCTCAGAAATAATTGTCAACCCATCTGTCTAGAATCCGAAGACAGGGAAAGGGATTAAAAAGCATCTAATATTCGAGCATTTATATGCATATTGACTCCAAGCAAGCCGCCTATTAAAGCACTTTGAATACCAACAGTTTTGATTATGCAAAATCAAATGAAAAGAATATGGAAAGATTCCACATAGGCACCAGCATAATCCAAGCCAATATCATAAGCTACAACTTCTCACTTTAATGATGATACATATATAATACAAAAGTAAATATATCACATACTTACCACAGAACCCTTCTGAAATATTGAACCGCGTTTGCAAACCAGGTCAGGAGGCCTTTCAAGGAGCCGTGCATGCTGGTGAAGCAAGAATGTACAAAAATCATATTATACAGTTGTCATTTATATCTGCACTGAGGAATAGAGAGAAGATAGAAAATGAAAGAAAGTATTGGGACAGGTCTCAATTACCCAAACCCAATCTTAATTTTGATTTTTCTCTAGACAGAATTTTAAACCCATGATTCATTCCACATGCTGCATAGAAGTCAATTTTAAAACTATTGGGGGTGACCATCTTGGAATAAGTGATTGTTCCTAAAGTTCAACACTTGGAAAAAACTCTATTGATTCACATGATGACAGGTTTCGATGTTTAGAGGGAGCTGGACACATTGAGTTAGTCTTCAACATAAAGTGGGTAAAACGTCAAAGAAAACAGACCTTCACTGCAGATTGGTCAGAATATGATTAGTTGTAAACGCATCAGCAAACAAAGATGTCAACTGACCTTTTCACATTTAAGCGAATCAATGACACCATCCAGAATTTCAGGTTCCACAGACGTAGAAGCATTTTTTCCACTAGTGCTAATGTAGTTTTTCCACTTGGTTAGCCATGATGAGGGCAGCAAGTAATACTTGCAATCTAAAGACAGCGGAATACTTCTTCCCAAAGCCAGTTTTTCATGATTTTGGCGCTGTTTAAGCTTCAGAGCTCTGTGGCAAAAATAATGGAAGTCAGGCAAGTATGTCACCATAAAAGCTACACGGTAAAAATAAGCATTCGATTCAAATGACCGTATAGAATCCTCCATGCATGCCACTTCAGAAAGTGCATCCCTGCATTCTGGGCACTCTCTAGAGTCTAAAGGAAAGATTGAACAACCCAAAAGATCATCAGGTTTTACTTTCATGGCATCTTCATAAATGAAGAGCCAAAGAGCCTCAGGAACCAGCAATCGCCTAGCACCAGCAGCTTGCTCAGGCATCAGTTGCCCATGGGGACACCTAATTGAGGTTGTTGGTCCTCCATCAGCTTCACTAGGAGCATCAAAGTTTTTTCTTTTTGTCCACTGTTGCAACCTATAAAAATATAGTTATTAACATCACTATATGTCTGTGCAAAAACTTAGAATAAATAGATTTTCAATAGATATGCGATGTCATCATTCCAAAACTCCAACCTCAACAAGTTTTGAAATTGAACAGAAACTTCATTGAACATTCAAATTGATGTAAGATTTGGTTTGAAACGATCATAAAGCATTAAAAAATGTGAAGCTTTTTCCTTTCTTTAACATGGATGGGAGAAAAAAAATTGGAGTAAAAACACTATATGGTTCATGATTATTTAATTTCTGCAACAATGATACAAATCGTAAGACAATACAAAAATTTGCAGCCATACCACAACTTGGATACATAGTATGCTCCATCAACAATCTTTCCTGATAGGACATCATCTGTGAGCACTTTCATTGATTTTCTTCGATCTCGATAGCTATCAACACATACCACAGTATGTGCACCATCAATAAGGCAATTCATGCAGTAGTCATCCTTGGTCAGTGCTGGCCCTCCTCCATACTGAATTTACAAGCATTTTATGAAAACTGATGAGTAATAATAACCTCGAGCACAAAAGAACAAAAAGCAACAAACAGTAAAACAGTTCACAGATGTCCCAAGTAATCAACACAAAAGGATATAGAACATAAGAGAGGGGTCATGAAGATTATGCAAACGAACTTGAGAAACCTACTTGCTTTTAAGGAAATATAGAAGGATAAACCAACAAGAACATACAATTACCCCAACAAGGATAAACCAACAAAGGAGATAGGCCATAAGATTGATCTCATCCTCCCTGTCCACCATGGACTACTCATTGCTTCCAAAATTTTCCAGTTTTTCTTTCAAAGTAGGCCATTAAGTTTATAATTCAAGGGACTTTCCACATAATTATCGCCTTTGAGCTCTAAGTACTCCAGAATCATAGTTCTTGCCAATGGTAAAATATAAACCTGACATCCACCCATCCACCTAATACTAATGAAAAATGATGGAAAACAATAGGAAGAAGTATGCATGAATGTCAAAGTGGCTCCAGCATACCACACAAACTGCCATTCTTTTAGATTTAGCACCAGCGTGAACATTATTTTTATGTGGAAAACTCTCCAGTCGGTGGTGTCTGCCTGTTTAACTAACAGAGAAAGGTTACACTTCTAATTTTAAAAAAACCTTCAGAATCTTTTCCCTCTCTCTCTCTCTCTCCTCAAAAACTTCAATAGCAAAATCAACTTCTACAGAAATCTCCGTCATTGTCAGTGTCTGTCAAATAAAATTAACAAAAAATGGTCACACTTTGCAATTTTGCATCAGCATCAGAATCTCTACTTCTCTCTTCTCTTTCTCATTCCTTTACAATTTTAACAACAAATCACCTAACAGGAAGCAACTAGATGACCCTCCCACTTCCCAGTCTTTCTCTCTCTCTCTCTCTCTCACTTGCACGCATGTACACACTAAACAACAAAGCAAAAAAGTTCTGCAAGCTCCAAAAAGCCAACAAATCATAACAAACTCAACTAAGAGGAAATAACCAGATAACTCTTAACACAAACAAAAATGCATGCATATGAACAGGCAGACACCAACATGCACAACTTGTATCAATTAAACCATAATATATGTAATTCTATATGGTTAAATTTCAAGAGAAACCACCATTTAGAATTGAAAGCATAGGTTACAAAAACAACCAACCAGAACTTAACATGTTTCCTAAAAAGCCAATAAAACTGTCAGTACAAAACAAAAGAAGAGGAAGTAACTAGATAACATTACACAAACTTCATGCATAGTTGTGAGACTCCAAGAATGTGTAAATACCTTAGAGAACAATTTAGTCCAGGCTTTGAAAGACAATCGCTTCATGGAGCTAACCTTTGATACTGGAACTTTCCCATGCAAGCATTGGATGGGCGTGTTGTCTATAATGCTGCACATATTACAAAGCAAAACATCGATAAGACAAGACATAGAGATTAAAAGCACAGGCTTCAATGCCAATAAGATTATGAATACATGAATGACATGTTATGGTTTACAGGCACAAAATAAGGAAGCAAGTAAATATAAAACAACTTCAAACAACATAAGAGCAACAACATCATAGGAATTAGAACATACGGTGGGGAAATTTTGTCAGCCCATTGGCGAAGCCAATCCGTGGAAATCCAATAAAATGGTTCTTCATGTGAGAGAGCAGGCGCTTCAGAAAGAACTGATCGCACTTCCTGTTTACGCTCAGAAATGCAATCCAACTCTCTTCTCTTCTTTAATTTGAATTGTTCACAAGCATCAAGATATGATATATTTAATTCTTTAATCTCTTTCAAAAGATGAGATGGAAGAGAAATGCCATCATGTAAAAAAATCATATCACTTTCTACTTCCATACTCGTAACATCATGAATCACATTTATCTTACTATTCTCCTTACGCCTAAGATTATACATTAACATGTATGCATCATTAGAAGTGAATCTCTCTACATTACTACCACTAGTAGATTCTGAAGACTGCGGGTAAACATCATCTTTATTTAAATTGGCACCTTTTATTCCTTCTGAGACAGATGGACAAACAACAGGTTCAGAACAAACACCTTTTGAACCATAACATGAAGAGCCCTCTCCTAAAGGGTGATTCCCTAAGTTTGAGACGTGCTCATCATCAAATTCCCACCACTGTCCCGTATGCTCATCCTTAATAAGTGCGATGTAGTGACCACTGTTTACAGCAGTTCCCTTGTGAATCAATACAGCTGACAAGTCATATGTCAAATGAATTTGAAATGGCTCAGACAGTCTCTGGTGCATATTCAGTTCTCCCGGGAAACAAAAAGCAGAAGTGATTTTTTTCTTCATAGTAGTCTACTAGCACAAATCAAATACACAAAATCAAACATTAATATATGGCAAGTGATACTAAGAAGCTATTTTTGCACTGTCATAGATGACAGAATCCTCAAAAAAGGAAGACTGCTGAGTAATATAATAAAACTTA
Organism: Khaya senegalensis; assembly: GCA_032402905.1. Classification (NCBI taxonomy): domain Eukaryota; kingdom Viridiplantae; phylum Streptophyta; class Magnoliopsida; order Sapindales; family Meliaceae; genus Khaya; species Khaya senegalensis. The sequence goes on along the minus strand of CP135538.1, from coordinate 8,048,757 downwards.
AACAGACATGACCATTCTCAAGCCAAACAATAAATAAATTCCACTATTCTCCATATAAAATGTTGTTGCTTATGTTAGCCATTGAATGAAGCAAAAAATAAGTTAACCCACAAAGCTATCAAATAAAGCATGGTGGGACACATGACCCATGACATATGACATAATAGAAGTTACCTGTTTCTTCATGCCAGGATGTCTGTTTGTAGTTAGACCTTCTCCAAACTTAGGATCAATGACTAATTCAACATTGTATTCTGTTCATGTCTTTGTGGTCTTTAATCATGGTCTAATTATCAAAGTGAATGCCTTAAACTTTTCTTTCTTAAACTAAGCTATGATTGCATGGATAAAACAATTAAGTCTACCACACACGACAAAGATATAACTTCTAAATTCTAACAAATAGGATTTTTCTTCTCATGTAGTTTCCCCCCCACCACCCCCACAATTGTATTCGAATGCATGACTGTTAAATTATAGCATGACATAAATCCACCAAAAATTTCTAAAATATATTTTCATACAAAGAAGCACAAAAACTCTTGCTTCTTGCCATTTTCCATGCAGAATGCAAATGAAAAAGTGAAGTAAACTTGAATATAAAGAAAAAAAGTTTGAAAATGTATATCAGCTGTCAAATATTCAGAATAATAGCAGACATGGAACATTAGATTCTGAAATATACACCATAAAGTACCTTTGGAAGGAAGACACAGCGCTTAAGCTGAAAATTAAGAACATCAGGCAGTGAGCGCAACTTGATGCTACGAGTAGCATCAACTCTTGTTCTACATGATTCACAAAAATATTGATTATCTCCATGAAGCTCTTCCAGGCTAAAGTAGTCATCTAAACTCTCCTCTAATGTTTTTAAGCCCTTGACATTCAACTCAAGCTCATAAAAGTCTTCCATCTTTGCAGAAGCTTCAGAGTCTTTTCCGCATTTTGAGCACCTAAACATGGAAAAGAAAATTGCAATATAATATGAAAATTTGAAAACTCTATTTACAGAAACATGCTTCCCCAAAATGGAATAATAGAAATTGAAGAAAAGGAAGAAAAGGAAATGTTTGAAAACAATGACTTACTTTTTTTTTACAAGCTAATTAATCATGATAAAATACCAATGTTCTAATTAGAAATAAGTTGATTATGAAGGAACAGACATTTCTTGGCACTAACAACAAACATCAAGATATATAAATACTGACAAGGACGACCATATGCAGTTATGTATCCCTCCATTAACACAAAATAAGGTAGCAAAGAGCCAATGAAGCACTAAGATTCATGGACAGCAGAGAAAAAGATCACTCAATCTAGAAAACACAAGATAATATTATTCAACCTAATATCCAAAATCAAAATCTAAACAGCACAAGAAAAACAAAAGTAGCATTTGAGAAAATCCATTCTTACGTTGTCACATGTGACACGCTACCACGAAAAAGATCTTGAACAATCGTTCTAGCCTTGGAAACTTTAGAATGGCTGAGACAACGCTCAAGCAAAGAAAGAAGCAAAGTTAGGAACTCATGGCTATCCTGTTGAACTCCATTGTCTAACTCCAAAGTTTTTATAAATGGGGCTGAGTCAATAAAAGCCTTAGTACTGGCATGCAACTGTGCAAAAAGTCTTGCCAGTTGATCCAGCACAGGATGTTGTTTCAAGATATCTGGCTCAACAGAGAAAACACCTTCACGAAATGATTTATTCATGTATAAGCACTGGAGTATGCTATTCGCATAACATGTCGCACCCAAATTTGTCAGTCCAGCAGGTGAGGAAGCACAAACACGAAGATCCTTACATGGGTCTGGGCCAAGAGCTTCAACAACATCTGACACTTTCTGCCACAAGCCAGATTTCCGGCTTCCATTTGGTGGTGGAATCAGTGCACAGAAGCAATTAGGATTATCCTTAGTATTCACACGGCAGCCTTGACATACTGGCTTTGAAATCATGTACAGCTGTTTTAAATCATCATCAGTTATCTCACCTGTAGCATGAATTTTCCTACAAGACCAAAGAGAAAGTAAAAACTATAAAATAGAGCATGGAACGCCAAAAAAAAGAAAAAATATTCAGTTTTCCTAGGAAAAAGAAAAATGCTTGTACCTCAATGTTTCAGAAGTGGTATCAACATCAGCTACTTGTCTGTGTCTTTTATTTTTACTACGCGTGGTTGGTCGGCTCATGTTATTAACAACCAGCCCTGCATTGACCACAGATAAAAAGATTTTGTCAATCAGGCAGCTAATCTCCCATTCTGATGTCTAAAAAATTAAAAATGTAAGTTATTGACATGACAAACTGAACAATCTACAAGGAGGTGAAGAGAATATAGAACACCATCAGCAGATACGTATATTTTCCCTAAAATAACAGAACATATCATGTGCAAATAAAGCTCGAGGAACAACCAATTTAAACATTTTATCGCAACACAGATTTCTTGGCATAAGAGATTATCCCTTGAATAAGAACTATAAAATTCCATTATAAAGAGTATTCATACCAACCAGAGCCGAAGCAGAGAATATCACAATAGATAATTGAATTCTGCCAGTGCTGCAAAGTTCAATCAGCATAGATGATCACACAAATAGCATCAATTTCATCGATTACCACAATCTATACTCATGCATTGTCGTCGTCAATTTAAGTCTGGCCTTCAACAATAACTACCTTTCGCAGAAAAAAAAAAGCCTAAGTACGGGAGAAAACCCTAGAATGTAATTAGAAAACGAGAATTGAGATCAAGATAATTTTCGTTATTGTAATAAAAAAATTAGATAAAGAAAAGAGACATATCATCAGAATCATCCGAATAAGGATCAAGATTTAATTACAAGTATAAGAACGACTATTACCCGAAAGCAACTAAATCTAATAGCAGAATAAGATCAAAGACCCAAATGCACCCCAACTTGATCTGGCAGATATGTAAATCTATTTCCCTAATAACACGCCAATTACTGTCGTTTTATTAAGATTTTGGAAAGAGGAAAAGTAGTAGAGTTTTGGGAGGGGAGGGAACAAGGAGAGAGAACCTTTCGTTATTGGTATTATTATTGGGTAAAGTTTTACATGCCCCTGAAGTTTTATACAATTGTACTTAAATGATATTTTTCAATTAATGGTCACTTTCCTCCTCTAAAACTAAATTATAACTTTTACACCCTTTAATACAATCATTTTTCTAAAAGCTAAATAATCTAATATTCTATTAAACCAACATTACTTCACCCATCTAAATATAAATTTTACATAAAATGATATCTTAAACTATATTTTTTTTGTGCTTATGCCTTAATATTTAGATAACAACAAGTATTTATAATAGCAAGAAAAAAAAAATTAACCTCTATTAAAGAAAAAAAATTTGAACATATAATTTTAAAGAAAGATAAGTGAATATTAATTAAATATATTATTTAAGTGATATTATATCAAATTTTAAGAGGTGTATAAAAAATTCTCTTATTATTATTATTATGATTTTTAATCAAGTGAATCAATCGAGATGAATGGCTGTAACATGAAGAATTGATGGTTAGATAAGTTTAAGTCAAGATAAAATGGTAATTCCAACCTTCTAACACATTTAATCATGACTCATAAATTGTTTACTTTTTTTAGCTCATGTTTCCAACTAGTAAATTTTGTTTTTTATTAACATGGTAATTAGGTGCAACCCTAGTTGGATTACAAATTTCAATTATCAAGATATTCAAGGAATGATCTTTCTAATGTGAAGGTTATAACTCAAAAGAGATGTAAACATATTTGAGAAGGTATAAGTATTTTGGCTTCAATAAGAAGGTGTTTATGTTAATGAATTATCATATATTAACAAATTCAAAAATGTGGTAATGATTTTAAAGAATAAATTACTATCCTAAACACATTTAGAAAAATATTATATTTTATCTTTTTCTTTCTTTTATATAATATGATATATATATTTTTTATAATA
>CP135538.1:7894278-8030248 GCA_032402905.1 Khaya senegalensis | reverse complement strand
CTGCTTCCTCACCCGGCGAGTTATCCTTGGCTATATTCGACTTTCTTCTTCTCATGCAATACCTTGTTGATTCGTTTCAAACTCACGGTACATATATTGTTTAGGGTTATGCTAGTTTGTCTGTCATCAAATTTAAATTTTACATCGTGCCAATAACCCACTCCAGAGACCAACTACATAAATTATAACAGTCTAATCTGAAATTTCATAATTACATTACAAATAATTGACGATTAATAAGATGTGTTCATAATGCATACAACACAAATTGATTGAAAACACCAAATTTCAAGGAATTAGAAGTAAAATCTATTATCGGGCCATATTCTAATACTAAAACAAAATTTTCTGGATAATTTTATCATTATTAGTCATCGGAGTTTTCAATAATGACATTTGAATTTATTCTTACATTTTATGGAGCTTATACTTAAATATAACGCCTGCATACAAGGACTGGACTTAGAATCTATACCGTGGACAAAGTTCCCCATAATTCGAAGTAGAAATCATCAAAGTCTGGATGTAAAGTTTCATTCGGTGTTATAAACATACTACATAAATTCATTCTTAATAAGGACAAGGATTTTCTCATATATATATAATATCCAATCCATGGTAGAAGCGAGCTTAATGGGCTCTTAATTAAAGCCCCAATATTGAACTAATGAGCCCAATGTTGTTGTGGTGTTTGCACGTTCAAATGAAATGTCTGTTATAGTTGAAAATATCTCATTTGAAGGCAGACCAATGCCTTGAGCTTCAAGAAACTGACAATGACTTCCAACCATACTTAGAAAAGTTATTAAAACTTTTAGAAAACTTTATGGTTTTAAGATATAATTCCAACCTGAAAACTTTAATTTTATTTATTTATTAAGTCAAATATATGAACATATACTTAGTCAATTTTACTAACAAAATAAACTTTATTTTCTGGTCAAGAAAAGGGTACTATATCCTTAAAACAAGATAAACTTATAACCGACACGTGTCGAAATCTCACATCCATCTGAATAAAGGACCCGTCACGTGCCAACTACCAAACTAACATCAATCAATCAGTAGCCCTAAATCAAATTAAAGTAAAATAGTTGCTGTTTTAGTATAAAGACCTGAAACAACAAGAAGAAGAAGAAGAAGAAGAAGAGAAGACAAACAAAATCGTATTAGTTTTATTTTTGGTTTGCGACTTGGCGAGGTTTGTTGGCTAATAATCAAAAGCCAAGTTGATGGCGGCCTCAAAGCTCGCGATTATGTCTCTGTTTTTTGCCCTAATTTTCACTGTGGTTAGGTCTGATGTTTTGATCCAAGGAGAAGATGTGCCGGTCGCATCGGGGGGCGTTGATTCAACCGCTCTTAAGATTGAATTGGACCAACTCAAATCCAAGATCCATTCCCTTGGTTAGCATTTTCATTCTGTTTATTTATTTATTTTGTTTGATCTTCTATTACGTATGAAAACAATAAAAAGAAATGGAGAGTTTGAAATTTTGAATGGTAGGTTTTGGATTCTTGGAATTATCGACGCTTTTATCTCTACTGCAGTTAGCGTGAATGTTATTAATTAAATTTTATTAAGATTAAATTGAGCAATACTGAGATATTTGAACCTTTAGTGAATTCTGATGCAATCAATGTGAGTAAGGATATGACTGTGGTTGGGTGTCATTGGCTGATATCATATTAAAGAGCATATTTGTTTGATAGGGAAGTGAAAAAAAAAAAAAAAATTGCACGATTTGATTATCTGATTTCATCATTCATTTAACTTCTATCATAAGTTAACTTCGAATTGCTAAAAGTTGGGCTGAATGTTTGAGTTGATTCCATTTCGTACTTAAAGAAAGATACCCTTGAAGCATTTCTATGTTTCATGAAAGGGAATTTAATTTCGTATGTCAGTATAACTCAGAATTGAATCTACTTCCTGCCATTTGTCTTGCATTTGGAAGGGAATTTCTATCTTATATATGGATTTTATGTTTTCCTGTATTTAATGGGCTGATTTTGTATACTTTTTGATATGAAGAATCCCTTGTTGATGAGAAAACCCGAGAATTGAAAAGCAAGGATGAGACAATAGCACAGAAGGAGAAAGTCATTCAGGAGAAAGCAGATGGCATTGCGTCCTTGCAGAGAGAGTTGTCATCCCTTCAGGTTTGTGTAAAGGGAAAAATAGAACAGACACACACACACACACACACACAGAGGCACACATTGTAGAAGAGAGTTTGCATATTTCTGCTGTAAAGACAGAGAAGCATTCATTTCAAATATGTTTTATTAAGTAAGCTTTCCTTTTGTTGTTTCTTAGAAAAAAGGGACCTTAGATGCTGCAGAGCAGGTGGATAAGGCTCATGCACGGGCTGGTGAACTTGAGAAGCAGGTGAGATGCCAACAATCAAATTATTTGCATTGAGAAGCCACTTCATCTTTATAAATATTACTTCTCAGTGCAGATTGATAAGCTCAAGAAGGAATCAGGAAAACAACAAAGGGAGAAAGATGCCCTTGAAGCCCGAGCGGCTGAAGCTGAGAAGAAGATAAGTGAATTGAAAGCCAAACTAGAGAATGTAAGGCTTCAGTTTGGCAGAATTTTGCAGTTGCTCAATTTTTCTTGTTGTGTTATGTTTTACTGACATCATTGACATGAGTAAAATTCCCTTTATTGTCTGTGCTTATTGACAGCATATGCAGTTTTTAAGGAGAAATTCTTGCTATAATCTTTGTAAACATCCAATCATGTGCTATACATACTGCCAACTGAATGGATGCTTATCATTGCCAAACTTTTAGATGCTGGATTTGCTTAGTTGGAATGTCATATTTACCTCTGATGATTATATGTATTGGAATCCATTTTTGATACATGTTCTCTTTTCCTTTTTATTAGTTTTAGGACAGTTATTGGGTGGCACTAGTGTTTCTTAGTAAATATCATATGTCTTCTTTTTACAGCTCCAAAAGATTAATGAGGAACAGAAAAGCAAAATTCGTAAAACTGAACGTGCTCTTAAAATTGCCGAGGTATCATAGTAAATTTGATCAGATTTTATGTTCAATCCTGGATGATGTTTCTTACTTGTAGTTTCTTCCTTTAGTTTTCAAATTTACCTTTGCTTTTGTAGGAAGAAATGATGAAAGCAAAGATTGAGGCTACTTCAAGATCTAAAGAATTATTGGAGGTAACAGTTTGTCTTATTTTTTCTCATCTTCTATTTTTCAATGTGGTGGTTTTGTATAAGCTGGTTTGTAATTGCTTAGTAACCCAGACCAACCGGTTTCAAGGAGTTGGAAGAGAAAGTGGCTTAAGTAGAAGTCTGAATATTATTGAGCTAGTTTGAGCAATACTAATGCCTTCTAGGTCTAAGAAAGGTGTTTGCTGGCATAGCCAATATGATTCTTGGTCACATTTTTTTTGGCAGTTCCAGTGACAGAATATGTTGTTAACCCAGGGGAAATATTATTCTCTGGAGGTTAATGATAAAGGTACTTATTGACGAAAGATGTACCTAGTAGATGCTGAATCTTTGGATGAAGATACATGGAGTATCTGTTTAATGGTCATCGATTGCCTGAAGTTTTAAGACTATCATACAGATGCCGCTAACATAGAGTACATGTTTTATGGTCATCAATCGCCTGAAGTTTTAAGACTATCATACAGATGGTGCTAGCATAGTTATTAGCAGGAGCATATGCATCTGAGTTTTTGTCATCTCCAATGACTGTGAACAGTCTTTTGCAAATTGATTGCACATGCTTGAATTTGCTAATGTTATTGCTTGAATTATTTTTTATTACTGCATCTTCATTGAACTGCCAAACCTTCTATGTGCTACATTTTAATATGGTTCAAAACATTATTTTTCCATTGCCTCTGTTACACAATGTGATTTATCTATGCTGACTTTAGTTTTAAAATTGCGGCACTGTAGTGTTACCTATTTTTTGGTGCAGTTGCAACAGGTGCATAAATGCATCGCATGTCATGCAACTAGAATTGTTCTTCTGTAAGATGAATTATTAAGTAGAATAAGTAGGTTAAATTTGGGGCTAATGCACATCTCGAACTCGTGATCAGGTTCACGGTGCATGGCTTCCCCATTGGCTTGCTGTGCATTTACTTCAATGTCAGGTAAAAATATGTGTAGTATTTTATACTATCAAATTTTCACATTATTATAACTTTTTAAGTTCTTGCAGTCCTTCATTGAGACTCGTTGGAATGAGCATGGAAAACCTGCCATGGATATTGTGATTCAGAAGGTATTGTCTTTTCATCGCCCTTATATAAAATTTTTTGCATTATAAAGGTTGTAAACTGTTGTATTCTTCAACATGCTGTTACAAGTTAAATTTTACATTTTGCGAAAATATTATTGTTGTTAGCCATGACATGATATCATCACTAAACAAGGTGCTTAAATTTGTTCCAGGCCTTGGAAAAGAAGGCCCAAGCTGAAAAGTGGGCTGAACCCCATGTGGAAACGATTAAAACTGTAAGCCCCCTTTTCTTGTAATTCTGTGATGTGTTAATTAAATGGAGAAACCTGTCTTTTGATTTTCTCAATTGCATTCTCTCTCCCTCCCTCTTTCCTTCAATTTTCCCTTGGCTGGGTCGATATTTCTGGGTGAACCTCATATATCTTTATTTTATTTTTGAATGGATGGCAATTTACTATTTATTATAGGAAATTCTTTGTTGAATGTTGTCCTTTTCTGTAAGAAATGGTTGATTGCTTATTTATCTGATTACTTGGTTTCTCTTTTCCATCATTTGAAGAAATGGATCCTGGCTGCAAAAGAGCAGTGGATAGTTTTCAGAACATATGTTGAACCACATGCACAATCATTAATGACGAAAACAGTTCAAGGTTATGAGGCATCAAAGACTGCAGTAACTCCACACATAATCAAATTGCAAGAGGCTGTCGATCCTTATTTTCAGGTACATATAGAGACTATATTTCACCTCCAATTCATCTGTTATGTTAGGATGCATCCTAAAGTTCAATTGGTCACAGGAAGCTAAGAAGTTCAGCAAGCCATATATTGATCAGGTTGCCACTGTGGCAAAACCTCATGTTGACAATGTACGAGTGGCATTGAAACCCTACACCAAGAAGATAGTTCGTGCCTATGGAAAGTTTCTGAAATCCGCAACCACATACCATCATCAGGTATCAATATCTGCTTCTATCATTGCATATGCATTAAGATTTTTCTACCAATCTTTAACCTCTTAAATCTCCTAGTCTTTCTTCATTCAGCTTTGTGGGGAAAATGGTGTAAATTTATCATCCTTTATGCTGGAAGGGTTACATTAAAACATCCCTGTTGTGCTAGAAGGTTTATTAGGATAGTATTTAGTAAAAGCAATAAAATTGGTTTAGATGGACATGTTTGCTTTTTTACTTACCTTTTTTATTATGTTAAGGTGACTTAGAGTATGTGGTTTGGACTTGGTGTTATAGTTGGATCCATCATTATATTTTAACACCATTATCGCTGTAGAGATGTTACAGTTAATTACTTTTCTGTGTTTTTATATTAAGGTCCAAGCCTCTGTGCAAGAAATGCTAAAAAAGCATGAGCTGACTAGACCTCTTGCAACTAAAGAGTTAGAGTGGTTTGCGGTATGTGCCAAATTTTTTGTTTCCCTTGGCACTGCCATTTAGTTAATTGTGAAAATTTTCATCAATTATATTTCATTACCTTACATAACAATCTAATCTCTTGGTAATTCAATGATCACAGGCATCTGCTTTATTGGCCCTACCTATCATCATTTTGTTTAGAATTTGTTCGGCCATTTTCTGGTTAGTATCTAATTGTCTACTTTCAGTTTTATGGGAAATTTTTGACATATCTGTCAAAAAGCTTTGTTTCCAATTTTGTATTTTGTTTTGAGGCTAGATGTCACATTTACCATTTGTGATATATCTTTTAATCTACCCAATCTCTGCAGCAAAAAAGCAAAGAAACCAGTTCGACATACTCATCACGTTCGTCGCAAGGCTAAACGTGGACATCCAGACCAGTAGAGTACCACAAGCTCCTCATCAATTTGTTGGTTTTTGGGGAATATCTGAGGTATTGGTTATATTAGAAATCGTTATTTGTATAACACATAGTGTAGCACAAGGGAAGTAGGCACGACAATCTTTCCTATCTATAATGTGAATACTTGAGAGCTTTAGTTTGAGTGGAAACTTGTCTGGAAGATTTGTAGCTTAGAATGGTTTAGAGCTTTAGGTAGGTTTGGAAGTATTTGGTGATTCTGTAAGTTTTAATCAAATAGTGTAGTCAACTCTTGTTATACATATGCCAAACTGGACATAAACAGAAGTGGATGATTAGGGACTTGGGGTTCTACTTTGAGCATTCTCTTCAATAGGATGTTCTGTGGCTTAAAAGATATATGCATTTTGTATTTTTATTATATATCATGATTGGATGCCACATACCACACTGGTAACAATTTTGTTTTCATTTTGTGCAGATTGGGAATTGGTGTATTTTCATGTGAGCTTTTTGGGTCTATAAAGTTTCATCCTTGCCAAGAGCTCCACTGTTTTTGAAGCTCCACCATCATCGCATCCTTTTCTTTTTTGAAAAAAGAATGCTAAGAACCTTTTCACACTACACAATTAGTCATCTTGAGAACTCTAGAATTTAGTGTATAATGGGAGGGTCAGGGCTGTGCTATTTATGTTGTAAGAGGTGTAATCTCAATTATATCCTTTAATCTCGTCAAAATGCAGAGTTGAAATTACTCAGCCTCTTAACAATTACTGTTTTATTCGATTTTACTGTGCCCATCATAGATTTTACTTGAAAAGTGGACACATCTCAGTGTGTGCTTTTCGTGAAAGGATTTATCCATATTTGCTAGTTCGCTTCTTAATAAAGGCATTTTGATGGTTTAGTTACTTGGATTTCAATTTAGCATCGACGAATGTTTTCTTATAATTTCTGATTATTATGCTGTATTAGGCAGTTGTGGGTAGCCCGGAAATGGTACAATGCAAGATATGTGTGTTTGTATATATACACACACACAAAAATATATAGCTTTTCGACATATTTTCTGCAAGCGAAAGTGAGAGGAAATATGTAGCACTGACTCGGCTTTGACCTTTGCAAAGCTTTTATGGTCGCAAGTTTCCTAAACTTTTCAGTACGTTGCAAGAGGACGATGCGCATAAAATGAGATCGAGATGAGAAAACCGCTAGAAATGATGGGGGAAGATTGTGTTATGTTAGTTCTTTGGTTGCTAGATGAAGGGGAAAAAAATTAAACCGTGAAATAAAATTTAACCAAAAATAAATAGGGATTAGCTTTTGGCTTGGAAACCATAATTTAAGCTACTTACTATTCTGTCCGAGTATTACTGAGACGTCCTCGAGCTGTTACATGGCTTGGGTTTTACATGTCCCCTCTTATCAGATCCAAGAGGGGAGATGCCCCCCAGTTCAAATCAATCCATGGCTACACATATGATGATGTATAGTTGGTTAAGAAGCTACGTTGTGAGGAGGAACAAGATAAAGTTCATTATTATCATTATGATTATATTTTCCAATTCCAATCCCCCCAATCATTCACAATTGACAGAAATAAGACTGAAAAATGAAAGACTAATTAACAAGATACTCCTTGCTAGATGAAGGGTGGTTACTTCTACTACTCCTAATCAAAAAGATTCGTCTCTGACTGCTGGGTAATTAGCCCACTTAAAACCCCCGACATGATACAGAATAAGCTTAAATTGTTGAAGTTAACAAACTTATAGCTATTCTACTACAATAACAGACTGATCATCTAGCATACCAACCATGGATTGATTATGTTAATTCTTTCCCTCAGTAAGGAGGCCAGTAGTTATCTAAATCCATGCAATTGTCCATGCTCATGTATCTGTTGCCTTGAGTATTTGCATTATTGATATCTGCTGCATAGCCAGTCTCTGCAGCAAAAGAAGTACTACTCAACATGGAATTAGTAACGTCTTGTTGATTCATTACTTGAGGATGTGGCGGCATCGGTCGCAAAACAGGTTGTGTTGTTGCCCCTCCAAGATTTAAATTTAGTCCTGAGATTGTGAATCCTCCTCCTCCTCCTCCTAATGGATAGTTCATTTGGGATTGGATTGGTAGATTTACACTTGTTGATGCCCCTCCCCGAAACATTCTTGTAAGTTCTGCAATTTGATCTGCATTTCCCACGTAGTTTCTCCCAATTGGGAACTGGTAATTCTCCGCTGGCATCATTTGCGATGGTATGACACTTGGTCCTATATCAAAGTTGTAGCCGGGATTCACTGCTCGAGATTGGTTTGTCGGGAACTTTTTGGCCCCTGCACTCTTCTGGAATACACGGCAAACTACCCATTCATCCTGTCAAATATGAATAAAAAAGTTTTTTTCTCGAATAAAAACCCATCGAACTTCAAAATTTTAGAGTTAATTGGAGTCTCTGATAAATAATTTAACGGTCAATATACAAAAATAAAACACTTTTAATTAAAATAGTCATAAATGAAATTGGGTCTGACATATTATTATACAACTATTCAATTATATTCATCGTGTATATATTTATATTGATAGTGATCTAAAAAATTAATAAATCTATTTAAATCTAAAATATGATAAATATATTAATAAATAACATACTGTTGTGTATTTAGATGGTAACATAATGACATAAAATGATCAGTCTCACATAAAATTTTGTCGCCTATAACTCTTAAGTTAGAATATTGTCTATTAATATAGAGTTTGATTAAGTTGGGGGAGTTGTGGAGCTTCCTCGTGTCCATTTATGGAACATAACTATCTGCCTATTTGGTCTTTATTTGTGTTACTTGTCTAATTTCTAATATAGATGTGAAGCAACTTTGATTTAAGAGATAAAACTCACAACACAACTAGCAGTATGAGTTTAGTACACATTCCGGATATGATTTCTCCCCATAAATCAAAGAGAATGCAATGGAGAAACCATTTTGACTCATAGTGATAAATTATCTGCCTCAAAAAGAATAAAAATGTGTTGGCTTGTATTCAGGTGTGCTGCTTTTCGTATTTTGATTTGAAAGTTTCTTTGGCTTGTAATCTAGGTTTTCAAAGTCTGCACATCATCTTGAAAATTTTGGCGATTTTTTGCAATTTCTCAAAAGTAAATAGAGAAACATGCATATGTCTTATAAGAAATTACAGAAGCTTAACCAGTTACCCAAAAAGACAAATATTTTTGAAATTAAGAACTATTTGTTTAGAGAGCATTACCTTGGAAGTTCTAAAAGCTGATTTTGAGTGGATGCGATATTCATGCATAACCCAGTTGGTTTTCTCTCCTCTAGGAGCTCTTCCTCTATAGAAAACCAAAGTTTTCTTCATTCCAACCAACTCTGATGTGGCACTGTTGAAGATCTCCTTGTCTTTTCCTGTTGTCTTCCAGTATCCCGTGTTGGTTGCTCGATTTGTTCTTACCCCCGTTGGATACTTCCGATCTCGAAGGCTGAAGAAATACCATTCCTTTTCTCCCATTTTTGCCTTCCCTGATTCAGATAATATAAAGTAGAAAGGCAAAAATCATTGATCTGTAATCGGAAATCTCTCTCATGTGTTATCTTTTGACGTATGTTTCGGAAACCTAGATTAATTCCACATGAAAGGAAGCAAATCGGAGAACATTTCTGTATTACTAACACTTATATGTGATTCAGAAACATAAAATTTTTTGTTCATGTTGGCACGTGAAAAGCTGGAAACTTCGGAACTGTAGTTTTAGGTCAATCCCATGTTTATGATTATATGTTGGTAAGTTATGCAAACAAAGTTATAGTATGTTACAACTACCTGGAAGATCCCACGGCTCGCATTTGTTGAGATCAACATCAGCAATTGCTCTTCCTGTGAAATTAGCATCCGATATCTTGTTTACAAGATAGTAAGTGATGAGTTCTTCATCTGATGGATGAAATCGGAAACCCGGCGGCAGCATTTCCTCTTTTTTATCTCCTTCCATCTCTATCCTCTCTTCGATTTGTTTCTTTCCCTTCTGTTTATTTTGGCTCTGTACTAAAACAAAATTACATGAAGTTAATTGCTCAAAAACTCCAACATCACAAAAACTAAACAGAAATTATGAAGAGAGTAATTATCTAGTTGATTTCTATCTCCTGTAAAACTAAACACTTTGCTGAATAAGGAGAAGTTGGTTACATGGGAGCTTGTTAAAAAAACCCTAGCAATTTGTTATTCTTCCCAGGTAATAGGAAAGATAGACCTGAATATTGAAAACTTCTAGGAATCGATTAAAAGTAGCTTACTTGCATGGAGGAAACAAATTCTCCGATTAGGTTTACAAGTGTTTCATACAATTTTTTGATAAAATATTGGTAACTTGAAGGGATTCTAGATAACGAAGGTGATAGAAAGTTTTTGAAAGGTTTTCTTACTTACCATGAACAAAGAAATGTCAGAATTTAAGCTTCTGGTTTAAAGAAAAGAATTGAGGGTGTGACTGTGAAGCTCCCACCTACTATGCGTCTTCACTTACAAGGTTCATGCTCACATCCAAATTTTAATGCTTTTTAATTATATGGAAAGTCATCCAAGAAATCCTTTATTTAGGATATTTACATGATCACCCACTTGTCTTCCAGCTTAGTTTTACACAGTCAATTAGATTATTTATCTAATAGAAAATCTGAATTTAATTCTTTGAAGTATATAAATTCATATATCTGAGCGAATATGGATAGAGTTAAAGCTACAGACAATTAAATTATGGCTATTAGAAAATGCATTATCGAACTGAATCGAAAATTTTCCCAAAAAATCAAAGGCAAGGGATGATATATAACAAATGCTATGGCCTCACATCGAGGGAATAAGGAACAGAAATTTTACGTAATTATTAAGATCTAAAACAATAAAAATTGAAATAATAACAGTAATCACACGTATATAATAAGGTTTTGGTCATGCATATAAGACAAAGTCACGTAGACAATGTCCATTGCAGCGCGTAAATCCCGTTTATCTTCGGACTATCACAATTACCACCCAACTTGCACGTGGTAGTGGACCGCTTTGCTTCGGATACCTATGCTTCCTTTGAATTTAAATTGCCTTCTACCAATGAAATTCTGCCATGTCAACCACCACAAATCCTGTGGGACTCTTTGAAATGGTAAGACTCGGTTGCATTCAGTAATGAAATATAGGAGACGGCATAGGGTTCCCTCCGGCGCCAACCACTGGAATATTATATTGATTGTTTTCAGGGAATGCGATTTGCATTCTTTCAGACCATTTTCCCGGATTCCTTATTCATTAATTTGTTCTGTTGTTTCGATCTGCTCCTTTAATTCGTCCATTTGCTCTTGATTAATTTGGGTTCCATTGATTAATGCTGTTCTCTTGTACATAAAGTAAAGATATGAAGAGAAAGGGGCTCCCAATCCCATAAATGGTGCCAAAAAGTGCTTTGTCATCCTTCGCATCCTTCTAACTAAGAGACGGTAACCGCTAAAGGATATTATATATACATGTGCTTTCAATGCAAATTAGTAATTAATAAATCGTACATATTTATGCAAGCTGCGGCAATTGGAGTGTGGAAACTGGAAATATGGTTAGCAAATTTTAAGAGCCAAAATGTTTGTCAATATAACATCTTCGTCTTGTTAAGAGCTGCTTGTTTGACAATCATAAATTTTTGGTACTTTCTTGCTTGACCTAAGAATAGTGAGTCTGTGTATTTCTCTTGCTTGTCAGCGGACAAGAACTTGCGCGCAAACAGTCTAAATTGAACAGCTTAATTAATTTTTCTGAACTTCTCAGAAGTGGAAAAACAATTCCATGTTTACGAATCATATACGTTCTGCATTGAATCTTGTTAGGCTAATTTGCAAATGGTCATATTGATGAATTAATTGAGCTTAATTACTCCTTCGTAGTCCCAACTATATGCGTGTGTTTCTTTTAAAGCATATTCGTTGTATCTGTCTATTTCGTGGGCCTGGGATTACAATACAGTTCTTTTTTCATTACAATTTGTCTCCACCTTTGGCTCAATTCTTAACCAATGTACTTGTTCCGTATACAATTTTGTCCAAAGTATTTCCTTTTCGTGCATGCATATGACTAAATGATTTCTATTTCTCGGTATTTTATATGTTACAAGAAAAGAAAAAAATATTTGCTAGATATTAGATCATATAATACGCCATTGTTTGATCAGCTTCTCTTACGACGAAGTCAAAAAATAAACAGAAGGTTTGAGTGATCAGGACCTAGAAAGTTTGGCATATGCTATAAGCTAGGTATACATCTTTTTCTGTCGCAGCACTTTCTTCCCTTTTTCTCTATTTTAGTTTACCTCCGCCGTGCATGGATTCTTCTTCTTGAAATCAGACACCTCAATAAAACATATACTTCACGAAATGTGCTGGCTAGATATCACTTTTTGTCGCAGGTAAAGAAGAAATAAGTATTTTAGAATCTTGTCGCTGATATGCGTATGGACCTTGGACTTGGATAACTCACAATGGTCTGTCGAGCAGTGATTGGTGATTCCCTAATTTTCTTCTGGATTCTTTTTCCATGAATTGCTATGATACGTTTAATAACTAATTCTGTTTGTAAAAGCATTAGTCATTTTACGTCTTGTTTATGTAGATACATGTCGGGATTGCACTATAAAATGGTAAAACCCTTTTCTAGGCGATGATCTAATTTCTCAGTGGCCGTTAGTTATGATTTTGGAAAGACTGAGAAGTATAGGTTTGCATTATTGAGCAATCAGTGTTCTGAGAATTTAAACAAATGCAATACATAACCATCTATCACAATCTTTTGTTTTCTTATGAAACACTTCAAATTATGATATTTCATTAAGGTCTTGATCAAGCCTCTCTGTTCTCCGAAGGCCAACTAATCTTTACTTGCAATTTACTGATTAATTTAAGTCTTGATTGAAAGTATGAGGGTGATATAATTGATGGGTATGTTCGATGATTAAAAGGGGAAAAATAACTCAGAACTTTCATGGTGATTAATCAGAAATGTTTCTATTTTCTCAACTAGGGTAAAAGATTTAATCCATGGCTGATAATGATTCTATTTTTTTTTTTTCCTTTTAGGTTTATATACAGGTTAGAGATTAATTGTAATAGTATCTGGAGAGATGAGAATCTGCATGGGTATGAGTTTATCCATTGATGAAATGGAAATAGAAGCTAATATTAGAGCATAATTTATGACTCCCCACAATTTTTCTGCTCAACAAAATGAGACAAATTATGGAAAAAAAAAAAAAACAATTTAGCTTGCATGGTTAATCCCGTTTTGCCAATTACAATCTGTTATGTGACCAGTTAGGTGTCTTTTATTTTAATTCTTTCAAGATCAACAGCTTAACGAAGCATTTTTGTGCAAAACACAAAGAAACACCAAACTAGTTAGTTTATTATCATTGTCGCTAGATTAATTTTGTTAAAATCTTTACTTGTTTTTCTTTTATAAAGGCTAAAGACATAGGATTTTAGAACTTGAGAATTTTTTTTTCTCCTCTTGCTTGCCAAGCTTTAACTTATATGGCATTGAATTATGTTGTGGAGGGCCACATGCATGCATCTTCTATGTCAAGACCAATTACATAGTTAGCTTGATTACATACATATGAATGACATGCATGGTTGATGTTTCGTTAAGAGTTTATTTCATTTTGTTAGTATCGTGGACATATATTAAGCATAGAAAATATTGTGATACACCTATTCAAAATCATTTTGTTATAATCATATTATATATTAAGTTAGCGTGTTTGTTTGCATAACCACCACGAAAAAAAATAAAACTTATTATATAATTACTTGATTAACACGTTTTAAGATACATCACATTTCTTTTAAATGATTCGTTTTTTTTTAAAATAATTTAACGACAGCTTATCGTCTCTAGTTACGAAGTAGTAGTTGATTAGTATTTTTCAAGAAAACTCTTTAGAAAAGATCAAAAACCCTAAACCAGCTGTGGATTCAAGCATGGAATGTTACTTGTCAAACACTTCAAAATATAATAAAGGGAAGGTATTTAATCTCATCATTAAGTCTTTACCGGCATGCATTATCAATAACACTGATGATTGATTCATACATTTATATAGAAATATGAATGTATTCAAGTTGGTGGTGTAAACAAGAAAACGATCAAGAAGTATGAATTTTGTTCCCATAAGGGATGCAAAATATTCAACAGAGTAGTTGCATGTCAAGATAAATGAAACTATTGAACAGAAAATTTGTATATATGAATTATGATTTAGTCCATGCATGGCATTACTTTTTGTACTACTTTCTGCATACGTAAGTTAGTTTATAGTTGGCGTATGAGAATGTTAATTCTTGCATTCATTTTCTTCTCTAAAGAGGAAAGAGACAACACTTAATCATTTCTATAACTTAAGCTCTCAGATAAGTTAGGTTGGAAGATCCCATATTCTAAATAGACAGTGAAATTAAGATGAATTCAGAGAACAAGAATTAGCAAAATAGGTTTTAACCGAAAGTCAACCAACAAATTAACATTAATTACTTAGGACATGCTCTATATGCGCTGGCAATGGGGACTGAAATCTAGTCTTGCTGATTTGATTTAATTCAGTCTTCAAGTTTTAACAGAACGAAATGTGTGGGAAATGGGAACGCGAGATCATATTTGAGGAGATTACGAAACCCCAGAAAGAGTTTGCTCATTCGATTGAATTGAGAATAGTTGGCATGATAGCAACCTCGAATTACTTTTCATTGGAATGATAACATATGGATCCCTATATATTCGTAAATAAGGCATAGTTTGTCCATTTGAAAGACATGGATCCCTATGTATTCATCATCTTTTTGATGATGAATCTTTTAACCATCATAATATAAGAGTGTATAACTCAACATAAAGGTTATTTTAGTTTTTGCAGTAGGGTTTGGGGACCTATTTGACATGAATGGGAAAAAAAACTGTATCCTGATTTGTTAACGTACGGTGAGGGGATGTTATTTTCCGTTTATAAATCTTGACTAAATTCGAAATGGGAGGGATTGACCATCATGGGAAACCTAAATGGGCGGACTCAAGGCCCATTTACTGACAGGACATGTGGCCCAAAAGAAAGAACTAAACAGAGCAAAACAGAGAAGAAAGAACCCTGATCCCTGTGTCTGGGTACCTGACTCGTTCTCGCATCCCTGCTGCGTCTCCGTCAGGTATTGACATCACACAGTTATGATTTTATGTGTTGTTTACCTTTTCCTGTTATATATACGGGAAAAATGTCTGATTGTCTGTGATTTCATGATATTATTGTTCATACAACTGTGTGCTGCTTGAAGTGAAATTGAATAGTGTCGTATATTTCTTGTTGTAGCGTAGTCTTAGAGACTTTCTTCGTGTTCGTTTCACATATTATGATTTGGGTATTAAGCTGATAAGGGTGCTCAGTTGATTTGTGTAGTATTTATATTTTGATATGTCCTTTATTATTGATTTAATTTTCTGTCACTTGAGGAAGAAACGAATTCATAATCGTAATAATAATTCTCGCATAAAATTTATTTGAAGCTTATTTAAATGTAAGCATTGTGTTGTAAAGGATTCTAATTTATCAGGTTATTGTAGCTTGTAGAATTGAAGACATGTTGGAGGAGACAAACCCGACTATCAGTAAGTCTACTGGCCTCCCTCGAAAGCGATTCTATCGAGCACGAGCGCACAGCAACCCGCTGAGCGATTCCCATTTCCCTGTTCCAGTCTCCCCTTCTCATGTCGACTATTCCCTTCATTATCCTAAATTTTTCCCCTCGGATGATCAAGATAATTGTTCAAAAAAGGTCCAGTTTGCAGATGTTGGTTGTGGTTTTGGAGGACTTCTAATCAGTCTTTCGACACTTTTCCCTGAGACCTTAATGATTGGGATGGAACTCAGGGATAAAGTGACAGAGTATGTCAAGGAGCGGATTTTGGCATTAAGGGTGTCAAATCCAGGTCAATATGAGAATGTCTCAGTTGTTCGAACTAATTCCATGAAGTACATTCCAAATTACTTTGAGAAAGGACAACTTACGAAGATGTTTTTCTTGTTCCCTGATCCTCATTTCAAGGAGAAGAATCATCGCCGTAGGGTGATTAGTCCACACTTGTTAGATGAGTATGCTTATGTTCTTGGGGTTGGTGGGATTATATATACAATTACAGATGTGGAAGAACTTGGAGACTGGATGAAGTCTTGTTTAGAGGGTCACCCGCTGTTTGAAGCCCTAACAGATGAAGAACTTGAAGCAGATCCGGTAGTAAAGCTCTTGAATTCTGCGACTGAGGAAGGACAAAAGGTTGCTAGGAATGGAGGACAGACTTTCCAAGCAGTTTTCAGACGCATCATGCTGACATCATGATACATTGGTATAAACTAGGTCTACTGTTGGTGTCTTAGTTTTCTGCTGTTACAAGTAGTCTTCTTTTGAGTAGTTCCTTTTCTGAAATATTTGATTTTCCATGAGTTATTGTATTGTTATCATTTATAACAATTGAAAAGAGCGATACTTGCATTAATTTATCTCAGGTTTTTGTGAATGTAGATCCTTGTCTGAAATCACATGTCATAGGGTACCATTGAATTGTACATTAATTGCTAATTTGATTATGGATCTTTTTCTGAAAACATTATCAAAGCTTTTACAAATATAAACAGTTATACATGGAAATCTGACTGGATGAAATAGCTAGACCTGGCTAATGCATCAAAATGTAAATTCCAGGGGGATGCAATTGCTGCAATTCTGCAATGAAATTATATTTTCTTTTAGTTATATAATGTGATGTGAGCAATATGGTATCAACAGTTTCTCCATTGAAATTTTTGTCAGTTGGATTGAGCGCTAATTTGCGCCTACATTTCAAAACATATTCTCGTAGGGATTGATTAGTGGGTGGGATCAAAGATAGGGTACTTTCTATTGTGTTCACAGACTTGGCTGTTTATATACAAGAGAAAGTCTTTACTAGCTTAGCTCTATCTTTGCCGGATGCCACTGTTTGATACAGCAGTTAAATAATGCAAATAGTAATGACAAGCATATTGGAGAAGAAAATATTAGAATTAAAATATGGTAGTTCATGTACCTACCTGGGGTTTTGTCTTTGTCCAGTGGACCACTGCTCTTGTACCCTGCAAGACATCCGCTAAGTTGAGAAGTACAAATTTGCTGATAAGTTAAGAAATTGCAGTTGAATATGAAGAAATCAACAATAATTCCTTGGATTAATCTCTGGAACCTTGGAAAGAACAAAATGTATTGCAAGACCACTTGCAATCATTCCTGCTCTAACTTAGCTCCAGTAAGTCCTAAATATTCTCCTGCAAACATTCAGAGTTGTTAGAGTTAATTAAAAATTACCAAGGGATGCACAAATTCTTAGTTGTGTTACCTTTAACAATACTGTGAAACACTTGCCAAATATAATCAATTAAGTAAAAATTTAACTAAAAATATTTGCCGGCAAAATCCTGGGATTCTTGAGGGGAAATGCGAAGCACCAACATCTGAAAAAAAATCTTCTTGTTGCTTCCGGCATAGCAAACACCTTTCGTGGTTAATGTAATGATCCAAGGTTAACATACTCTGCTACGATCCTGAACGGCGCACACATGGATAGTCCAGCAACATCTCCCGTCACAGTTCCATCAATAGTGGAACCGTCAACGTTTGATTACATCAGTTAAAATTTGAAAATTTAGAGACTGAAAATTATTAGTCAGCTGTAATTGCAAGTGTAGATCATATATTTGCAAGATAAAAATGCTAAACCAACTCAACTACAAATACCAGGTGCTTCTTATATGTCAAGCAAATGGCTGAGTGTGATTTCGTTCTGGTAAAATAGTGTACCCAATGTCCAGTGACCTGATCAATAGTCCAGATAGAGATTGTTCGTATATTTAAAATGCCCGCCGGAACAAAATGGTTTTCCGCTTCCCTGGTGAAACATCACATCGTTCAATGTTATCAGACAGAGATAATTGATTTTCAAACCTTTAAAATCAGGAGTTCGACTGTAGAATCGTTCTCATATTCTTTCAACGTTTTTAATATCTCAAGGATCTGCAAGGAACAAATAGCAATCGATTAATACAAGGGTTTTCATTTACGTAGAAACAATAGAATATTAACATAAACAAAAGAGTGTTTTAGCTAATTTACATCATTAGACTAATCTTTTCTTTCGTTCTTTCTTCCTTTCTTTCTTCATGTTATTCATTTCATCGCTCGTATTCATGAGTTGAATATATATATATATATATATATATATATATATATATATATATTGTGTGTTTGTGAAATCTTGAAGTTGGACTTATACTTTGTCTATAATTTTAGTTTTAGTTCAAGAATCTTAAGCGATAAATTTTAGTATGTAATGGTATATATGGGCATACCTTAATTTTTTCGTAATCTAATGAATTATATTTTGATACTAAAAATTTTAATTCTAAATAAATTGGCAAGTGGGTATATGGTAATGAATGTGGAAAAACACTTTCCTATCTAAAAATCTTCGTAGCCAGCCCATACCAACCACGCATGGAGGTAAGTATGGGGACGAGGTTGGGATTTGGGTACGAATATGTACTGGGAGAAGCTCGAACAACCCATCTTCGTTCCATTGCTTCCCTTGGTCGTGTGCTGTTATTGTAAAGGTTAACTTTCTTCTTGTTTATTAACGATGCTCTTAACAGTTAAAGCAGAAACTATACAGTATACACTCATTAATTACCAACCATGTATGGTATTATTGAAAGGATAAACATAAATAGTTCATAATTAAGACAAAATGCATTAAATTGGCTACAAATTCACGACAACACATTAATTAAAGTACGATTTATTGAGAACATCTTCGATCATTTTCCTTCACAGGAGGGGCTTAAAGTTTGGACTTAGCGGCATGATTAGTTAATGAGTTGGATCTAGGAGGAAGTTGTAGGGGTTCCCAATCGTCATCATCCACGTTCCTGAAAAAATGATCTACCATTTCTTTGCTAACTAGCTTTAGCTTTGAAGGTTGCCACTGCTTGTAAATAATACAAAATGCAAACGAAAACAAGTTCGTTTAAATATTTCTTTTTTATCGCGTAAACAGTTTTGTTATCATGTATTAACTGAAACATAATGTAGCTCATGTACCTGGGGTTTTTTCCCTTTTTCTAATACCTTTGCTCTTACGCCCTGAAAGAAATTGTATTAACATGAGACTCGCTGTGTCTAACAAATTGATATATAACACCAAATTGTCAATTTAAAATCTTTATTTATCTAAAAAAATATAAATAAGTTTTTTATTCTAATACCTGGTAATAATCATTGTTCACTGTTCCTTGTATAATTTGACTGGCTATGGAATATTCACGAACAAGACATTGTTCAAGGCTCAGATTTCGACCTTCCCTTGCCTGAACTTTCAAGAAATTTTTATAACATCAAAGTTAAGGAGCATTTGCCAACTTATAATAGGACTAGGGTGGTGGTTTTAGTGACAAACCACGTGATGGGTCCTAAAATTTAACTCAATATTAGAGACTCTAAATTTAAAATTAATTTTGTACTACTGTTTCTTAATTTAACATTAAAGTCTAAATATGGTACAAGATCTAATATGCAATTAAAAAAAATTAGTCAATATTTTTTTTGTAAGAATAAGCCCAACCAACCCATTTCATATGAATTCAACAAGAATTGAGAGTCATGGGTAAAATAATTTCCTAATCAAACAAATAAAATAAAGTCTGATACTACATAGAAAAGAAATATATATAAGACTAAAAGAGTAAAAACAAAAAAACAAAAACCTATATAAATAATGACTTACTTTAATTTTTAGAACTTAAAAAATATTTAAAAAAATCACAAAATAAGTAGAGAAAAAAGAAAAAGATCAAAGGAGAGAAAAAGTTGTAAGAACAACAAGTAAGTGGTTAAACTTTATAAATATCATATATGTCTTAGTTTAGTTAATTATTAATATATACGTATTGTGTAATTATTATTTTATTTTAAAAAAATATTAAATTTTAGCCTTATTTTATTAATAAATTCTTTAATACACATGTTGTAAATTTAGTCTTTCTAGTAATTTTATGTCTAAATTTTATTATTTTATTATTATTTATAAAAATTAAATGCAAATATTAATATTGTTTTATATCTTCTTATAATAGCTAAGACCACTCTTTAAATCTTTCTTATTAGTTCATAATCATATCATTACTTTTGAATTTTTTTGTCATTTGTCCCCAACTAAAAATTATCATTCTAACTCTACAAAAAAGAAAAAGAAGTAAAGATTAAATAATGTTGCAAAAAGATAAAGGGAGGCGTACTAAAGTGTTATATTTATATATATATATATATATATAAGGATAGGTAGAAAATTTAAATGAAACTTTTGGTTAAATTAGAATAAAAAAATGATGATCTTAATAAAAAAACATGAATTAAATGAAGATGTTGAGAATTTGGTGAATGAAGATGTTGAGAATTTGGTGAACAAAGATGTCATTATAATTGTTTTTTAAATGCATGGGCTGAATATAAAATTTTGTTAATTGTACAAGTTATCGTCGCATCTATAAAAAGAAGTTGTTCAAAGTTAAAGCTAATCAAATCTTACTTTTAATCCATATGTTCTAAGAAAAATTAAATAAACTAACTATATTATCTATTAAAAATTTGTTTATAAAAAAATCTGAATATAAAGATTTAATTAGTGGTTTTATAATTAAAAATTCAAGAAGATTAATTTTTTATATATGCTTAATTTTTGTAATTGACTTTTGGTAAATTAATTACTAAAATACATATTTAATTACATAAAAGTAAGAAGTTTGAACTTAATTTTTAATTAAATAATAAAATAATATAATTTTTTATACTTTCTTATTCTTCATTGGCAAGAATCGCATTTTAAAAATTCATCTAAAACTCTTTAGAATGATAGGGCTACCCTTATATAGAATTCTATTAAGGAAACAAAAGATTTTGTAATTTTGTCTTACCGCTCTAAGAAATATTTTGAGGCTTGCAGGGGAAGCTGATTTCATCGAGTTTATTGCATCAACGATCCACTTTTGCTCCCCATTTTCTGCCTCCTCCTCCTGAAACAAGGGTACTTTGTGAAGAAACACAATATATATTATGGCGGCCATCCTTGATGAATATTTTGGCAGAAAACGTAAGAAAATTAATGAACTGTTTCACACGTACAAGTGCCAATAGAATGTCTTCAACTGTTTCTCTTGAGAAGCATTTGTTAACAATCTTCAATCTGTGTCATTATGTTTAATCATTAAGTCATAATTAAAACTTTAATGGATACCTCTTTACAGATGTGGATTCGTATCAATCATACCGATTATAATAAGTATTGTCTTGCTTCATATTTGTTTGGTGTACAAATTTGCTGATAAGCTGAGAAATTGCAGTTGTATCTGAAGAAGTCAAGCTCTCTAATGCATTTTCCAGCATATGAAGATCCTACAAAAACGAAAAAAGAAAAAAAAAAAGAAGACAATAATAGGATTACAATTTCTTCTTACTCTAAGCTACGTTAGGAACATTCAACTGAGTAATCTAATAATCAACAAAAATTCCTTGGATCGATTCCGTTGATGGTAAAAATCTGGTACCTTGGAAAGAACAAAATGAGTTGCAAGACCACATGCAATCATTCCTGCTCCATCTAACTTATCTCCAGTTAGTCCTAAATATTCTCCTAGAAAGAATTAGGAATTCTTGGATTACCTTTACTAGAACTGTGAAAAATGAAAGATTATAATTTTTGCCAAATTACATCCAATCAAGCATAAATATAAAGAGCTACCGAAATATCCTGGGAGTCTCGAGAGGAAATGCGAAGCACCAACATCAGGAAAATATCCTATTGCGGCCTCTGGCATGGCAAACACCTGTCCAGGTTAATGTAATAATCTAAGGTTAATTTGAGCATAATGAATAAATAATAGCGGCGTATCAGCCAGCAAATTTAATGGGAAAATGTTATATATACATAAAAGAAAAGAAAAAGGTAAAAAGATGAAGCATACAGTTTTCTCGGTTACGATCCTGTATGGTGCATAAATGGATAGTCCAGCACCAGCTCCCATCACAATTCCGTCAATAAGTGCAACCTTCAATATTTGATTACATTGGTTAAAATTTGAGTTTATTAGGGAAGGAAAATTATGGGAATTAAAATCATTAATGTATTTGCATTGAAAGCTATAAATTTGTAAGATAAAAATGCTAAACCAGCTCATCTATACCAGGGGCTTCTTATATGTAGCAAGCAAATGGCAGAGGATGAGTTCTTTCTTGTAAAAAAGTCCACCAAATGTCCAGTGACCTGATCATTAACCCGTTTAATGACTAGAGAGGATCATTGTTTATCATATATATGGATATGTCCACCATAATAATCACCTTCAGTTATATGCTTATAATATGCCTTAATATCCCCGCCGGAGCAAAATGCTTTTCCATTTCCCTGGTGAAAAAGAAAAATGAACGTTATATGAACAATGTTCTAATTACTGAAGTTCTAATTAACTTGTATATTTCTGGGTAAGTCGTTTTCAGACTTTTAAAATCACGAGTTTGACTGTAGAATCGTTCTCATTTTCTTTGAACTTCTTTAACATTTCAAGGATCTGCAAGGAACACAAATTTAATGGAGTTATTGATTGATACCACTGCATAATGATGATAGCTTTGGAAACAAAAATATGTTTCACGGTAATTTGTATTCGAGTCTTGCAAGAAAAGGAACGAGTTTGATAAACTTACCATTTTGTATGAAATGCTATTTAATTTTCGGGGTCTGTTTAATGTCACTTTCTTCACGTATGAATTCCCTTCAAACAAAACCTGATGATCAATGGATGCAAATTAACCAAATAACTATTATAACTAAACAAGGACACATTTTCCTAGAGGATTTTATGTTCAAAAATCAAGAGTCAAGCCCGATTAAATCTATCATAATTAAGCCAATCTCCTTACGAGAAATAATCCCAAAATCATGACATGATTGATTCCATTTAAATCTTTCTATTTTGATTAATGGAGTGAAATATATATTGTTTCCTCCATTTGTGTTTTTATAAGAGTCTAGAATTAAAAAGATAGGACCATTTCTTATAAAGAATCGTTTACCTGATTGATTTCTCTGCCAAACGAATCAAGGAGAGCCATTTGAAGCTTAGAGAATGGAACTGATATACTTTGTGGGAATCGGGATGCAGAGGTTGATGGAAAATTTCATACATATAAAGAGACTGAGAGAAATACTTTTTAACTACGAACAAGACATGACTAGTGTACAAGAGAACTGTTTTTTTTTTTCATTTTTGTCCTTTATTAATTTGTCACACATCTCACTACTATCAACGTGAACATGATTAAAATACAACAATTAATTATGCAATGTTATGTTTTCTAAAATTTTGTACACACAAGTTATCACACATTTGGTGGTAATTTTGACATGACCTATCAAACTAACACGAATTTGATACAAATTTATAGGTTTAAATTAACATAAAATGAAATGATTATTAAATAAATAAATACAACATGGTATAATTAATAATCATATTGAATTCAGATTTAAAATTTTTAACACTTAAACCTGTTTATAATATAATTAATAATTTAAATAATTATGATGTATTAACTTATTTATAATTTAATAACTTTACTATATTTTTTAACCAATTTAATTATATTTATCATATTTTAAAAGATATTTAGTTATATTTAATATAAAATTAATTAGTATTTGTGTATATAATATAATAAGTATTACAAAAATATATTATAATATATAATATATAAAAATATATATTAAATAGATAACATTATTACAATTCATTTAACTATTTATTAATAGTGTATTTTTAATCTTTAACACGATTATTAAAAAGATCAAGTTTGAATTGATCTCTATTTAACATGATACAAAATATAATATAATATTATAATTTAAATTGTCAATCATATTCTATATCACATTAATCCATTCACATGCAGCCACAAGTTAAACTAATCATGGATTCCTTGATCTCTTAGCGACAATAATACAATAATAAAAATACTTAAAATAAATAGAATGTACATAGAGCATATAGAATATATATACAAACAAAATTCAGGATAAGATTCTCTATAATCTTATACAAATTTTAACATAAATTCTTATTATTCATATTAACAATTTATTTAAGATCAGAATTTAAAAAAAAAAATATTGTATTAACTAAAATTATAAATATATTTTATTTTTAAATTTTTTCTTTTTTTTAATATAATAACTTTAATTAATATATTTTAAATATTTATTTTATTCAATCTTACTACTAACAAACAGTTAATCTAACCATTAACAATTGATATGAAAATTTGTATAACTTACAAGAAACCGACCATCCTGCCGCAGTAAACCAATCAAAACCAGTTAATAATCTTAAAGCGGTTTCCTAATTTCAAAGCCAAAGTCGATTTTCAACGAATGTGAACAGACTACTAGGCTTGTGTTGCCAACTAACCAACATTCCTCGTAGTTTCAGCACCATCAATGTCGAGGCCGTTCTTTAAGTCTGTCAACTATGAAATACACCAAGTTGTTGTAAACTATGAAATACACCAAGTTGTTGTAAACTATGAAATACATCAAGTTGTAGTATATAATTCCTGGTAGTTTCAGCACCATCAATCTCGAGGCTTTTATTTAATCTGTGAACTATGAAATACACCAAGTTGGTGGGGGTTGGTGGGGGTAGCAGTGTATAATTCCTTGTAGTTTCAGCACCATCAATCTGAGGCTGTTATTTAAATCTGCAAACTATGAAATACATCAAGTTCCGATGATTGATTCATAATTTATAAAAAACAAATAATAATAATAAGAAGAAGAAGAGGTAGTAGGTCAGTCCAACAGCTAATTTGGGTTGAATATCAAGTTCCTTAAACACCCCACACAAGTATCTTTCAACAGAAAAACAAAAATTAATTAAAATTATAGATTGAAAAATCAAACAACCGAATGAAAAATGGTCCCCTTTTTCTTTCTTTCTTTCTTTCTTTCTTTCTTTCTTTCTTTGTTGTCTTCCTTTATGTATAATAAAGCAATACTTGCGAATATGCCACAAGATCCTCACCGGCACAAATGATTTTCCATTTCCCTGGTAACTAAGTTACGGTTACATATAACTGATTGCATTTCTTGCACAGAATTTACAATTTTTGTACTGACTCGAATCCTAATCTTTTTAAGAATATAGAAATCTGCAGGAAAGAAGTATACGTTCCTCATTAACTAGTTAAGTTAGTTCTCTGCACGATGCATGTAGTTAAGGTTTCTAAATGTTACAATTATCTAGTCTTTTTGGTATATCGTGGATGTCATGTCAAACGACGCCTCAGGCAATTGCAGAATTTTGGGTGTAAACAATAGTATTGTTCTCTTAAACTATTCCCAACTTGAACAATAAGCTGTAAAACAAATGATTTGTTGGACACAACACAACCATTGGACAGACCATATAATTCTTTAATGCACGCGAGTACATTGTCTATGATATTGACCAGCGACAAACAGACGGTACCACCAATCCATCCATAATGGACTGCATCTTCTTTATATCATATTCATATTCCACCGCAAGTGGGATTAAAGTTTGGACCTAGCAGAAGCACCGACAATAATTGATGAATTGGGTCTAGGTGGAAGTTGTAGCGGTTCATAATCGTCGTCGTCCACGTTGCTGAAATATCGATCCACCATTTCTTCAGTAACAAGCTCTAACTTTGAAGGCTGCCACTGTGGTAACAAATCCATAATTAAGGTAACAAGACAGGCCTATTAACATCGATATTTCTAATTAAATACAATG
Source organism: Khaya senegalensis (assembly GCA_032402905.1). Classification (NCBI taxonomy): domain Eukaryota; kingdom Viridiplantae; phylum Streptophyta; class Magnoliopsida; order Sapindales; family Meliaceae; genus Khaya; species Khaya senegalensis. The sequence goes on along the minus strand of CP135538.1, from coordinate 8,004,228 downwards.
TACCTTGGGGTTTTTGTCTTTGTCTATTAACATCGCTCTCAATCCCTACGAGGAAATACATAGGTGGAGTCATTATATTGAGTAAAATAAAATAATAAAATGAATTTTGATATTCATAAACTATTCGTTTAAATTACCTCGTAATAATCACTAGTCACGGTTCTTCTCTTAATATGACAGTAAATATCATACTCACGAGTATGACATTGTTCGAGATTCAGTCTCCGACCTTCTCTTATCTATTCAACATGTAATAAAATCTTTGTTAGACATCAAAACTTAGAAGCAGTTTTTCACTTTATTCCAGAACATATATTCTATGAAATAGAATTTGATTACCGATCTAAGGGCAACTTTGAGGCTTGCGGGACAAGCGGACTTCATTGAGTTTATGGCATCAACGACCCATTTTTCCTCTCTTTTTTCCAACTGCTTCTCCTGAAGCAATAACATATATAGGATAGATTTTCTGTGATAAGGAAAAAATAAAAAATAAAAGTATTTCGGCAGTTACGCTTACGAGTGCCAGTAATATGCCTTCAACTGTTTCTTTAGAGAAACACTCGTTAATGCTCTCCAGTCTGTTAAAATTAATGTTGAATTGTTGAGTCGTCGTTCATGTATATTAATAAGATTACTAAGAGAGAGGGAAACGGATGTGGATACTTACTTGTATCCTATTCAAATTTAAGAAAACAATTTGTTAATACCTGTTATGGGCAGTATTTGGGTTCATATACGCATTAGGTACAAATTTGCTGATGATCTGAGAAATTGCAGTGGTATCTGGAGAAGCCACCTTGTCTAGTGCATTTTCCAATAAATGGAGGTCCTACATGTTGACGAATATGTTGCTGATTATCGTACATAAATTCTTATTGGAATTCCTCCTCTCTTCTCCATTAATTAATCGTAAATTTCATGAAGGATTTGTTTGGAAAGCAACTGGTACAGTACCCACCTTGGAAAAGACAAAATGTGTTGCTAGCCCACATGCAACCATCTCTGCTCCATTTATCCGCATGCCAGTAAGCCCCAAGTATTCTCCTAAAAGAGATTCGGTGAATGATTATTTGCACAATTCATTCCAATATTTACTTTTGTGAAATTACATAAAATTACCAAAATATCCTGAGAGTCTCGAAAGGAAATGCGATGCACCAACATCTGGGAAATGCCCTATAGCTGCTTCCGGCATAGCAAACACCTGTCCAGGTTAATCTGATAATCTAGTTCTATGTCCGAGCATAATTAATTCATTAATTAATTATAAGGTAGCATTCGAACAAGTACTTAAAACTAATTGACGACATAAGAACTAAGGAGCATACAGTCTTTTCGGTGACGATCCTGTAAAGTGCATGCATAGAAATTCCAGCACCACCGCCCATCACAATTCCATCAATAAATGCAACCTTCATTGTTTGATATTCAAGGAAAACTGTGAGACTAAAAATTAGCAGTATATACTGCCATTGCCAGTATATCTAAAACGAGTATTCAATTTTACCAAGGGCTTCTTATACGTTGCAAGAAAATGGTTCAGGATAAGTTGTTTCTTGTAAATGAAAGCACTAATGCTCCAATGCCCTGATCGATTAACATTACACGTTGTAATAAACAGTTAAAATGCCCGTTACAATTCATACCATATACACGTGCTTTCAATGAAAATAATAGAGAGTTACAGTCATCACCTGAGGTCGTAAACTTATACGATGCCACAACATCCCCACCAGCACAAAATGCTTTTCCGTTCCCCTGGGTGATAAATTGTTCTAATGTAGGTTACATCAACACTATAATAGGAATAGCATTAAAATCTCACTCCTTTTGCCCAATTTTTTTTTGTGTTTTTTAATTATTATTGGACTCGTTGAATTCTTGGAGTTGGGTCTAACTTATTTGGTGCATGCACTTTCGTAGATAACACAATCGCTTTTCTAACCTTTAGGATGACAAGTTTGACTGAAGAATCATTCTCATATTCTTTCATCTTCTTCGACATGTGAGATATCTGTCAACATCATAACAATAAACAGAGTTATTGATCTACTCCTACAAGGATTCTGATCATTTACACATATCATCACATTCTTTATCGAAACACGAGTTTTTCTTCTGGATTGCTATCACAACCCATGTGTAGATTGTATGCATACGATTCTAATAAGCAAAATAACAAGTTGCTTACCATTTTGTATGTGAGGCTGTTTAATTTCTGCGGTCTATTTAGTACCACTTTCTTCACGCACGAATTCCCTTCAAATAGAACCTGATGAATTACACATATAACGAACACATGTATGAATTTATTCATCTCATTTCAACACGATCTTTCAACACCAACATTGATATATGCATACATACATACATCTATATATGTATGTATGTATAGCTGCAGCGAAGAGAAGAGACTTGGCCGAATTTGCAAGCAGATCAGAAAAGGCCGTTCTGATAGAACCAGGGATCGAATAAGCGAAAGAAGGAGAAAAAAAACGTACCTGATTTGTTTCAGTGTCAAACGAATCACCGAGAGCCATTAGAGTCTAGGCACGCTGGTGTAATTCTAAAGCAGCCTGTTTCTTATGAAAAAAGAGAAATGTGAACTTGTTCTTGTATATTTTAGGTCTTTAAAACTATGGGCAAGCCCAATAATGGCACTGTTCTCGAAATGATTCAGTCATAATTTATTTTGCCACCTAACATTCACTCAATTTTTTAACTAGAAATGAGTTTCAATCCCACCTACTAAGTCTGAACAGCGAATCAACAAGACAAAACCGAGTAATCCAGGCGTGATTGATACACAACTTATACCCAGTTGCAATTAAATGACTGTTTTTGAAAGACGACAAGTTCCATTCTCACTTCTTATAAATAATATTCTTAATAAGAAATATAATAAGAATGATTTTTTTTATATTTAAAAATTTGGGATATGTTATAATTAAAATAATTTAATATTAATTTTAAAAAAATTCATAATATAATGTTAGTTTAAAAGTAGGATTAATTTTTTTTTTAATTTTTTATCATTTAATTAAATATTAATATGTAGTATAATTAATAATAAATAATTTAAATTATATTTAAAATTTTTAAAAATTTAATCAAGTCAAGAATATAAAAGATCAAGAAGTGTTCATAATTTCTAAAAGTAATGCATTTATTTATACTTAGAATGAGCAAAGATCATTGACATCTTCAAGTTTATCTGACTGCCAACCGATGCTCACAAAAGTTTGCAAATGATAAAATAAGACCTTAGACAAGGTTTGATTTTCTAGATGCATGCATCTTCCATCATTTTTCACGGCGGTGGTCAAAGCTTCGACCTAACAACGTTGACAGATTTGGATCTAAGAGGAAGCTGCAGGAATTCCCAATCATCTTCGTCAACTTTGCTGAAATAACGATCCACAATTTCATCACTAACTAGCTCTAGCTTCGGAAGCAGCCACTGTTTGAGAAAGATCATGCAGACAAAATCATTGGTAACAAGGGTTTGAATGATGCCAAGTATATGCAATTAAAGATTAACAATATGTACCTTGGGTTTTTGGTCTTTGTCTATTAATTTTGCTCTAATTCCCTACGAGTAAGCAATTGTAGGCAGTCATTAGATTGCAATCTCTTTACTCCGCAACCCAAATCAAGAAAAAAAAACCATGCAAATACCTCATAAAAATCATTACTCATTGTTCTTCGCACAATATGACAACATACAGTGTATTCACGAACAAGGCACTCGTCGAGACTTCTTGATCGACCTTCCCTTATCTAGTCAGAGTTTTTAAGAAACAAATGTTAAGATCAACGTTAAAAAGGAACAAGAAAGGACAAAGTAGATTAATTTGCATAATACAATGAAAGGTTTATTAATGATCTTACTAATCTAAGACAGATCCTGAGGCTGGCAGGGCAAGCTGACTTCATTGAGTTTATAGCATCAACCAACCACTGCTCCTCTCCAAGTACTTGCATATGATTCTCCTGAAATAAGCAATTCATCAATGGCAGTTTGAATTGTTTCTTTTCACAACAAAATTAAAGAGTATTCCCGCTCACAATTTATATACTTACGAGTGCCAACAGTATGTCTTCAACCGTTTCTCCAGAGAAACATTTGTTAACAGTCTCCAACCTGTTTCATTACCGAATAGTTCAGTTAATGTATCTTAACAAGATTTGGGGTGCGTTTGGGATGGTCTGGTTTTACAACTAATTTTGAAATCACATAATTAAAACATTAAGTAAATACCAACTTTGCTCTATAACTATTATTTATCACTCACTCTTCCCACTTGTACTTTCAAAACTACATCACTTCATTTTAAACATAATCTGAGCAATCTGAAGTATACATAATTACTGGTAAACTGTTTAAATAATAAATCGTACCTGTTATAAAAGGTATCTTGTTTCTCAATTTTTTGGGGTGTAAATCTGCGGATGAGATGAGAAATCGTAGTTGTGTCTGAAGAAGACAGCTCGTCCAAGGCAGCTTCCAAAGAATTGAGATCCTACAAGGGAAAAGAATCGCTATTTGGTCGTACTCTAATGTAGAACCATCCACGTAAATAATAGTTTTTAGTTGTGATATAAGTTTCATTGAGGTTAATTACTGTCGATAAAATTACTCTCACTAAAAATTTAAGTTATTGAGATATTAAAAATCTAAGAATTCTGAAAGTTGTCGTTACATTTGAGAAGACAAAATGTGTTGCTAGCCCGCAAGCCACCATCTCTGCACCGTTTAACTTTGCCCCAGTGAGACCTAAATATTCTCCTAAGAGAAAAATAAAATAAAATAACTCACTTGATCAGAATGTTACGAGACCTAAGAAGCGGAAAAATCACTAGGGTACCGAAATATCCTGGGAGCCTGGAAAGAAAATGCGATGCACCAACATCCGGAAAATGTCCTATTGCTGCTTCCGGCATACCGAACACCTGGCCGGATAAATTAGAAAAACAATCAATTTAGATGCTCCAGACTGTGTTATAATCTCATAACAGCCGTGAAATTTACAACTAAGAAGCTAGCATATATGGCATACAGTATTTTCTGACACGATCTTGAACTTTGCATACATGGTCAATCCAGCACCACCACCCATCACTATTCCATCAATTAGTGCAACCTTCATTCATTCATGTTTGATTCAACAGATAATTAGAATTCGTATTAGGGAAAATTACAAGACTGAAAATTAATTAATTTTCCGTTTGCCAGTAGAAAATGTGAAAGAGAAACATGCAAAACCAACTGATGATCGATCTACTTGCCAGGGGTTTCTGGCAAGTGGCAAGCAAATAATCCAGAATGAGTTGGTTCTTGTAAAAACTCGCAGCAAAGCTCCAATGCCCTGATTCATCCTTGTAGAATTAATCAGTACATGTTATGGGAAGAAACAGCAAAATCTCCGTGCAATATGGATATTATAGAGTTATGATCACCTGCAGTGGAGTACTTATATAATGCTATAATATCGCCGCCGGAGCAAAACGCTCTTCCGTTTCCCTGGGTGAGAACAGTGGAACGTACAGAAAAATTAAAATTAGAAATGGCTAATCGCTGCAATAAAAGGTAAAGTTTTGATCTCGGAAATGATTGTTGTTTTCCAAGCAGGGCTTGGCTTAAGAGATACCACAGCTTCAATACATTCATTCAATAAAATTACAAGTAATATTATATTTTTCAAGTGTTATCTCAACTTTTTTATCACTATAAATAATGTGATATTCATCAGTAGCAATTGAATGATAAATAGTTATATGTTCTATATAATTTATTATAATATTTTGTCTTGCCTTTCCCTTTAAAAGTAGATTACGAAAAGGCTGTTGCAGCACCGGTCAAAGAAGAAGTTCAATTACTGCAAGAATAGTAAGGCCTCAGTGTTTTCTAACCTTCAAAATCACAAGTCTGACAGCAGAATCGTTCTCATATGCTTTAAGCTTCTTGGACATTTGAGAGATCTGTCAACAACTCAAAATTAAACCCAAGTTATTGAACAAATTAATCGCAGAGATTCTAATGAACTAATACGCAGGAGGTTGTGCGATTCTTAAACTACAAGCTTAATAATCAACTAAAACAAACTTACCATTTCGTATGTGATGCTGTTTAATTTCTGTGGCCTGTTTAATATCACTTTCTTCACCTTTGAATTCCCTTCAAACAATACCTGATGAATCAAAAAACGAACATTAGATATAATACAAAATAAAACTATTAATTAATCTCGTTCATGGAACCAAATCAAATACCTGGTTATTTTGCTTGTCAAAGAATGTATCCCTGACAGCCATTACTATTAGAGATTTAATGGATGCAATGCAAGCTAATCAGAGAGTATTATTTATACACAAATAATATTTGCAGATGATGGCTACAAACAAGAGTCTGTTTGTTAATGAAAAGAATCTGAGCATATACAAACAAGAATGTATTAGTTATTGAAAAGACTCAAAGCATAAATTATCATCCTATTAATATTAGTCAAAATCTAACTACCGAGGACGTACGACACCTTCATTTAATTTTTATGCAAGTGGTGGTTCTGTCTTTTTGTCCATTATAATTTGTTATTAACGCTTCATAAGGATGATCTTGCCACAAATTTATTTTGGTGTGTAAAATATCAGTACATTTTAAAGCATTTTATATCTATTTTTTAAAATTTTTATATTAATTATTTAAAATTTTATATTATTTATTTCAAATTTTACATTAATCAAACTCAGAAATTATTTGATTTGCTGTTAGTTGTTGCAATTATTTATCTAATCCATCATCCACACGACGTCTGCTTTGTTATTTGCAGATTATCATTTGGGTGATATTTTTAAGGAGAAACAACTTCACAATCATGGTAACATTCATTACTAATATTTATCAATACAAATTAATCATAGAACTCAAATAGAATCGTAAATTAATTCCTTCAAGGGTAAAAAAAAAAAAAAAAAAAAAGGGACTGCATTACTTCTGTCAATTTACATAGCAGTGCTCCAAGTTGCAACCTTACAGCATCAGCAAGTTGGATGATCTAGTAAGAATGTGGTAAGAATTCTAAACCGTCTTCATCAACTCCATTCTGCCATTTCTTCGAGAGCCAGCTCTACTTCTGAAGGCTGCCACTTAAAGATAATGCAGACAATAATAAGTTCAATGTAAATTAAATCACACATCTATAAAGGACGGGCTGCAAAGAATACTGAACAGATACTTCAGAAGTAGCTTATCCATCAATACCTCTTGCTTTTGTACACGTACTCACTGGCATGAGCCCCGATGGCGAGCAAAGTATTAAAATTCTGGTGAACCAGCTAATATCACTGAGCACAAAATCAAAAATTAAATGATCTTGACATGTAGGATACTTGAATCAAACTTGCAGATATTAAACTCCTTGATGCCTTAAAACTTATCAAATCAGTGGATAAAATAAAGGATTCCTTGTCATCCTTAAGCACATGGGGAGATATGCAAGAGCAAGCTCACAAGTATAAGAATGGTTGACATTAGTGGTTGGAGTCACGATGAGACCAAGCTCCAACCAAATGGGCAAACACCACTGTTCCTCAGATGGAGTTGGATATGATGTTGCAGTGTGATATAGACTTTTGTGTAGCTCTCAAGTTTCCAAAAGAAACCTGCAAGTGCACTGTTGTAGAACATGAAACATTGTCAAAGGTAAGATTTACTTCCCAGAAGTGCAAAATGAATTTAATTATCAAAAGGTCATCTATCTATCTATTTGGCAGGGATACAAAGGAAAATTATTTTTGTTAGGAGTTAAGGGCATTTTGGACAATCCATTACCAATTCAAGTACATAAGGATCTTAAGAACCATCTTAAAATAGAGATCAGCTAAGAAAAATGAAAGGGCAGTTCAAGTATAAGAATCAATGATCATGCCAATGAGATTTAAGAAAGCAATAGTGTCATGTAACTGCAGTATATATCCAGGGAAGAAAGCACACTCTTCCAGCAAGCTTTCAAATTTCCCATTTCTATCTCTATATTATAATATTTTGGTAGATGAATAATACAATAAATAAAGACATGTTTTCAACAAACATGTAAAAGAATCATTCAGTGTAAAAAGCAAAAAAGAGCGCCATTCAGAGCAAACACAGGGGAGGTTGACAACCACGTAAATTTATCCACAGCCAAATTTAGTATCAGTCCTAATAACAGATTCTTTTAAACTTATTCAAAGCACAAGCTGAAAATCATACAATTAAAAATACAACATAAAAGTAGGAAATTTATATAATTCATAATAGCATACCTATTCAACTTTGCTAGGGATTCCAGAGTTAGCACCAAGTTCTAGTCAATACTAATGAAGAATTCAGTAGGCCCTACAAATTTGAGAAAGAATGCTGGCAAAGATAGATACCTGAGGAAGAGTTCTGCAAGTCCACAAGCTGAAACCATCACCATCTTAAAGAATCTATTGAGATTCAGAAACAAAAACGATGACTTGCAAGCCTCAACCTTGTTTTCAGCAAACACAAATTCCATTGCATGAAGGCATTTTCATAGCTTATTGAAATAGACAAACTCATTGTTCCTCATCGACCATTTTTGATAGAGGTCAAATGCGTTGTCCGACTCCTTTTGCCATATTTCTTCAGTATCTTATATGGAATGTGATCCATTGGTAGACCTAACAATTGTATCCTGGCAAAAATCTCCTTGGCCTCCCTTATTCTACCTCTTATGCAATAACATCTAATTAATTCAGTATAAGTTATTATATCCGGTGCAATTCCCCATTGTAGCATTTCATCATACAACTGAACTGTAAAATCAATTTGCCCCATGTTACAAGAAGCTCCTATTAATAAATTATAAGTAACTACATCAGGAAAAATGCCATGCAAAACCATCTCCGTTTTAAGAGAAAAGGCATCAAAAATATTTCCTCCCTTTATTTGTGCATGAATTAATGCATTATAGGTAAACAGATTTGGTGCAACACCAAAAGACAACATTAGATCTCTAACAGAAAATGCTTTATCCAGATCTCCACATCTTCCATAACCATCAATTATTTGGTTCCATAAATGAGGCTCTGGCACTACTGACTTCTCTAACATGGAAAACAAAATTTTGCTAGCCTTAACAACATCTCCAAAAGTACATAGACCTTGAATAATCGTTTTGTGCGAAATCCGATCGGGAGCAACTCCTGTTCTTGACATGATTCCATGAAGATAACAAGCCTCGTCTAATTTTCCTTGTTTGCAAAGGCCACTTAGAAGAGTATTGTAGGTATAAACATCCGGAAGTGAACCCTTTTTAAGCATTTGACAGAAGGAAGCATATGCAGATTTTATGTCTCCATTCAAACAAAATCCATTGATGAGGACATTATACGCGGCAACATCTATTTGGACATTCATTTTGAACATATGATTCCAAAGAGAAAGAGCCTGAATCTTATCTCCACTCTTAAAATAACTATCCATTAATATAGTTGACCTAATTACATCGGAGGCAGCCTTGCCATCATCATCAGCTAATATCTTTCCAAGAAGCTTCTCCACAACTCCTAAAAGACCCCCCTTGCACAGTGCATGTACAAGTATGTTATAAGTAACCCTATTTGGCATAATTCCACTATTTGCCATGGTGGAGAAAAGGTGGAGAGCTTTATCCAGCTCATTGACATGACAATATCCCTTGATAAAAGTATTGTAGGTTGCACAGTTGGGAGGGGGGCCCATTTTTAACATCTCCCTAATAATCTTATCTGCTTTCTCCATGTCCCCACTTTTGCAGAGCCTGTTAACAAGGTAATTATGTGTTAGCACATCAGGAACAATACCTTTCTCTAACATTTTTCTACGCAACCATAGAGCTGCCCCCAACTTCCCTCCCAAACACAGATCCCTAATTACAGCCACATGTCCTCTGTAATCAGTATCCAACGTGCATCCCATAGGGCCTGTCTTTGCCAAAGATAGGCTCTCCCTGAAAAATTTCATGTAACAAATGTACAAAATGGTATTAACTTCAAAGCTAGTAATGTCTACAAACAATAGTAATCCATCAGTTATTACATTCTAGGCACATAAATGATTGAAAGGTCTTATCTAACAACCAATTCTTCAAAACATACAGGACAATCTAATTTACTATATAACTTGTACAAAAACTAGGACTTCAGACACAAAGAAGAAGTCATTTTCAACTTCAACTGAAACTTTAAGCATAATTATCTTGCACATACAAATCACTGATCCGAAATTGCAGATAATATCGCAAATAACTTTATCTATCCAAACCATTATCAAACAGTACAATTTAACACTCTCAAAAGAAGTTAACATGTAATCGGTTAAGCAATGCAACTAGGCAACAACTGAAAGGCTTACCGCATTGTTTTCAAATGATCCAAATTTTCCTTTAAAATTATATCCAACACATTGAAAACTTTCTTTGGATCTCCTTTGTTGTCACTGTTTGAAATCCAATCTTGAGTTTTCGATCGATATTGATCCCCAACAAAGCTCATGATATCATTCAAAGTACAAGGCAATGCGTCATCCTCGCTGCTCGTCCTACAAGTATATTAACAGTGCAACAAATTTGAGCATATGAATGACATAAAATATAATCAAATGAAAGCAAAACTTTGTACATATTTATAAAAACCTTGAGATAGCGAACACGCGAGCTATATTTAGCTTGATGGAGTCGAGTGTTTGATTCAGAAATCTAAGAATGAGAATATGTACTGGTAACGAAGATTCTCCGCATGCAATAAATAACTATCGTAACAAACAACATGAACAATGAGTCATTAAAATAGATAAGAGGCAGAGAAGATTTCAAATTTGAGTGATTTGAAACAGTAAAACTCACGGCCATTAGCTATTAAATCTCTCTCTGTGTATCGAATATGAGCCGTTGATCAACTCAGAATCATTGCGAGGAGACAACTTTCAGTCGCTGAATCTACGCCAATTTCTAAGAAAAATTAGAGCCTTAATGAGCGAAATGGGCAGATTTTCTCAGTTAGAGAGGGAGATGATTGACGAGAGCGGCGCCGGATCCGCGCAGAGTTGAGTTGTAAGAGATGAAGTTAGTAGCGCGGCAGCAAGGTAAAAACCCAACCGAACGCTGCGTTTGTTTCGAGGCCTTGGCGTCCGAACCCAACTTTCCCATCATTCAAAACGCAACGTTTTTGAGTTGTGCCCAGGGTTATGTTAGGCACAGTGGATTGCCGCTTCCTTGGATCGAATAACTCGAAATCCGATATAAACAGTTGGCTATGTATTCGTGTTAAAATCTAGTAGCGACCAACGATGTCAAATGAGCCGGGCCGCCGGAGTCCAGCTTGGGCTTCACAATTCTAATCCAGCCTGGCCCGTAAGCATATTGTTTGACATATATTTTTCCCCTTTTTGTATTTAATTGATTTCTTAATATTTAAAATTAAAAAAAAATTAGAGCAAGACAAGTGCATTATCTCATTTGTATGTATATCTAGTGATATTTTGATGTGTACTTTTTTATTTTGAAATTAATGCGATATAACAATTATAGTAAGATATAAAATAAAAATTTATCATATGATTTTATTAAATTATTTTACAGAAGTCATTATATGTGATTCTTTTCTTTTTTTTTTTATAATATATAATAAAATATTCAAATCTTATAACTTTTTATACGTGGTATTTTTAAAAACAAACCTAAGATTTGTCCTCAAACACTAATGAGTTAAATTTATAACCGTGCCTTCTATTTATTTAGTGACTTTTTTATTATTATTATATGAACATAATTGAGTTCTAACCCTCATGTACAACTTACAAATTAAATGTAATACTATTTCTATCAAATTTTTTATTTTAAAATTTATTTGTATTAACTAACATGACAGTGATTATAAGAAAATTTTAAATAAAATAATTATAATCAAATTATTTGATAAAAATTATGCTGTTATGTGTAATTTTTTATAATCATAATAGTGAATTTTGAATTAAATACGTATCTAGTAAAATTTTACTTAATTACATTCATAGTGTGATAAATCAATCTCACGTATAATTTTTTTAATTATTAATTAAAGGTGAATAATTTTTTTAACAAGTGTAAGGTTATTTTATTGTTTTACTATCAAATTAATAAATGGTAAGTTATTTAAAAAGAAAATTCTAAAATTATTATAAGATTAAAGTCAAATATTTATATAAAATAAATATTTTTATAAGTAAAATTTCTCATTAAAACATGACAAAATTTTATAAAAATTTAGCGGGGTGGTTTGTTTTTGGCAATGGCGCCAACTCAGAGCGCTCCTTTTTTTTATTATTTTATTTCCCTTTAAATTTCCCGCGGGGATAAAGACTGAAGCCCAGAAAAGGAAACAGCGGTGTACTTCTCACATGTTCGTCATCCTCATTAAACTTATCACACGTGTCGCTACTAGAGAGACCGAAACCAGGGCCCATTCATTTAAAAATAGAATTTCATTGCTGTTTGCGCTGCGCTGTCTTCCTTAGCTCTCAATTTTCAGAAAAACAAAAACAAACTACGATTAATCATATTTTTATTTATTTTTTTCAGAAAAGAAAATAGTATCCAGGTAAATCTCGATTCGTTGTTTTCATTAATGACTTAATTTCAGAGTTTTGTGTTCATAACTTTTAATGATTCAGGTACGTGTTAATCGTTGTTTCTTCTTCGACCTGCATACATTTTACCGGAAAAAGCAGCATGGATCTTTTTTTTTTTATGATTTAATTGTTATATTTATATGCAATTTAGAGATGGTGCAGTTTCCGTTTAAACCAATGAATTGAGTTCGTATTCTTTACACTGCACAGTCGATCTAATTGTAAGGAGGTATTAGTTGTGCCATTGCACGTCTTGGCTGTGAACGAATCTGTTATGCCAATTAATTTTGCTTTTTATAAAGGAAGTTTAAAGAACTAGATATTATTTCTCGTTATTTTTGCTGAGATATCATCTTTTAATTTATTAGACAGGATTAATTTCGTGTCTGTGAATGCTAGAAATCGTTTGACTTGCGATTCAACGAATACAGAATATAACTGCGGGGCATGGTAGATGCAATCAAAAATGAGCATAAGGCTGGTAGTCATAAGAGTTATGTAGTTTTTTTTAAGTGTTTTTCATATTATTGATTTCTTTATTTGCTCTTTGAATGCAATTTTGGTATGTACATGTTCAGAATGTTCTCCGCTTTTAGCTTTCCTTTCTGGTTTATCTTTCTTATATTTGCTTACGTGCAACCACTGGGTTTTGGTGGTGTAATGATTTTGATTTGGATAGTGGTTATCTATGCTACTGTTAAAATTCAGTGTGCTGCAAATATTAGTGCAGGTGAGAATGTTGATACAGAGTGCTGCTTCGACTTCTGTTGAAGCCGCGATGTCCTTTGCAAACCACAGGGAACAAGACTCGTTGTGCCAGAGGGTGCCAACTAAAACATGGCAAAGTTGTTCAGAATGCAGTGAACTCCCTGAGGATGGATCGCAGCTATTGATTACCAGCAATATATGTGCAAATTCTAGAGTAAATTCGGCCAAGCGAAGGAAGCCACAGAAAAGTTCAGTTATAGTATTTCCAGTTGAGGCAGAAAAGGATGAAGTGTCTAGATCTGTAGTTAAGGGTGCTTCAAAAACTCGAATTGAGTATGACAATAGTGTTGTTATAGCTCTTCCTGCGCCATCCTGTATTGGAGATTTTGGTTATTTTAATGCTTTTGTTCATTCAAAAAGGGCTTATGGCAATCCTCATTTGGAAGTTAAACACTCAAACAATTCTCACATTGAGTCTGAATCTCAGATTGTAAGGAATAAAGAGATTAGATCTGATATGGGATTTGGTTGTTGTAACACAAAGACTGAAGGTAATGACATTTACAATTCTGTTATTTCAGGGTTGGAGTTGTTAGACGAATATCTTTCAATAAAGGAGCTCTATGTTTCTATTCTTAAAAGTTGCAGTTTACATGTAACCGAGGGAGATTGTTCTGTGAGAAGTAGTACTTCAGTAGAAGTTTCAAGAACTAGAAATGAAAGTAGTTTTACCCAGTCTTGCAAGATGTGTGGCAAGTCAGATGATATACTCAATATTTTACTTTGTGATAATTGTGATTAGGCATTGCATGCATCTTGCTGTAATACCAGGATAAAGTTTCTACCAGCTGATAATTGGTTTTGTCATTGCTGTTTGGATTTAGATTGTAAGGCTTCACAAGAGAATCCTTTTCCGAAGTCACCAAGCAGTAGTTGGAGCCATGGAATATCCAGATTTGAGATGGGACCAATAGCATTAATGTTGAAATACCCTGAGCCATACAAATCTCATGTTAGAATTGGTGAATCTTTCCAAGCAGGAGTTCCCGATTGGTCTGATCAAATTTCCAAGTATGTCATATTCTTGGTGTGAAATTGCAATATCATATATCTTAGTTCTAGAACATGATTTAGTGCATTGTTCTTTTTTTCTTTTGTTTTTAATGTTTGATACACATCTTATAGTGTAGCTCACACTGAAACAGTAGTTTGAGGCACATGTGGAGAAAGGTTTAGTTGTATTAATATCTAGTGGGTTACGTTTAGATTATTATTTGTTAGTCCACTTTTGAGTTGCACGGTTCTATGCTATATGGCATGGGAATGGAAACACTTTTTGCCACAGATGGTGAAATGATGTGATAGGTTTTATTCACAGCTTATAAACACAATCTTTTTAGTACTTGGAATGGGACAAGGTAATTTAGGTTACAATTTTCTCAATATCAACTGAAATTTACCCAAAATTTCGTAGTCCTTAACAGAACGTTGTAATATTACCTATTATATTGCATTTTAGAAAGAGATTATATAGAATATGATAAAATTCTGATCATTAAGTAACCATCTAGATTTACACAAGTGGTCTTAAATTTTGGATTTCAGAGTTGGTTAATTGTGATAACTTTAGCTCTACTGATTTGTCAAATTTAATTACTACCCAAAAGTCCTCTGTCTTAATTTCTTTATATAGATTTATTCTCTACTAATGGGAACTATGATGAAATCTAACATTTAAGGCTCTCTGTGGAATCTACAAATGAGTAAAGTTCTCATCATTTAGTTACTTTATGATTTTGTGGCTTGAAATGGTGAGGCGGTATTTTATGACTACAATTTCAGTGGCTTAAAATAACTTCCAATAAACAAAGTTGTTTTTGATAGATCATTTTGCTAATCAATGAAATCCTTTGTAGAATGCATATTTATATACTTTTTTTCTCTTTCTTGTTTTCTTCTCACATTACATGATGGTCATGTTTTTTAGAATCATTGGTTTCCTCATGGTGCAGTGATCTTGATTCTATGGGAGAGCCATTGGAAATGGATCCAAGTGAGACTGTTGGTTTACATGTAAGTAATCTCTTTAACAACAGCATAGTATTAATGAAAAGGGGACTTAAGAGTTTGAGAATGACAATAACCTTTACAAGAAAAAAAAAAAGAAAAAGAAAAAAGAGGTCTTAAAGTTCGAGTGTGTTGCTTCAGTTGCTTGTTAATTGAAAAAGAGATCTGAAAATGTCATGAATGGCAATTTTCTGTTCTTTCTGGAGATTAAATGCCATTGCAAAAGTTGCTGACTTACTTTTCAGCAATACTGTTCCAGTTGTGTTTCTTTGGTTTGTTTATCTTGTACTTTTTTACGATAAGAAATGTGTTCACTCTGTTTCTTCAGGTTCGCTTTTTGGACCAGTTTTCCAAGCCCAACTCAATAAGTAATTGGCTCCAATGTCGAGAGGTTCTAAATAATGACACAAAAGGATGTGTTGAAGGAACCATATGTGGGAAATGGCGCAGGTAAAACTGCATAAGTATGCCTGTAATCTAGTTTTACTCTCATTTTTATGTTTTTATTAGGGGTATGATTATGATTTTGAAGTTAATGGTTAGAGAAATTGGTTTAGGCATAATTAGGTTTAAATAAATTGTACTTAGATAATCTAATGGTTTTACTTGGTTCCTAAATGGAAGAGTATCACTGTCTTAAAATAACCTGTATTCAATGGTAAGTGATATGGTAATTGTTGTTTGTCTGCCCATATGTTTTTACATTCAATTTGTGGCTTTACATTTTGTTAGATTTTTATTTTCTTTCTTGGTAGAGGTCCACCATTACTCCTAGTAATTATGGTTTTTTGATTAATATGTATGCATAATTATGCTAAGCCCTCTCTCTCTCTCTCTCTCTCTCTGAATTTCTAATTTGATTTTTTTTGGTAGTTATGATAATTCATTGTGTTCAGTTTACTTTCTAGTGGTAAATATTAAAGTAATGTTTTTGATGTTACAGAGCACCATTTTCTGAAGTTCAAACTAATGACTGGGATTGTTCTTGCTCCGTTCGTTGGGACCCCTTGCATTCGGACTGTGCTGTCCCTCAGGTGCATATTTCCTTTTCGCTTTTGCTCATGTTTTCACTTATTATTGCGACTGGTTTGCTGAGTGATTCTCTTTTTCACGCTACCATAGGAGACCAGTGTGTTAATGAATTAGACCTTGTGCAGAAAGCAACTTTTTTTTTTTTTTTTTTTTTTGCAAAAAGCATCAATTTGCTGCCAAATTGAATTAGTGTCATCCATTTTGGTTTGCACATTTAATATTGAAGTAAAATTTTGATTTGGCCTGGTGAAGTGATATGCTGAACTATTGAGCAGCATCCAGTGTTCTCATTAAGATAATTACTAATTCAGGGATGGCTACAAATTCCAAAGTTATTGTTTAATAAATGATCACTATGAGTCAAACTCAATGAAGAAAAGTTCCAATTTTCCAGGGCCTACGGTCTCTATCTTCATTGACAATTTACTCTCTGACCACATAATATTTCGGTTTGTTTGCTCTTTTCAACAGGAGTTGAAAACAGATGAAGTTGTAACACAATTGAAGTTTATAGAGAAGGTATGCAGTCTTCATAAAAATATGTTATTGAAAGTGTCCTTCTGGTGGCTACTGGCTGCACAGAATGTAATGAGATTTGGAAATATGATTTGTCATTACCTGGCATTATTTATGGTCGAATTAAAAAATATTAAAGAAAAGGATTATGGGTTTATTAACTTTTATAACCCCATAAACTTAGCTATATATTAATTGATTTATACTTTACATGACATGCATTTACCGGCATTTTGCCTTGTGATCTTTCAACGTCTGTGTAGCTGAGATCTCGCCTCGGTGTCAAGAAGACAACTTGATTCACCCAGCTAGAAAATGGTGATCCCTAGAATTCATTTTAGTATGCATAAATAGTAATGTTAGCTTACTACTATAATCTTCCTATATGAATAACTCTGTTTTCATTTGTCCAGATTTGACAGTACACATCCGTATATAATATATATTTGGGAGTTTTTACAGTAATCTTGTTATCATATTTCTTTACCGGGGCAGCTGCATCTTCCCTGGGCATGAACAGCTGGCGCAAAAGCTATAAAATTTTGAAGGTGTGTTGCCTTCAGTTGTATTTTACATAGTTCTTCAATTTTGCAATCGCCCATTATTGGTATTAAATTCTTTCATTGGTGCTTGCAGTTGCAAAACACATTATGATACAAAGACATAAAATAAATACTCAAAAATTAAATCATGTGCTTGAAACTAGAAAGCTTGTAAACAAGCTTTCTTCCCCGAGTATAACAACTTGTATTAAGACTTTCACAAACTTGTTTAAGAACATACGACTGCCTAATGCCATGTTAATTGCTTGGATCTACTAAACACTAACCTGTCATTGTCTGTGTATTTTAGTCTGTTTACCTCTGAGATTGGATTGTCTTCCAGTTCTAGCTGAGCTTGTGTCCTGACGTTTTTGCCTATTAATGTTCCCATATTTGAGAGGAACAACTTGATCAACGTACAATCTTCCAGGAAAATTTCTTTTTTCTTTTGGAAGTTCTTTTAGCTGTGGCAACCAGTACGCAACATATTCTCCTTCTGGGTCATATGTTTGAGCCTGCAATAATGTGAATGTGTTTCAAAATAATGCGAATGAAAATGATTGATTCTTAAATAGCCACTGTTAGCTAAGCAAACTTCTCTCTAAATTAAGTGTTGCACTTACCTGCTTGGGTATGCTAAAATAGCGATCTTCTCTTGGGTCATTGCCAACTCCTTGAAATATAAAGAACAAAATGTTAAATCGCAGCTCATGTAGATTGCAAAAACAGTACAAGCGCATGACAATAATTGCTTAACTTGTATACACATAGCAGTCAATTTTTCTGAGATGGATGCTGGTTAAGACAAATAATATGTTGAATGTATTTTAGTTTTAGTGTGTAAATATTGAAAAGGAAAAACGAAAAGAAAAAGAAAATGTAAAAACCTGCTCCATAAGTCCAATTGCCATAATTGGAACAAGGGTCATAATCCAAAAGACAAGTCTCGAACCATTCAGCTCCCATACGCCAGTCAATGCCCATATCTCGTACAAGAAATGAACATACAATCTGCACAAAACACAGCATAACAAACAAGTAGCTAACTGAAATGGGCTTGCCTGTATCATCATACTTTTACTGAAGGAAGATGTAACAGCAATAGTAGTAGCAGTGGTTGTGAAGATATGTATCAGCCAATAATTTTACCTGTCGTCCTCTGTTTGACATAAACCCCGTGGTTGATAGTTCCTTCATATTGGCATCTATAAGAGGATATCTATATGTTTACGAAGCAAAGCGCGGATCAAACATACAATTCAGATAATTTTTTGCTCAAAAGTGGGAAATTCTATGCAAAAATTAAGGTGTTGGGAGTTACAGCTACTGAGAAAATCATTTTATGGTAATGATATGAGGAAAAAATGTGTGAACTTCATTAGTTCCATGTCTACTAAACATGGTATAAAGTAGAGTCATAGCAGCGCCACAAGTTCTTAGTTTCAACAAGTTTCGAATGGAAGATGCCTTCATTCAACGAAATTGGTAGATGCAGTTATGGAAAGATACCAAATTGCAAAATGTTAAGGAGAACTTAAGCATTGCCATATAGCATTGTTAGAATTAAACAACATACCCTGTACAGCCATCCCTCCAGGATTCAAATAATTTGTGGTCTTGACTCCATTTATATTCTAATTTTCTGGGACCACCTAGAAACAGTAATGGACACAACATGTGAAAAGAATGTACATAAACATGAAAGTAAAATAGTATTTTCTAGAATCAGATAATAAAGATGCTCATCTGGGAAGTTTAGCCACTTAGTTATCTAATATGATTGAACACCAAAGAAGAAAATTACTTGGTTTAGTCCTCTACCTAAATGAAAAAGGGAATTTCCATATTTCAGTGATATGAACCTGAAGTAATCTCTCCAAATCAGTTCAAACAAAACCCTGAAAAACAAAAACAACACTCATAGGAGGAACTTAGTAAACCAAGTCAGTCCGAAAAAGAGAGAAGGGAAAGAAACAGAGGAAGAAGAGAAAGTTGAAATCAAAACCCGATAATTTAGTGAAATACGTCTGAATTTTATTTTTATGAGCATGAGACTGGAAAAGAGAGAGAGAGAGAGAGAGAGAGGTACCAGTATGTGGAGTTGTTTGCAAGTCTTTGGCTTTCATATCTCTTCACCTAGTGGAATGCTTGTGGAAGATTAGTCTCATATTCTGCAAGATGTTAGATAAACTGCAATATTGAAAACTGAAAATGATCAAATTGTTCTACCTCTTCATAAATGTAGCGGGGAGAAAGACTTCCTGAAGCAAGCCATGGAGAGAATTTTGTCGAGTAATCAGGTCCTAACATCCCATTCCTCGTCTCTTTGTATACCCTAAGAAGGTCCTGCAAATTACACTAACTGAATTATAAGTTTTGTTCGTAAGATTACCTGATTCTGCCCGATGATAAAAACTTTAGACAAATTTATCTATTCATTTATCATTAAAGCTCTGATAGAAACATAACAAGTGAATTTTTTCTTGCCTGCTTCCAGAAATACTCGTGTACTCTGCCCAGTGCAGCACTTTCACCCCCAACAAACTTCATTCCTCTACTAACCTGTATCAACATCAAATGTTGACTCAAATATTCTTGCTTCTTCTGAAGGCATTTACTTTCATAAGGTTGTATAAATGTGCATTACGTATAAACTTGCCTTCTGTGACTGAAGTCCAAGCTGATCAATTGAAGGAACAGATCCCCAGTCGCCAATGTTAGGTGGCGGTCCAAGAGATGCTGGGATTTTAAAGCATCCTCGGACTACACACTTGGCTTCAACAGACTGAAAATTTTATGGTTTTGTCAACATAAACAGCAATCGATTAGAAAAAAATTTCCTACCTAATCTATACGCACACAGGAAGTAAAACTTGCCTTGCGAAACTGAGTGTACACATCAGGCAGAGTGCTGGGATTGAACGGAATGTCGTCCAAGTGATACAATGTACTACCCCAAATCAAATGTAGCTTAGGATGATTTGAGGATTTGTCTCCAGACTGGGCTTCCTGCAAATTTTTTCTGACCAATCTTTCCACATTTATCTCCTCACTGCAGGATTCCTTCTGGGCATATACCTAAATAGATAGGATTGGGTTTCCACATCACCAATAGTTTGATTAATAACTAGAAAAATCAAAATAATTGCCAATTCATTTCATTAGACACAATTAGGAGGAAATTTCTCAACTGTATGGACTCCAAAAGATTTTGCAAGAGAAGGGATAATTTCCTCAGGTTTCCCATGTTGAATGAGTAAATTCAAGCCCCGATCCATCAAATTCTTTCTCAAATCATCCAAACATTCTATGAGAAATTGCGCTCGAAGTGCTGCAGTAAACAGAAAACAAGTAAATTACACCGAGTTGTTATATAAAAGAATAAAAACAAATCAATACTCACGAAAATGATGCGATACCTCCAGTTTTCGGAAAACCGAAATAGTATGTAGTCTCAAAAAGACGAGGATCAACACAGTAAACCGGTAAAACCATTTCAGAAGAACGCCAAGCCTTGAACAAAGCTTCATTGTCCAAAACTCTCAGATCATTTCTAAACCAAACAATGGAAATTCCTTTACCGTTCCTCTTCGCTGTCTTAACTGTGTATCTTCCAAACGTTTCGTCTACAATTTGGTTCATTTCATTAGAATCTACTTCAGGAACCTGGTAGGTCATTTTCTGTTGAACGTTTTGTTTCACATTCAGATTTTTCAAATTGGAGCTCATGATTCCGAAGCGAGATGGCAACTTTAAAAGGGATGAGTAGCCGAATTTTGGAGTTTGTTTAGATGGGAGTGTGAGATTTTTCAGGCAGACAGCGCAGAGTGAGTAACGCAGGTTTGCCATGGGCATGACTTTTGGATTTTGTAGACGACATGTCTTAAGCAGTTGGGAAGTTGACACGTGGAATAGACAGTTTGTTCATGACGTGGCAACTTTCTAGCCTGTGGACTTGTTCAACGGAGACCTGTTTAGATACAGACCACAAAATGGCCAAATTGCTTTGCTTGATGGTTCTAATTTATTTTATGCTGATAAAGTGCAAAGGTTTTGAAATATAAACCATGGTAATCTCGTTTCAAATGGTATTTACTTCTGCCTACGTAGTACCAAAATCATAGAGTATTGAAGCAGGCAACAAGAAATCACTACCGGAAGCTGCACATATCGTTGGATCTTCAACAAGAACTCCGTTGAAACAAATTAAGACTGGTGATAAAAGCTTGTCTGGGATCTTCAACTAAACATCACGATATCCTGAATGGAACGTAACACCCTGGTGTTCAACCTAAGCTGGAATCTTCAAGTAGACAGCTGAATTGCTAAGCATATTCGTAGAAACTCTTGCAAGAATTGTTTAGCATAAAGCAAACACTCCACTCCGATGATAAAGAATCTATGCATTGCCTGAAAAGTAAGAAGGAAGTATGAGATGAAGTGCGAAGTAAGGGGAAATATAGCAAAACTCGCGCTGTCAAGAGGATACCGAATGTTGGTATTTTTGATCCTTCAGAATAGCCCACGACCTGAAATATAAGCAGTGAAGCATATATTACATTACGTTCCAACTGAATAACACAATACAAGAGGTCCAAATATCCAAAACCCGTCCCCCTTACTCAACCCCAGATTGAATATCTCAACATAATCAAATGCCCCTAACTTCTGTGAGGCATTCAAATGCACAGACCAGCAAATCCTAAAAACAATCGCCGTGCCGATCTAGATGGAGTAGAAGAACTGGAACGTCATCAACAATACACCGTGCGCTTTTAGGATGGGATCGAACTGGAACATTATCAACAGTTCAATAGTTCTAAAGCTTACCAATACACTCATCTACAGCTCTAATGACACCTATAGGCAATGTTTTTCCACTGATTGGCCGGTGTATTTACAATGTTCGCTTGAAAATTTGATCTCAATCAACAAATGAAATGAAGAGTATGAATAATTCTTAATACTTTCAAAGACCGGAGTAAGCTAGTGTAAGGAACTGAATTCTTCGCGTGAACTCCGGCACAGGCGCAGAATATGACAGTCATCGCTAGTAATTTGCTATTATCAGTCTATTTTATTTTATGCCGATAAAATAAACTGAAATATCTTATCAGACGACGTGGTCTTACTGGTTCTACGATGTTCTGTTCTATAACTTGCCACGACGATGATAAAAACCTCCAAATCTTCCGTAGGCATCAATCGAAATCTCTCTGCCTGTTCTTCTACCTTCAATTTTACCCGCGTCCGCGGAAGGCCTCGATTAGAAATCGTGGATTGCTCTCTTCCGAGAATCTTTTGATTGACTGATAAGATCAGACGATGACATAGGAGAATGTGGTGAAAGGGAAGTTGAAGCTGAAAGGCAAAGCTCTTGACGTGAAAAGCAGTGGAATTTCCAAAAGGAAGAAGAAGCACAAAATCTGCCATAACTCTTCGATAGGTTGGTATCATTTATGGTTTTAATTTTTGTATATTTTCCTCTGCTTGCAGATATCGCGATTGTGGATGAATTCTTTCTGTTTTCTTTATCGCTTAACGGGGTTTCTTTTCTTCCTTTCGGAGGTTGTTAGGTGGAGATACTGGGTACCGATTCAATTGAAACTGAAAATGATGCTGTGAGAGAACAGACTGATTCGCTTGGTGATTATCTCACGCCAGCGGAGAGGCGGTATCTGGAACGCCGGGAGCAAATTGATCGCCAAAGACAGGCTAAAATGGCCAGCAAATCGCACCGTGATCGGATTCACGAGTTCAATCAGTATCTCGCCAATTTAACCGAGCATTACGACATTCCAAAAATTGGCCCTGGCTAATTTGCTCTCCGTTCTAGATTTTTCACTGTAATAGTTTCAGTTTCCTTTTGGACTATGCTGCGGAATTCGAAATTATCCGGCATTTCAATACTTGTGTTTGATGATTTGTCTGTTAGAATTTTTCTCAATAATTTTGTGACATTGACTATTTTCTTTGACGCACACAAGAACAAATTGTAACTCTGCCACAATGGACGGTTTAAGCTGTTTATTTGCATCTCTGGAAAACAAATAGTGAACCTCTAGATCCTGATCCAAAACCTTAAGCTTTCCTGCACATTTACAAACAAAATAGTTGCTTCATTCAGAGTAAACGAAGAGAAAGAGTAAAAAATGGAAAGAAAAAAGAATTGGTATTCCGTAGGTGCACCTTTCAAAGAGACCTCTTCGTCAAGACAACCTAGAGCAGTGAAGGATACTCCGTTCCTCACAGTGTCAGGGGCTTCAACTGCCCGAGTCATTTCCTTTGTTCTGAGGAGAAGCCGGCCTACTGCACTTCTGTAGCCGCCGCAGGTGACGTTGGATTTGAACAGTTTTTCATCACATCCCACTCTGTAATACATTAGGTACACCCCAAACGTAATTGATCAATAACAGTTTTTGATCAGGGAAAAATGCATTTCAAATTTCTTCTTTTAAGTGTCAGAGAAGTCAATCGTCGATGTTTAGTGTAATTTCTACTTTAAAATGTCGTTACCTCCAAGTATTTGTGGGCATTTCACTGGTTCTTCAATGCAATCGTTGTGCAATTCTTGAGCCACTTCAACGACCGGTCAGTGTTCTTCCTTGACGAGTGAAACTCCTCCATGTGTTTGCATCACCTGAAAATCATAAATCACATACGATTCCATTCAGTGCTTGAACCAATAATTTGAAAAGGAAAAGAGGTGTCCAAATCTAGTAATAAAAGCTGTTTGAAGTTTCAAAGACACCTAACCTAGGTGTTCCAATGACATGTTGGCCTTTGTTGTGTCACAATTGGCTTGTATTTACCCAAAATCCTAGAATTTTTCCATGGCTTGCTCACTGGAAGTAACAGGGTAGTTATGCACTCCCACTCCTTTTGTGTACATTACGTGCCAAAATAATTTTTCCCAACATTACCAAACTAATCTTCTACTCTCTTTCTGTCCCAATTCTTCCTTCCATCACTGTAATTCCTCCATTTGAGGATTGCCAATAAATAATTATCCCATCTTTTACGAATGGTTAAAATTGTGAGCATATAAATTCTTATACAAGTGTAAATTTAAAAATGCAATAGCCAAAATTTTACCATTTTAAATAGTGTAACAAGATATGTTTGAATTTGAAGGAGAATTCCTTCATATCAAATATCAATTAATTAAACATAAAATAAGATTAAAAAAAAAAAAAAGGTATTTGGGTTCAAAACTAAGAAAAAGCCATAATATGCAAAGATCAGAGGGTAATTATGTAAAATTACACTGGCGAGAATTGGTGTGAAAATTACGGTAGAAGGAAAATGTAATTAGGCGACGAAAGAGAGTACTAATACACTACACGGATATGATAATATACGGAGGCGGAAGAGAGTATCTCGTACTGGTAATAAATTACGTGAGCAGAACTGTGGTGTGTGTTTCTGTGCTGTGAGCATTTTTCAGGTGCTACGATAATACTTTATACTCTCTTAATGCTCTGGTTAGATCGTTATTAGGACTGTAATTTATCCTTTTCGTTGTTAATTAGATTTCCAGAAACTCTGATCTCCGCTTCTCGAGTTCGCCTAGTTAGTAGTCGGCTGCTTTCCACCATAGGTACTGTTAATCTTCTGATTGAATCTCAGCCGTTGAATGATTTGTTCGAAACCGTATTGTCGATTATTCCCAGCGTCGTAAGATTAATGAATCGTGGTTTTTTTTTTTTTTTCAATTATGCTCATTTTTTATTCAGTTTGTTTTTGTACGGTGAAATATTTGTTCATCGGTCGACGTGTAGTAATGGCGTTAAAATGCTATTTGATTCGAGTATTTACTCAGTTTGATTAAATCCTTATACGTAGAATTGCCGTAATCAATTTGGATTGGAGACGTAATTAGTTCATATTTCTTTATTTGTATTCCATTGATTTCTGTTATGATTTATGGAAATGAATGGTGATAATTAGGCGGTAAAATTTGCGAGTACTTTTGTCCTTGTTGGGAACAGTTTTTCCAGTTTACTATTCAATGAAAAGACGTGGAACTTCCCTTGTGCTTCCGAGCAGCTCTGCTTGCTCAGTTATTGGCTGGTCACGGGTTTGTGCATTTTGCACTGCCTACGGGGTCATATGAGCCAACTAAGGGAGAGAAAGCCGGAAGGGCTTGAAAATGGGGTTTAGAGTAGTTCACCCATTTATTCATGTATTTGTGGTTCTAGGCATGTGTGTGTTTATCATTATTGTAATCAATTTGCATTACGTCCTGAAAGTTTCAGACTCTATGCATTGGTGATGGATGTTGCTGGTTGGTATATAGCATTCTTTCAGCCATCTTGTCCTTGAGTCGACAGTTGTGAATTAGTGAATTGGAAAGATTTGTTACAATACTGCTATCATGGATTGAGTATTAAATGCAGACAGCTTGTGCATGGCAGCTTGGTATAAAAGATCTTCAAATCATGTCTGGATCTCGACATCACCGGCCACATTTGAAGAGGCCAGTATGGATTATTGTCTTGGTTTCTTTTGTTATCATTTTCCTAATTGGTGTCTACCTTTACCCAGCAAGAAGCTTTGCCTCATGCAATATCTTTTCTCGTAAGGGATGTACTATGATTGCACAACTGCCATATACTCCTTCCAGGGAGCTAACTGATGAAGAGAATATAGCTCAGGTTGTATTTAAGGAACTTCTGAAGACACCACCTGTTCATTCAAAGAATCCAAAAATAGCCTTTATGTTTTTGACTCCTGGGAGTTTACCTTTTGAGAAGCTGTGGGATAAGTTCTTTCGTGTGAGCACTTTACTTATTGCTTACAATGTTCTTTTCATTGATTTTTTTTGCACTGATATCTCATATTCTTTTTATATGATCATGAATATATGCTTGTTGAGGATTATTGCTTTCTGTTTCTGGTGGATATATAATCTGTCTTTGTTTCTATATCTAGTTTATGCAGGGGCACCTAGTGTCTTAGAAAATATATGAGCTGTGTTTTCCAGAGTTTAGATCTCCATGTACAATTCTTGACATCCTGATGCCTGGAAAAGCAACATATTTCTTTTCTCAGCCAATCCAAATCAATAAAAATGATGGTTGTTCTCGCATTTTGAAGCTTCTAGAACGTAGCTTCCTGATATTAATCTGTTTAAAAGGATAAATAGATTTTCAATTTAGACCATAATTTCATCAAAACTTCACGTTATGGTTACGGAGGGGAGTAAAGTTTTTGGAAATGGGTTAAGTTTTAGGTGATTATTAACTACTTGATTGCTTTTTGATAAGCTTATGCATCCATGTTAGATGCAGGAGAGAGTTTGATGAATCTGGTGGTTTCAAATTAATGTCTATGAGTTTTAAAATATTTAGGAATAGATATAGGATTACCACTTTCTCTTTTTCAACTTAACAAAAAGTATAAACTCGCCAGTGGTAAGCCTGTTACAAATAATGAACTGATAAAAATGTGTGAATATTGAATGAAGGTTGTATATTTTTCCTTATGTTGGACTGATTGGTACATTGCTGGTGCATTTGGTGATTGAGCAAATCATAGAAAGGTTTGATTAAAGTTTAGATCTCTTGTTGCCTCTTTTATCATTTTGATCACTGCATATTGAATGCTATTCTTTTCCTTCTCAAAGTTGATAAAACACTTTTCTCTAGCAATTTTGACCTTAATTGTTTATCTTGTACGCAAAATGACACGTCTTACATTCTTGATACAGGGTCATGAGGACAGATTTTCTGTGTATGTGCATGCATCTAGTGAAAAACCATTGCATGTGAGCCGTTATTTTGTTGGCCGAGATATTCACAGTGAGAAGGTGTGTGAAGTAACTTCTAACTTATGCTTGGTTTAAATACAAATTTTCTATTTGTCATTTCTTTTGTAGTTCCCTTGTGATCAGCCTTGTATAAATGGATCTGTTATGGCTATATTAATCACCCACGAGACTTGTGAATCTTTAGCGAGCTTGGAGATCACTCATTGGTATCTAGTGATTGTCTAATTTAATCTTGGGCTTGGTTATGCATTCTGAAGGAGAATGCATGGATATTTCTGGTGGGACCAGCACCTGCTGGTCTCCTTTTTGATATGCTGGGAATTCTCTACATCACTGCTTAGCACCTAGCAGTTATGCTTCTTGTCAGAATGAGATCCAATAGTTCATGATAAATGCAAATTCCTTTCAGGTGGCTTGGGGGAAAATTTCCATGCTTGATGCAGAGAAGAGACTGTTAGCACATGCACTCGGAGACCCTGATAACCAGCAGTTTGTCCTGCTGTCTGATAGGTGATTGAGCTAGACACTTTCTTACTGCCACCTGGAATGGAATCTAAGTTTTTTGTTGGTGTCATTTTGTCTAATTCTTACAATTATTTTTGCAGTTGTGTACCACTGCATAACTTTGACTATGTGTATAACTATCTGATGTATACAAACATCAGCTACATTGATTGGTAAGCAAGGATGTATTGTGAAACAAAACTTTTTTTAACCTATTTGATGTGCTTAGGACATGCCTTCATGCTGGCTATGCGTGTGGTATCAAAGCCTTATCTTTACCATGCAGTTATTGTATTGATGGTCATGGTCTTCCCAATTGACTCTCTTCTCCATCTCTTTCCAGTTTTGAAGATCCAGGCCCACACGGAAATGGCAGGTTTTCAGAGCATATGTTGCCTGAAGTTGAAAAGAAGGATTTCCGAAAAGGTTCACAGGTATTATATTTTTCAGCGTATTGACACAATGTAAAACTTGGAACCTAAGTAACGGTTTTCTGAAGGATTGACATTGACATATCATTTTGGTATCAAGCTGTTTCATAGTTCATCAGAATCCTTCTGGATGCATCACCAATTGTAATTCCTATGCATCTGGTGTGGCTATTCCATATCTATATATGTCATCCATTTGTGGCTTTTTTGCGAAGAGGGATGCTAAATCTGAATCTGCTGGGCTGTATATAACAATTTATATGCTTATCTCTAAGCAGAATTATCTTACGCAATTTTATTCTTAGATAGGTTCATAAAGATTTTACATTTTGACAGGAATATCATGCATTTGTGGGCACAAAACTTAGGTAAATGGTATCAAACCTAATTTACATATTATATTTTGAATCCAGGCTAGGTTGTGGATGATTGGAACTAGCTTCCGGTTTGTCCAGATTTGCATGATCAAAGTGGTGAAAGTTTGAGAACTTAATATTCTATTTTGTTGATTGTTGTGTTGGCTTCCCAAAACAAGAAGTCCCAAGGGCTATGTAGTATATTATCATTAGGGAGAATTGGTAGTCTGTACTATATATGCAGTTCATGCCTATGATCATATGTTCTACCAAATGCAAACACTACCTAGATTTTGATGTCAGATGTGGTATATGCATTTTAGTGTGATATCCAGTTGTGAATAAATGAATGGTTTACAATATTTAGTCTGGTCCTCTTGGTCAATGTCTAATATTTAAAATCTGGCAGGCTGCTTACACCAAATATGTGGTCCTAAAATTGTTACATGTAAAGAAAAAGGAATTTCATCTGACATATGTCATTGGTTTTCATTCATTTTTTTTTTTTATTTTTTATTTCAGTGGTTTTCCATGAAGAGGCAGCATGCTGTAATAGTAATGGCGGACAATCTTTACTACACAAAATTCAAGCTTTATTGCAAGGTAATCATGATTCTGCTATTAATAGCTTAAGCTATTGAACTGTTGAGAATTTTGTGCCTCTGTGTTTATGTCTCCAGTTCTCTGGTTTATTTACAGAAAAACAATGAAGGAGAAAATGAACTCTACTTTACCTATGTATATTGAATTATCTGGATCCTTCTGCATCTGGTGATCATTTGCACTAAGTTGCTTGGGTTGGATCATTGGAATTGGATTAAGCATGTGTTTTCTATTTGCTGCTATAGTTCCATAGTGTGCATGTTGATGAGAAGTATGAAAACTGTAAACTTGGTTTCATAAACAAGTATATTGATGTTAATCTGTTTTACTTTTGCAGCCAAATATGGATGGGCGCAACTGCTATGCGGATGAGCATTACTTGCCAACCCTCTTTAATGTCTGTACATCACTCTGTTTTTCTGTTTGGATTGAAAACAATGTTAAAGTCTTGCCATTTCCTTGTTACAAACTATTTGTGTACTTCAGATGATTGATCCAGGCGGAGTTGCAAATTGGTCAGTGACACACGTTGATTGGTCCGAAGGAAAGTGGCATCCAAAAGCATACAGATCTCAAGATGTTACCTTTGACCTCCTCAAGAAAATTGCAGTACGTAACATATATCTTATCCCCAATTTTCATGCTTGTGTCTCACACTTCATGCACTTGGTGACAATTTATTATAAATTGCAGTCTATTGATGAAAGCTTTCACGTTACAAGTGACGCAAAGGTACAAACTTCATTCCTTGCATCGATAAATTTTACATTTGATGGGAAATTATCAGAAACAATCATTTATATTCATTCTCCACTGCAGAAAAAAGTGACGGTCCAGTCTTGCATGTGGAACGGAATGAAGCGACCTTGCTATTTATTTGCTAGAAAGTTTTATCCTGAAACACTGGATAGATTGCTTTTCCTATTCTCCAACTACACGACTGTTTAGTCATTTTACACCCTCTGTGATCAATTTTTTGGGTCGAATTACCCCATTGACAGATACTTTGGACTTCAGTTCTCGTATACATAATTTTTACCATGTAAATCGGCCAAATTACAGATATTCTGAGTGTTTCACTCGTTAATGTGTTTGTCTGAACATAAGCAGCTCGGTGCTTGGATTGAGGCCCTTGTTGAAGCTGTCGACTTTGTTTTGTCATTGCTGCTTCCTAACACCCTCATGGATTCGTCAAATTTTTGCCTTCTGATTTCAGGGGCTTTCCTGTACTAAAAAGTTGATATCAAAAGATTTTACTGTCATATAAACGTATGCCAATGGGAGTTGACAAAAGTTGGTGTCCTTGAGCTTCGCATATCATCTTTCCAATCTTGTGAAACTTTGGTTAGAAGTAACCGATTGACCATCAAAACTTTCGATGTAAACAATACACGGTACAATACTTGGTTATCTACGATGGGTAGGCTCGGTGTCCAATTCAGACATTTAGTTATGACTAGACTGATACGCCGAATATTGTCCCATCCCGCAGTGGTCACATTGGCAACTGACTAGTGGACAGACTTACAACTCCCAGCCCAAGTTGTCAAAATCTGACGTGGCACAATTTCTGCCTTTGCCTCCTATAGACGGCCACAATCATATTCATCCCTTGCAGCCAGCTAATTAAATCAATCCACCCCGTCCGTTCGAATATTATCCAATAGATTTAGGGCGCGGGAAATGAAGTTAAAAAAAAAAAAAAAAAAAAAAACTATGAAGCCAAACCGTCGCGAGTATGTTAACAGAAACCGGGAGAGTGAGAGTCACATTTGTTTCGTGCGTGTGAGTTAAAAAGTAAAAGGCCAACCGACGCAAAAAAAAAAAGTCAAGAGGTTTTTGCTTCAATGGCGCCTAGGAAGAGAAAAGCCGAGGGAGGAGAAGAGGCTGGGAAGCCGGCTGAAACGGCGTTAGTGAGGATGACTCGGAGCGCGACTCGGCATGCCAACTCGAACTCCGCCGTGTCGGCTGCTGAGTTGGCCAAGGTCGAGTTTCCGGAAAAGAATAAGAAAGAGAAAGTAACTGGTAGAAAGAAGAAGAAGCAAGAAGAAGTGAAGTCCGAGGAGGAGAAAGCCGGGGTGAAGGAGAAAGTTGAAGAGGATGTTCAGACTGAGAAAGAAAAACCTGAGGAATACGCGGATGGGAACGAGTCGAAGGAAAAAACTGTTGTGATTGAGCACTGGTAATTTTTTTAATTTTTAAATTTTTTTTATACTTGTTCTGTTAGATATTTGACAAAGTGGAGTATAAAGTGAGTTTTTGTTTGTGTGAAAATCTGAACTTGGTTGCCGACAAAGAGGCAGTTATAGATTAAGTTACGATGTTTTTTATTTTATTTTATTTTATGTCTTGATTACCTGTTTGGTTGCCCTGAAAATAGAGGAAAACGAAAGAAAGTGAAGATTTGACAGTTGTGGTGTTGGATTAATAGTCCGGATTTCAGTTAGAAGTAGCTGTTTTAAGCTCTATTATATATTAAGATCTGATAGCACTGTCTTATATTTCTTTGTGGTTGGCGTGAAATGGGGAAATGAAAGGAAAACTGAAATTTAAAGTCCACTTCTTTCTTTCTATTTATTAAATACTTAATTTGACTGCCAGATTAAGCATGATTGAGTGGTGATTTCAGTCTATAGGGCAACTGAATTTGCCATGCGTAATAATTCTACCTCTCTCACACTTTCTTTTCTTTCTTTGGTTGCTAACAAAATGGAGGAAAAGAGGAGAGAATTAGGTTTGAGGAATGTGTTTCTGGTTCTCATTTCATGTAAAAGAAAGTGAAGCCTGTGTCTGCGGGGATAATTGTTCTATGATATTCAATTGAATGTTTTTCCGTATTCGCTACTATCTTGGAGCTCTTATGGAATTGAATTCAGGAGAAACTGGGACTCCATATTCCATTTTTGTCTTGTGAGTTTTTGGGAGCATCCCCAGTTAAGCTCTAATGGTGTTTGGTGTTACAAAGTTATCAAATCCTTAAAGATATTCTGGTTAACTACTTGTTGTAATGGTAATGGTGCAATGCATTGTCTTATGTTTTCTGTTTGGATCTTTTGTATCAGGAGATATTGTCCTTAAATTATGATATATTTCACTAGTTTATTGATTATTGAGAATATATCTCAGCATGTTGGTTTTGGGATGCTGTGACATTATCCTGCTAGTTTGAGGAGAAGCAACCCCTTCTCCCTTTATGATATCTTCTCTAAGTATTCTTTAGTTTTTACTTTAGCAAACAATGCAATTCATTCAAGACGAGGGCTAATCAGGTGAAAGATGGTTTGGAGAAAGGTGTTCCTGGGATCAGAGTGCTACTGAACCCCGAAAAGGTATAAATTCTTGTACTGAATCCATTGTGCATCATAAGATAATAATTATATAATTTACCGGTTATCAAATTCTTTATTCTGATTATCAAATTCATTATAGTAGTAAGTCATTAAATCACATAATCCTATATTTGCCACGGTGCATTGAGAAAGTGATGTTAATCACTCACAAGAGACTAAAGTTACTGTGCTTATTTTTTGATTTCTTTCTGTTATCAAATGAATAATACCTTGTTCCACAACACAGACACAACTCCACTAAACAGTATTCACTGAGAAAGAAATCCAATTTTTACCATTTGCCAACAAATCATTCTAACCCTTGAGAGTTTTCTCTAATATTAACTGTGAGAACTTCAGACTGTACACCTTCAAGACTCTGCTCCATGAACTGGCTGTTACCACAACAGGAATATCATCTTCTAGCAACCAAAACATAAAACACAAGTCTACGGGAAAGAAGTGACTGAAAAATGAGTTCATTTGTTATCTTCAAGATTTGCTGGAATATTATTCTGAGATATTCTGACTTTGCATCTTCTAGGATTTTGGCAATAATTTGTGACTAGTTTGACATTTTAGATGATTGTTTCCTGAGGAGGAAATAGGAACTCAGATCCAATTGTGAATGAGGAATAGGGACATTGGTTCTACGAATGATTCAGAAAATGAAAGGCAGTAGTACATCTTGAATGTGCGTAGAGAGTCTCATATTTATTCTTTCCATGTTATTGTATTCAGATGCATACCTATTTGTCAAAATATAGTGTAGTCGATATGATATTCCTCATTACATCTTTTCAACAGCCTAGAAGAGGATGCTTTGAAATACGCAAGGAAGGTGGCGAGAAGTTTATCAGTCTTCTGGTAATAAAACTAATAGTAATCCTATTTGTAAAATTTGTTTGCATGGTAGGGTTCTTATCCCTAACCAAATTAAATGCAGAGCACATGTCATGCATACACATACTAGATGTTATATTCTGTTTCTGAAACACTGTCTAACCCAGTTCCTTGGATTGACATAGACATTCAAAATGTCACAAGATATTACTGGCCAAACAAATTAAAACCCGTAGTTGTAGTATGAGTTGCCTAATTTTCGCTTCTTGCAGGACATGAAACGCCCATTCAAACCAATGAAGAATCTCAACATGGATGAAGTCATTTCTGACATAAACGCCAAGTTGAAATGACGAGTACGTTCCTGAGTGCGTTTGGCCATCTGCACTCGCATCCTTTTTAGTATTTGCTTGAAGTTAAACCATAGTCATTTCGGTTTGCCAGTGAATCCTTAACACTGACTTGATTGATCTAGGCTTCTCATTAGTTACTGTTGTTTGTTAAAATGAGTTAACTGGCCCAAATGATACGAGTGAGCCAATGCCGACAGTGTAGTTTGCTTCAGTAGTAACGGGCACTTTATGTAACTCGATGAAGGAAGCAGACCAAGATTGTGTCTGTTTCACGTTGGTTGGGTGGAACGTGGTGGGGGTGGGGTGTGTCACGTCCCGGGTTGAGAAATCGGACCGTCACAGATGGCTAACCACAATGTCTAATTGGAATTTACCAATTATTTTATAATTTTCTTTTTAAATTTCATTAAAAGCCTACGAAATAGTAAGAGATACAAGTTTGTCGCATTGTAAGTACTGTTTTTATATTTTCGTGCAATCAAATTAAAGGAGAAAAAACAATAAAACAGGAATTATATTAAATATATATAATAATATAATTTTAATTAAAAAAATAGTTTAAATCAGTATGTCAACATTTAAGTATTCTAATTCTACTCAACGTGAGTAGTAAGTCGTCCTCTTCCTCCTCCTCCATATTATTTTTCGTACTCGTATTTACTTAAAACCCCCAACAAAGATCACAACACCATGGCCATCAATGCGGCAACTGCGACACCAGAACCTGCGTACAGGCGTGAAACACCGGAAGGAGCAGGGGCTGCAACCTCATCATTGGACGGTTCCGGAGGCGATTGAGCAGGTGCTTCAACAGGCGCCGGTGCGGGTGCCTCCTCAGGTGCTTCGATTGGTGATTCACTCGGGGCGAATTCAGAGTCATCACCAGCTTCTGCTTCTGGCGGCGACGAAACATTCGACTTGGACAACTTTTTAGGAGGCATTGCTGGTGGTGGAGTATACGGCGGCGGCGGTGGTGGCAGAATAACTTCACCGAGACCAGGAGCAACAATCGGTTGACTAACTTGTAAAATGGAAATATTGAAGGGCCGCGAATAAACAGATTTGACTAATTTGGCAACAGGGAGTGCATCTTTCGCTGCGGAACCAAAAACAAATTGATCTCCTGGCAAATGGTTGATGGTCAAATATCCTTGTTTGCCATCTGCATTACCAGTTGTTTGGTACAAAGTGACAACGGAGGAATTATTTTTCAATTTCTTGAGTTTTTTAAGGTCGAAGTAATCAAGAATAACGTGATTACTCAAGATTCTCTGGATTTCATCCATTTGTCTTCCATTAAGGCCGCCGATGGAGCTGTTATCGACGGCGAGAACGGTAATCGTCCGGCGATGATTGATATTTTGAGAGAGTTCGGTTTGTGTGAGAAGATCGTTGAAGGCGATCAAATCAGGGTAATTATTGAGGATAGTTGTTATGTTTAAAGAATTGACAGACAAGAAGAAGAAGAACAGAGAAAATGCAGCTAAGACGACGAGGGAAGAAGCTTTGAAACCCATGCTTCTTAATTTGAAATCCCTGCGTCGACCCTTCTGTTCGTTTGATCAAGGATTTGGGCTCAAATTCTTATACGGTCAAATTCGTGCTAAAAATGGAATTTCCTAACTAACGCTGAACAATGTTAGCGGGAATTTCGGACATCCAATCATTGGCTTGTTCCTTGTTCGATTTATCAAGACATCTCCTATACATACACTATTATTAGAAGTAAGCAAAGCAAAGCACTAAAATGGTAATAATTATGTCATGTTATCATCTGGTATTCGGAATTATTAATTTAGACCTCATTTTATTTCTATAGGATTTTGTGTGGGTGTGAGTGTGATTCAAATACTGACTTAATTTTGTCAATTCTAATTGTAAAAAATTAGTTGAGCTTAGCACCCAAAGATTAATGGAAAAAAAAAATAAATTAGTTGAGTTAAGCGAAAAGAAAAAATTAAATTAATTAAAGATTGTTAGTTTTTAAATAAAAGTCAT
The DNA here is from genome assembly GCA_032402905.1 of Khaya senegalensis. Lineage (NCBI taxonomy): Eukaryota > Viridiplantae > Streptophyta > Magnoliopsida > Sapindales > Meliaceae > Khaya > Khaya senegalensis. The sequence goes on along the minus strand of CP135538.1, from coordinate 7,968,519 downwards.
TAAAAATTATTTTTGTTAATTGTAATTTATTATATATATAAATAAAAAATTTAATTTAAATAATTAACAAAAAAAAAGAGATTTTTTTTTTATAAAAAAAAATATTATCTTCTGTTTTATTTTTAAAATTTAAATTTATTTAATAATTATTTAATTGGTTGATAATTTCATTAAATATTATTGATTGTTTTCTGGTGGGAAGATGTTAGTTTTCAATGATATGTTAATGTCTATAGCTGATGCTGTTCAATTCTTGGACGGTTTATACATTCTTGACAGTATTAGGATATTTGTTACTTAAACATCTTAAAATCCGGGAAAACTCGACATCAACCCCATCAATGCCACTGCACATGGAGAATCAGATTCTGTCCGCGGAGCTGCTGACACTTCGCTTTCCTTATCACTCTCATCACCACCGTCCCACGCTGACTCCTCCGGCGCAGAAGCTGACTCCTTGTCTGGGGCCTCAGACTGATCATCACTCTCACTACCAGACTGCGAAGGAGTCTGATAGTTAGTAGATTCAGGTGAATCTGCATCAATCCCAGGTGCAACAATTGCTCGACTAATTTGAATCACGGAAATATCATACGGCTGAGAAAATACAGATTTCACGGCATTAGCAGAAACCGGGCATCTTTCACTCGATAACCACACTCAACATCTCCCGAACAAGTTCTTGTAACATTTCTGTCTAGGGAGAACAGAAAAGAGATTTTGAATGCTATCTGTTGGAGTGTAACATATTAACAGTCACTGTTTGTTCACTACTAAATTTTGAGAAGCTCGTCCATAACTACAAATAACAACTTGATCTGCGTATCAAGATATGGATCGTGCTACATTACCTCCTATAGAAAAACAGTCAATAATGGTCCAGGCTGTTCATTGACAAAAATTAATCGCGATCGTCAATTTCATCTGATGCCCAGAAGTCGAAAACTCATCATTTTTGCGTTCCCATAATTAGTATCACCTAATTAAAGTTAAAGACTGCTGAATGGGCCTGAAAATAAATAAATAAAACCTTGAATGGTTCATATATAGGCTTTGCGGAAGTACATATTTATTGTATTGTTTATTGCAGCCCCAATTCCCGCAACACCAATTCCCGCAAACCTTCGAGAATGTGGTGCAATTACAAATATAAAATGACAGAACAAATCCCGACTGTTCCTTTCTTTAGGGCCAAGTAAACAGAACCTTTCCCTTGTTTCGAGATAAAGCTAGCAATTACTATTTGTAAAATCTGATCACCTGGGCTCAATCTTCTGTGAGCTTTGCAGCACGCATGTTAGCCATCTGGTCATTTGAATGAAAACTATTCTTGGTAATGACCTTACAGTATTGACATCTTCCCAGGTCCAAATAGTACTAGTAAGCATGCTTTAACCACCCTCATGGAATCACTTTATTTGCAGGTTATAAATACATATATAATTAGCAGTAACTGAACAATATATGCTTACATCAATTCTCTCAGAAAATTCGGTGATCATGCACTAGTATTCCACAGCATTAAGTTATATAAAAGAGGGGGGTGGCGGGTGGTGGTGGGGTTGGGGTTGTGGGGGTGTTTAGCTATTAAATTTTTAGTTAGTTATAAGGAATAAATCCTTTTCTCTGTCATACTACTAATTTTAATCATGAATTCTTTGTGAATGGGAATATGGCATCACCATGCATGAAATGAAATGTTGTTTTATAAGTTAGATTTGCACAAGCTAGCCACGATCCTTAAAATTACTAATACAAGTTATACCTAGCTAATACCCTATAACTGACTTTTGTCTTATCGTCTTAATCTTTCTTTATGTGACTACCGAGCACATATTCTGCCAGCTCTAATTAATAACATTCCTTTCATACATCCCCTAAGTTTACTTTGTATTAATAATGGTTTTGATAGGTTACTTTTTTCCTTTTGGTAAATATACCCGATCAAAGGACCAATAGATTCATAAACTCGTCACTTTCTGTGATTTGGAGAAGATTAGGGTTTGGTTGAAGTGCTTGAAAATTTTAGTTTGTTGAAGGTATGGTTTTGATGGAGCATGATCTAATTAAAGTGGGATGCTTGCTACTTTTGCGTGATTCTCAGTTGAAAGGGAGATAAAAATCTATGAGCATATGGTAAAGTTTGTGGTGCATGATGAAATATTTGCTGAATTGTTTGTGTACCCACTAAATTCCCCTCTGTAATTTAGATAATAATAATTTAAAGATTGAAACAAATTAATAATAATAGTAATGGTAGGTGGGAGGAGAAGGAGATGATAAGAAGAAATCCAAATATATTTATAGAGAGAGAAATGAAAACTCTTGCTGAGCTGGTTTTGTCTTCCAAAATCCAAACACTGTAGAAGCTGACATGGTTGATTGAATCATTGGCATAAATCAATAGTTGGATATTGGGAAAAATGAAGTAGATCATGAATCTTGCTGCCAAATTCCCATCCACCATCATCAACAAACTGATCATCATTGATTACTCCATAAGCTTCACCAAATTGTTTCACAGCAAATGAATTCGGTGTGCTAGCAGCTGTTCATTTGTGTGAACCCACCAATTTGATCATATGTATGTTAGTTCCAAGGTGCGCTCGATTTAATACTTTCCCTTTTGATCAATGTGAATTTGTTGGAGTTTTGTTGATGCAAACATGCATGCCAGCAGGTGAGCAATACCTGAGGAAGAATCTGGAAGCTAGCCAACAGAAGAAGTAATTATAGTACCATATATATATATGTATGTATGTATGAATGTATGTATGTATGCATATATAGAAAGGATTATGATCATGTATGTAATATATCCAATTTTAGTGAGAAGTAGAACCTCCAGAAAGCTTTTGGTGATATAAGCTATAAAGTTGATATGGCTTTATCCGAAACGAAAAGAGGAAACATGCAGATGACAGATGGGAGTTCCTGACAGCAGAAAAACAAATATTAAGGAACAAAAAATGGATTGATTTTGGCACCACATAAAGATTTCCTAAAAAATGGGGGCTATTGATAAGTCAGTTTCATTCAGGACCTTATGTCATGCCTAAAGAGAAACATTGAGAAGGAAATGGTTGTGGCTTTGGATGGTTAAAGCTAGGCAAGTACAATTCTTGCAATACCTACGTCCTGTCCTTGCCTTGGAATCCAATCACTCTCCAACTTTACAGTACTCGATCTTTTTAAGTTTAATTCGGACCATCGCTGGCTTTAACTAATTAAGCCTACAAATTCTTTGTTTATTTACAAAACTAAACATGATATTTAGTGCAATTAGATTCTGATCTTAAGAAACAAAATGAATCGATCATGCGCGTGTGGATGAATGCAAAGGAAATGATCACATTTGCAGAATGAAAATGGATGGATAGACAGGTAGATAAGATAAGATTATCACAGTATTTGATCAGTGAAAACTTGAAGGAACAAACAGCATCTTCCAATTCCAAGCGAAGCAGAATTATTTGACAAACATCGAGCGACAAGAAGTTTCATGGTAACGAAAGATTAAACAAGACAACATAAGCAGCTGGCTCTTGTTGGTGGAGGACCATATAGCCCATGTGATCCCATGTGGGCAACATCTGCTATAGTTTTATACAGTATTATATACTTTACAGAATTTGTAAGTGACTTATACTATCACTCGGTCGTTTCTTGAATTGACCCATCTGTATCAGAATCTGTATCTGTATCTAAGTTTTGTGATTAAGGTTTAGTGGTTTGGAAAGATTTATGGGTGTAGAATGTATACTTGAATTGATTAAATCTCTGACTATAGAATCGTAACTTTATCCTACCAGCTGGCTGTGATCACTAGAATATGATCATCTCATAACTGCAAATGCTTCATCAAATATTACGTGCATATTAGACATTAATCAAGGGAACAAATCACCAAGTAATTCTCATAAAGCTAATTAACTGTATATTTTAGATGATCAGAACTTCTATTCATTAAATTAAATATTCAGTAATTAATTTGATACTAATAGCTAGAAACCAAAGGAAATATCCATAAATTTAATTGTCCTAGCTAGCTAAGAAGTGAAGTGAGACTTGAGACTGACCAAACAAATGATTGTAACTATTCTATTCTTCTATAAGTACACAATACATTGATCGATGCTTCACATTCACAGTTGGCACACCGTAATCATGGCCATTAATTAGAAAAATACAGAATAAAATTAATCCTGAAGAATAACAGAATAAAGAATTTTCTGGCCGGAAGCCACAACAGTAGGCCAGACCTTACTATTTTTATAAAGAACCACAAAAGCCAAGAAAAACAAAGAGACTATGAGTACTTTTTTGTTATAAGGTTTTCAATACAGACATTTCTTTTTCCCGATGATGAGTAAACAACAAAGAGAAGAAGAGAGAACCCAAGTGCCAAATGCCAAATGCGAAATGCCAAATACTGCTGCTTTCAGATACCAAACTCACTATCATATACAAATCTATTGCCACTCTCTTCACGTGGACATCTCGTGATCTAAATGGTTTGGTTTCCCATAAAAATATCTTTTCACGCTTGACTTTTATATTGTTATATGTACTAATCAGTGTCCCAAGATTCCATGTTCTAGATTTCTAAAGCTAAGGAAAGCCTGCACAACATAGAGATTCTCCCCCACAAAGTAGCCCATGCCCCGTGGATGGTGCGTGCGCCCTAAATTACACCCTACTGGCATCCATGTACCCTTATATTTAAACCGATTTGGACCCACAATATCTTGATTCTCAACCAAAGTTAAACATACCCAATCATTTCTCTTCTTTAAACCCCACTCCTTAATCTTAAGAGTATTTTCTTCTTTTTTTTTTTTTCGCCCCTTCTCCACACATATATATACCCCTCGCAGTTTCTTCTTTCTTCACCAACTCAACAGCAAGAACTCACTTTTCTTTTCCCTTCTTCGTTTCTCAAATACAAAACCCACCTCATAAGTTACCTATACAAGAAAAATGTCTGGTGTTTGGGTGTTTGAAAATGGCGTATATCGCCTTGCTGAATCACAAGGCAGTTCTTCCCGAAGAAAAGTGTTGGTGTACTTACCTTCAGGTGAAGTTGTATCTTCATATTCTTCACTTGAGCAAATCTTGAAAGATTTGGGTTGGGAGAGGTACTACGGTAGAGATCCTGATCGCTTCGAATTCCACAAACATTCCAATGATTTAATCTCTCTCCCTAGAGATTTCTCCAAGTTCAACTCAGTTTACATGTACGATATTGTCATTAAAAATCCCAATGTCTTCCATGTTCGGGATGTGCAGTAAGCTTCATCTGCACCAGCAACGATCAATCCTCTAGTTCAAGTGTTTGCTGTCGTGTCTTTTCCTTATCCTTTTTTGGTTTTCTCTTCAATCCTTTTAGGCATTGATTCTCGGTTACTTTGCTTCCAATTGTCATGCCCTTACAGTATTCCTATTTCTTAGGTGTGTGCATGCATGGTTCTACTATGGTTCAAGTTTCTCTGGCAAGTTCCTTGTTTCCTATAAATAAAGTGCAAAACTGGTGTTTGTGTGATCCACTGTAATGTTTTATATATAATTTCATGAAGTTGGTTTGCTTCATTTCCATATGTCTTATAATATCATGTGATGTAAACTTGACAACATATTGAGCAAATGTTTGAGCAAATACCCAGCCACCACTTCGCGCTTTCTCATCAAACTTGACAACAGTTTCAGCAGATGTATATATATCAAGTTTCAATTTCCCAGTATGACAGTCATGATCATATTTTGGCATTGATTGTTGCCCTGCTTCTTTCGAAGAAGAAAAGGACGGTTAACCTAACGTGGTATCTCTAAAACCCCAACAAACAAATGGTGAAAAAACTGAAAATAAATTGTCACTGTGGAAGCATACCGGATCATGATCAAAACCCTAATATAATTAATACAGATAATGGGTTGACCAACATCCCAATAAGTAATGATTTAACATGATATCTCTGTATATGATCATTGATCCATCTATTTTGGCTAGACAATGACTGAAACATGGTACCACCAAATCATTTTCCCTCGATACAATAAAAGAATCAATTATCCAATCATAATATAAGACGAAGAAAGAGGGTAAAATGGTGACAAATTCTTTATCCAATCATAGAAACGCAACTGGTAGACTTCTGCTGATTGGGATGATTCTAATACGACCGAAGAAAACTAAAAAGAAGAGAGCAAATGGTGCTTCACGTGAAGGAGATGGTGACAGTCCATGACAACCCAACAATGATTCGCCAAGTGTACCATCGGGATGTGTCAATTTGCCGAGCTTTTTTGTCAAGCTGAACATTGTCTGCACGTGGCATAACCCTTTACAAGAAAGCATATCTATATACATACATATACAGAATATAAGTTTGTACGGTTGTTGTTTTCTACTGCTTTCATATCTCATAAAGTTTCGACCACATTGCAAGGATTAGTTTACATTTCAAAGCAAGAATTGAGACAATCCAAGTAATTTGCCTACCAAATGTTAGCCACGGATGGATGGAAGCAAAATCATAAACAAGTAATGTAGTTACTACATCTCAATTTGGATATTGGGATATGAAAACTTATGGAGAACAAATGCTTGCTTGCTTGGTGGTTTCGATCGGATCCTGTATAACAAGCATCAACCTCTCTCTCTCTCTCTCTTGAAAACTTCCGATGCTTTTAAAATACATGCATATCTCCAAGTAATATATCTACGTATAGAAATGGTATTATACTTTCGTATTTTTTTTATATTTTATAAAATACCAACTCCCCTGTTGAAAAGTTTTTCCTAATAAATAATAATAATTATTATGATGATCATGGTGGAACTTGGCAACCCAAGTAAGTAATTAATTTGCCAGCAACTTCGCCTTTTTGTGCCAAACAAAATGATCATCGAACTGGGATTGCATCTGTTTCTGAAGACAACACCACCACCATGACACATGTCAAGGATAGAATTTCTGAGCCACGCCCATGCATGTGACATCATCGCTCGATAATTTACAGATAAAACATGAAAAGCAAGAAAGCCATTGTCTTGTTAGTCACGACGACACCGAATAGTAAGCAAAAATCACAAGCATATTTTGTACTGTTAGAGATCTTAAATAGATAGATATCACATTTGCACAATATCAATTATTTAATACATCAAATGAATCATCACCGAAACGACTCTTTTCGGGGAGCCCAACCATGGAGATTTGAGAAAATCTTATTTGATTTGATTTGATGGTTGCCAACATTACGTTTTAAATTAATCTGTCAACAGTAAAAGAAAAGATGCCTCGAATTCTAAGTATTATCAAACAAGGCAGTGCCAATAGTACCCTTCCTTCCTGCTTTCATAATTTCGTGACATAAAATACCTAAATACCACATGTATTGATCCAAAATATTCAATCCTTCAGACACGTGAAGTTGTCGCTAGTTTTTAACCATCCAAACTGTATATATCTACACATATAGACTTTAAAATCGAAAACAATCACACTAGAAGCACAAGTTACATTGTCCACGACTCAACCTCTTGCAAACTTGTAGTGAAACTCATCAATGGTGGAATACACCAAGCCTTCGTTTTCCAGAGATGCAATTGAATCCCTGATCCAGATTGTCTAATAGAAGATATCAGTACATAGCTCACTCATTTACACGATATATAACATATGATTAGATACATGGATAAAGTAAAAGAGAAATTACGTGATCTTCTTTTCCGGTATTTTCAGTTGCTGAGAAAGCTCGGATATGTGTACTCCCCTGTCTCTCTCACTGCAAACAAGAACCAGTCACCCAGATCGGTAAAAGGGCACTTCTTTTTCCTACTTTTTGTGATAAGAAAGTGCCATAACACACCTTTAAAAGAAATATATACCTAGTGTAACTGAGAAAATCAGAGGAAATTCCAGTAATATCATCATATCAAAGAGCTAAAAACGAGACATTGCAAGTACAAATTCAAGCCTAGTGACAAACTAAGAAAAACAAATAAAAATTTAGGTGGGAGAAGTGCACATGAAAAAATATATAATAAACCAAAAAACACAAAAAACAAGTTTCAAAGGAAACTAGACTGAAGGAGAAACAATCTCATACAACACAACTCTAGCTAAGCAAGCAATTAAGGGGTATAGGCTCTATAGTAAAAGACAGAATGATGGTGTAAGACTGACCTGCTTGAAGGCTGCTGCAAATAGTCCAGGATCAATTGATCACAATCCTTGAGACCACCAACACTAAATTGGGCAGGCTGCAGAAAGAAATAGAAATTTAATGACAAACGTAGATGTTGAGGACAATGAAATGAATCTGTTGGATCACATACGTAATCGGATGGAGCGGTACGATATCCACTTGATCCAGTCCGGGCAGGAATGTTCAGTGATGAGTCTACCATTTGAGGCTGGGTTTTAGAAACACCCTGCACATTGAAATGATCATATATACACAATTAATCCATCACAAAACGCAGTATATAAACATCATGCATATTTGTCCTAAGTGACAGAAAGCAAATGTCACTTTGAGAAGAAATTTTCTCAGTTCTTAGAATACCTGCGAATCTGAACTCCGCAAACAGAAGGCTATGCAATCAATATAGTGGTAAGTAATCTCATCAAAGTTTTTCACAGGCCTAAAAAACAGGAAAACCGAAGAGGTCAAAGCCTATCAGTCTGTTTCTGATAAAAGCCAAGAAATCATGACAATTGAAATATATAGAAGTAGCATACTTCTCAAAACTTAACACATTCTAACTACTATATCAGTTTGTCTTTGTATGATGGTGCAACAACTAGCAAAAGGAACAAAAGATTATCTAGCCTGCATGAGGAAAAAGTTCATTCAGAGGAAAGAAATTTTTCTGTGGTGGCTCAAAATTTAGCTTCCATTACAACTATTGCTAAAGATATATTCTTTGTAAAAGCATATTTTCATATTTAAAAGAAATCTATGAGAAAATTTATTTTATCAATTTCCAAGAAATTAAAGAAAAATCCAAGCATCAAGTTTAATGAGATGCAGCCACCATCATTGGCCATTGCAAGTTTCTTGAAGGAGTAAATTCTATATTGATGCCAGAATGTTCCTATGGCATAGCATGAATGTTAGATAATTATATCTTAATATGGAAGAGAAAAAGAAAATGAAAAAGGAACAAAAGATTGAAATGTATGGCTCAAAAACAACAATTTTGTTGCCAGTAGAAAAACAATTAAATTGCATCAACCATATATATATAGCTTAACAACATGCTAAGTTAAAATTACCAAATCTGGTTAGATGCTTTCATGCATCAAGTACCTCTCCAAAACAGCATATGTATACTGACACTATTTTCTACTGCAAACCAAACATTCTAGTACAAACATCCTAAACTCGTAAACTTGCCAAGGTTAAAACAAAACCAAATATAGAAGGCAATCAAAAAGTATGAAAAATACAAATCACAGAGCAGCGAACAAAAACTTTACAATTGGTTAATAGTAAGTAAAACTCATCACCCATTTCCTTGTTTCAGTTGAAATATACAAATGGTTATATGAACTAAAACAATTATCATATGATTTAAGGGTGTACATGATATTTTAAAGAAGGTGAAAGGCAATAACACGGTAAATATTTGAAAGCAAACACATAAAGGAACATCCAAATAAATAAGTGCTTGGATGACTTTAACAGCATGTCAAACACTATATATAAGCTGAATACTTTTATAGCCATACCTCACAGAGAAGGCAACTAACTGTTGTTTTCCTTGAAAGCTTTTCAAATGCCCAACAAGACGAACATACATACCATCTCTATTTCAAAGTTTAAGAAAATCATGAAAATGTTTTGATGTTATATAGCACATAAATGCAGCAGAAATAAGAAATAAAGGCTAACAAACTCAGTATTACAAATATACTAGAAGGAAACTCACTGTATGGCCTCCATTTCCTTTGTGTCAAAAACCTCGCTTGCCCTATCAAAGCATTAATCATGCACTGAAATTAACTATGTATGACTCAAAGAGTGAAATATAAAAATTACAGCCATATATAGGCATTGCCCCTGTTTATATGTTTACAGCCATATAAAAATTACAATGATTTTCTTGGACAAAAAAAGCTTTTAATTACTTAAAACTCCAAGAATCAAACAGTAATTTAACAGATTCAGCTGAACGAGATAAGTTCGCATGGATTGCATTCACATTCAATAAAACATACATATATTACCATCTTTTACATCGCATTCTCCCAGTTCCATCATCTAGAATGAAATTAACATCAGAAGCTCTTTCTTCTTTATCAAAAACCAGGCCAACCAATGTAACCTAAAGCAACACAATATCAGAAATTACCAATGTAAAGGAAATATGTAACAAGAAAAAAATCTGACTGTTTTCCACTATTCAATGATTTACTTTCTTTTCTAGCATTCTCAAGCAACATAGACATTGAAAAAATGTTTTGCTCAAATAAAAGAAACATAGTGTGTGCTACAAGAGGATCTGTACATTGGTGACTTCCAAACCGTTGATCAAAAAATTTGATTTATCATCACTCAAATGGGAAGCTTCACTTATCATCTTCACTGTCACAGGTACCAACCCTTGGGAATCACGACTCTGCAACCAAAGATAACTATAAACATCAGACAATAACATTCGGTTGCCAACAAAATCAAGCAATAATTAAACAATAAACATGTGTTTAGCAATTTAAAGAAGAACTAAGAGAATTGAGTGATGCAGTAAGAGGAGCAGTGCTACAAATCCACTATATTAAGGCTTTGTTTTCTTCAATTCAATCACTTAGAAAGCGGATTTGCAAAACACGAAAATGAAGTAATAATCAGTTCTCTTTACAGCCAACTTTCTCCACGTTTAAGTTTTGGATCTAGTGAGAAACTTCCAATATCTATTTCTTTCCACTACATTTCACAGTTCTTCTGACTTCAACCTTTCATTTCGGTCCTCTTGATGCAAACAAAACCGCGCTCTTATCCTTCATGAAGTCTAGATTTCGGGAAAACCCCAATGTTTGTCCAATCGGTAACCATTTCTCAACAAACCATACAGAGAGTAAAAGAAACGCTAAAATAAATAAAGAAAGAAAAAGTCCTAACTAGATATCTTCTTCTTGATCGACAAATTATAAGCAACTGAACAGTCAACCAACAGCGATTTATTTTATTTTTCCTGCGTTATTCCGAAATAAACAGAAATTATAAGGGAAAATTAAAAAAAAAAAACCCAAGAGAGATGACTAACTCTCGCCGAAGAAGAAGATTGATAATCGGCGGGATGGGACGGCTGAGACGGCATGAATCCACCGCCGGAAAATGCATTGTTAGCGTCGAATTGACGGTTCGAAAACATCTCTGAAACCCTAGAGTCCGAAATTGGAGGGATTGACGGTTCAAATTTAATTTTATAGTGAGCTTTTTACGCGCAGATGGAAATTATTTTAGGGTTTCCCGCCAATTTGCCCTCCCCTTTCCCGCGTGGAAATTTAGGTTGGCTCTGTAGTCTATACCAGAATCATCCCAAGTCCAGTTCTTTGTAACTGTGACCTGGGCTAACCCGATGGTCGGCCCACCCGAATTGGGTCATTCGAATTCAAATTCCAAGTTCATTTGCATTGCGAGAAACTTGCTCCTTTGAGGGCCACACGAAACTGCTGATTGGCTGGTTCCTGTTTGCACAAGAAGACCAAATTGCTTTCGTTTTCCTACTTCCACTTGCGTACTTGCCTTCAATTTATCCGGTAAATGTCTTCAGCATCAGGTTTATGTGGTCAGCCCATTTTCAAAAATTTAATTCATAACTGAATTTCAAAGATTGTGCTGAGCTCTTAAACTTCTTCCTGCGGGCACCAAAATCACTCTCTCCATCTGTTGTAAGTTTCAGTTTCAGTTCAAATTCACGCACAACGCAATCAATGGATTTGATTCATCCAAACTGCATAAACTCGCTCTCCGTTATGAAGGAACGCAGAAATTTCACTTCCGTTTCTAAATCTTCATTTTCGTTTTCAACGACGTTACGAAGGAGGAAGAGATTTACAGTTTCAGCAGTTTCTACAGCAAGTGAAACTTCGATTAACGGCGTGACAACAACGACAGCGAGGAACTTTACGGAAAAGAAATCGTTGCAATCGGGGAAATCTAGCAGTGCGATGGAGCAATTAGACATCGAACGCGGCGTCTGCGTGCCGTTTCGCAAGTACTCACCCGAGACAGTACGATTAGAGATCAGTAATTATGTTTAATTTTTTTCATATTTAGTGTTGACTTTTTATGAATTTGCCAATGGTTATGTAACGTTTTCTGTAGTTGTGAATAATCTGGCCTGCGTTCGTGTTATTGTCTGATGAGGAGTGTATGATACTTCCCTGAAAGCCTTTCCGAAAAGCCACATATCGCCAGCTGAACTCTATGATTTTACAATTAGGGAGCAGTAATTATGTTTATTTTTGTTCATTTTCTAGACTATTCGATGTTGACTTTCATGAATTTTATGTTAAATTTGGCAATGATTATATAAGATATTCTGTAATTGTGAATAATCTGGCCTGGGTTCACGTTATTGTTTGCTGAGGAGTGAGGCATGGAGATACGGATATACGAAACTTGCTTGAAAGCGCTTCAAGTGCTTTTTTGACCTCAATAAACTTTTTTGTAGTACGTAGCTGTTAAATGGCATCGAAAAAACCTTCCAACAGTAACCACTTCTGTCTTCCAGCCAAACAGTATGAAATAAAAGCGCCTTTTATTGTTGAAACGCCTTTAGCAGTGTCCAGAATTCCCTAGTGCGTCATTTATCTAGTTTTGGTTTGAATTTGATTTTGTTGTTTTTGGCAATTAGGTGAGGAGTAAGGTATTGGAATCTAGAGGAGCCGTACTTTCACTAATGTCACGCGGAGTGGAGATAATATGGAATTTGGGATTTTATTGGTCTACTCTGATGTATGATTGCTTGATTGGGAGGGACAAAGAAGTTGTTCCTGATCGTGCTCGCCAACTTCGGATTCTGCTGTGTAATTTGGGGCCTTCCTTTATCAAAGCTGGGCAGGTTTGTCTCATTTCAGAATGGATGGTTAGATGCTATTTTTCCCAAGTTTGAGCCCAATCACATTTTTTCTATATTATTTCATCAGCTGAATTATAAGATAAAGGACTGAAAAAGATCAGCCCACATTTTCATTCTGAATTTTGATTATTAAGGATGAATATCTGTTGAATGTTGGAACCTTTTGCATGTTTTTGAACTTAGACTGGAGATAATGAGTCTTGAAGCTTTATTTTCCATTGATCTGTGATTAAGGACATGCCTTTTGATCTTCAGTTTTACCCATTGAATGAGTGATCTGCATTTTCTCCAGGTGCTTGCAAACAGGCCTGATATTATAAGAGAAGATTACATGAACGAACTCTGCATTCTTCAAGATGATGTTCCCCCTTTTCCAAATCAGGTAAAAACATGCTCTCATAATAGCTTCCCAGCAAGCAAGTTTATGTGTTTTTCCAACATACCATTTTTTACTGCACCGCGATGAAATCGTTTCACTTAACCAGTGAATGGTTTGATAGGTTGCTTTTAACATTATAGAAGAGGAATTGGGTCAACCCTTGGAAGCTGTCTTCAGCAAAATTTCTTCGCAGACAATAGCAGCTGCAAGTCTGGGTCAGGTTTACCGAGCTACCTTGCGTGACACAGGGGAAGATGTTGCAATTAAGGTTGTATGATGCTCATAGATGTCCTGTGTCTACTGTTATCCTTATCTCGGCAATAATAGTTGCTCAAAAGTTGTATTCCTGTCCCGTTTGCTTGATAATGTTCATGTTTTCAACTACCGATACTTTAGCTATAGCATCTTGATAGAGTAGTCTACCGTTCACAAAGGTGTGCTTTATTAACTTGAAAATTTGAGAGACAATGATAAAATCCTTAATTTCGTCGGTATCTGAAATCATTGAAATTCTTCCAATCTAAGTTTTGACTTGTACATCTCCACTTGCCTGTCAACTGGAGCAAGCAATAATATTTTTTTCGTAATGACTTTTTCCTTTGACATTAACATGTTTTGCTATAGTTATTTGGGCTTCTTTTTAATCATTATTTTTTAAAATTGACTTGTTAATGCGATGGGCATGCTATACTACCCCTTCCTTTTACTCTTGGCCTCAATTTAATGCAGTTTTTACTTTCAGTTTTGAAGATATCTTATTTAATGTGAGCTCTTGAGATGTGCTCTTGCCCTTGAAAGATAGGTGTCAAAGTTTTGTAACATAATTAATTAAATTTTATATGTTTGCAGGTTCTGAGGCCTCAGATAGAGCCTATAATCTATCGGGATCTTTTTCTTTTCAGAACTCTTGCTTCATTCTTAAATGGAATCAGTCTACAGAAACTTGGTTGTAATGCCGAACTGATAGTTGACGAATTTGGTGAAAAGCTTTTGGAGGAGCTTGATTACACTTTGGTACCTTTCAGAACCGCCCAGTGTTTCACATATTAATATGTTGATGAGTTGAGCACATTCTTAGATGGCTTTTAGAGAATCATTTTGAGCATCATGTTTATGCCTTGGCTTTACCATAATTATTTTGATTCATTTTGTTCATTTCCAATAGCTCTTTTTTCTTTTCCCTTATTCAGGAAGCCCGGAATATAGAAGACTTTCTGGAGAACTTTAAAGATGATCCTACTGTCAAAATTCCTCGAGTTTACAAGCAGCTTTCGGGATCACGCGTTTTAGTGATGGAATGGATAGACGGCATTCGGTGTACTGACCCACAGGTTGAATGTCAAGAACAGAGATAGACAATTCTATTTGAGTAATTTATCAATTTTAAAGACAGAAATATCATAAGATATCAACTTTTATGTACCTTTTATCGATGTGACTCAGGCTATTAAGAGAGCTGGCATTGATGTGGATGGATTTCTGACAGTAGGAGTGAGTGCTGCTTTGAGGCAACTGCTAGAATTTGGATTATTTCATGGGGATCCCCATCCTGGAAATATCTTTGCCATGCGTGATGGACGTATTGCATATGTGGACTTTGGGAATGTTGCTGAACTTAGTCAAGTGAGTTGTGTTCTCAAATAAATGCTATAAGGAGGAGAATTTTAAATAAGATAGATTTATTTCCAACATGGCTGTGGCATATAATCAAATAGAAATATTTATTTCTGCTTATGCTAGATATGAATATATTGGCAGTAGATAGAATTTCTCTATTCATTTGCACATTTATACTTACAAACATACTCCAATCATGATCCGGGTCAACTAAAGAACATCCATCGTATGTTGTGGGCATATTGTGCTTTGGAATTAGCATGATTATTGCCAAAAGGCTATGGTTTGTTGACATAGAGACTCATTAGCTTGTCAGTACCTTATTTCTTAAGCTGCCAAAATATTGCCATTTTTTTTTTTTTTTCCTATACTTCATCTTTTGGAGATTTTACTAATGTGCAATTATTTCAAAATGGTGGCTAGAAAATTCAAGCTGTGTTGTAATCTGAAATTGGTTTTAGTGGGGTGTTGTTGTCTATGAAGGTCGAAATTCTTAAATTAATATTTAGCCTTCAGGTCCAAGTTGGCAAATGTTGAACAAGAAGCACATATAGGAATTTATGGGGCTGTTCAGTAGCCAAAGGGGTAATAATTATCCCGTTTACCAAATTAAAAAGCTTTTGTGAGATATTTATAAGCTCTGTAGGTAAAGGTGGTGCATGACAAAGATATGCTAGGAAAATTTGGGGCAAGATTATTAATTACTACGCCTCCTATTATTGTTTAGTGAATGTGTAGTGTATAGTATAATATAATCTATTTCTTGCACATCCATTTTGATCTGGTTTGTATCTTTCAGCAAAATAAACAGATTTTGATCGATGCTGTTGTTCATGCTGTCAATGAAGACTATGTTGAGATGGCAAATGATTTTACCAGACTTGGCTTCTTGGCTAAAGGGACTGACGTCTCTCCTATTATTCCGGCTTTAGAAGCTATCTGGCAAAACTCTGCTGGAAAAGGACTCTCTGATTTCAATTTCCGAAGTGTTACAGGTTCGTATATATTTTTTTCTGCTCTTCGTTAGGAGTTTTCCTTTTTGTGTAAACTTGGAAAAATTTACTTTGATGTGCATCCAAACCAAGAGTTGTGTTTTCTGTGCTGCAGGTCAATTTAACAAGTTAGTTTACAACTATCCTATCCGCATTCCAGAGAGGTTTTCTCTTGTTATTCGTTCTTTGCTGACACAAGAGGGTATCTGTTTCACATTGAAGCCAGATTTTAAATTTCTTGAGGTGAACATAAATCTTGTCCTTTTCCATGTCTATTATGTTGGTTGTGATGACAGTTTCCTAAATCCATGCTACTTTTTGTGAAAGTTCTTATAGTTTAAAATCTTCTGCACCTATAAGTATGTGTGTACTAATCAATGTGGTTAAGCACCTGCAATTTCACGAATAACAGCTCTCCCATTGATATGTGATATTTTATCTGCACTCTTGTGCATTTCTTCTTTCCCCTTATTTTTGCTGTTCCAAACATGTGCACTGATCTTGAGCAGTAAACCAGGTTGCATATCCATATGTGGCGAAGCGCCTTCTTACAGATCCTAATCCAGCTCTTCGTGAACGCCTTATACAGGTAAGTTCAAAGCCTTTTTCTCCCCAGACGTGCATCAATAAGTTAGCTCTATGCTTATTAACTTCTAATGTTTTCAAATTTGAGCTTTTAAATTGTGATCTTAAAATAATGATCTAACATCTGTCTCAGGTTCTTTTCAAAGATGGTGTTTTCCAATGGAAAAGGCTTGAAAACCTAATTACTCTTGCAAAGGAAAATGTCGCCAAGATGAGCAGCAACCCTGCATTACAAGTAAAGAAAATGTATGTGTCATCTCAGAACCAACTTGCTTCACTCAGTTATTTTAATCTGCTTGAGGGTTCAAGAACCTGCATTTACATTATCTGTTTTTGCAGGCAAAATTCAAAGAGCTTGCAAGTTGTGCGGAAATTAGACCTGACCGACACCGTTAAAGATGGAGCTCGGCTTTTCTTCATTGATGAAGGAATCCGCAGACAGCTGCTTCTTGCTCTGACGGAAGATTCAAAGCTTCACATTCAGGAGGTTTGTCAACCTATATATTATTGGTTTCATCCAGTCACAATATATCATTTAGAAATGTGCTGAAATGTCACTGTGCCTTGTGTAGCTCGTGGATATTTACAGGCTAGTTGAAAGCGACATAGATATGCCTTCATTAGCCATGGAAGTTGTGCGAGGTAAATTATCAGTAAACCTTCTCCGCTTATAGGCAAATTAAATCTTGTCATGCTTTTTTTTAAAGGCTGAAGACTACATAATCTCTACATTGTCCGATATTTTCTTCTCAAATATTTGTGCCTCGCCTTGCAGACTTTCCTTCTGTTGTCCGGGATCTTGCACTTTCCTGGACTGACTCAGTTTTATCAGACAGATGATTGAAAGCTTTTCCGAAAGTAGCTGCACGACAACACAGATTTCAGTTGATTCGGATGTTGAGTTTTCAATCTCATACCATACTGACAAGCAATAGCTTTTGCAGTTGTAATTGCCCAAAAAATCCACCTATGGAAATCAAATTTTTTTACTGTATAAATATTTATGATGAACATAACTTCAGAACATATGACGTCTGAGGAAATTACCCATTTTGTAAAGTTCTTCAGGCAACATAGAGCTTGTTCATGTTAATGGTGAATCACATGAACACTTACCATTGCAAAACCCCTCGTCTTTCCCTGACAAGCCTGACGTAGCCGAGGGTTCGTATGGATTTCAAATTAACATACGTTGTTTTTCTTCACGGATACATAAATATAATTGGATGTTAAAAGTAGTTTCTTAAAACTGAATTACGTATTTACGGTCGAGGACTAATTTGAAAGAAATGTCATGGTTTGGGGGTTTATGCATGAAAACAGGAAAAGAAAAGGGGTCCTTCTCTGCAATTTTATTAAACCGATTTAATTGTCATTTAAGGAATTAAAAACTACTACTACTACTACTCCTATTATTATTACTATTATAATTATTATTATTATATTTCTCCAATTCCTCAAGTAGCCTGTAAGTAATCCCATATCCGGAAGGGAAGAAGAGCAGGCAAGTTCATCAAGCATATTCAATTCATTGTTCGTCGCTTCCGTTCACCGAGGTAATTTTTGGTTCTCCGTACCGGCGCGTGAACAAACCGTGAAATAATTTGTGAATCTGCCCTTTTTTTTTTTTTGTCAATCAATCGCAACAATTTTGCTGCTTGTTTGGCTACCTCCGTTGAATTAAGTTTACTACTACTCATTGTTTGTACTTTGTAGGTGGACACATTCATGCGGGAGAAGGAGAAATCAATAATATATTTTGCATATCAAAGTCGTCGGTTTCATCCACTGTTGTTTGTCGGTGTTGTGGCGTTGTAGATTTTATAAAAAAACAAGTTGTTGATCGTGCATCAGGGTATGTTGTTCAAGTTCTTCGCAAGTTGCGAGCTCTCCGTGTTTTGATATTCTGAAAATTTATAATGCGAGTTTCAAATTCTTATTATTAGGACCATGCCTAAAGTTAAAGTTAACTACAAAGATGAAGCCTACGCCGACGGTTATGACGAATATGACGATTACGACGACTATGATTATGATTACGACGAAGAAGAAAATGGTTAGAATCTTTTTGTATTCAGCATTTTTTTTAGTTATTGATTTACAACTGGGCATTTTTAGTTGCGTGTAAAATTATGGTTTCTGGAAAAAAAGCTGTAAGGTTTTTGATTTTATTTGTTAATGGAGCATTTATTGAATGACTGGCTGTTGCTGCTTTAAGCATCAACAGTTGTAAATTTTTGTTGTTAGATCGGTCTTCTTACGTTTACATGGTTGTTCTACAAGTAAAGTTCTGAGTTCTTTAAATCTGGCGCTGGTATGGCAGTATGGTTGTGCTTTATGTTCCTGACCCATTGGCTTTTATTTGCCAAAACAGACGAATCACCTGACTCTAAGCAAGAAACTGCAAAGACTGGGGTTTGGAGTTGCTCTATTTGCACTTATGATAATGATGAGAGCATGTCTGTGTGTGATATTTGTGGAGTTCTTCGTCCTCCTTTGGTTAATTTTTCTGGCAACTACAACAACAAAACAGGTATTCGCGCTTGTACTGTTCTTTAACAACCTTGTACCTTGTTTATTTATATTCATTTAAACTTGAACTAGTGACTTATGGAAATTTAATGGATCGAACTCCTTTTGCTTTTCTTGTATATCACATAGACACTCCTTCTGGCCCTTTAATTTCTGCTTGCTAGACAAATTAAGAAATATTTGCCCTAGTCATGGTTTTGGGCATCAACTCTTATGTCTTCATTTTGTTTAAAGGCCACCATACAAATGATTAGCAAATCTTTTAGGTTTTGTCATTTTATTAGCCTCCATGTTTAACTATTTTGCTTTCGAGTCGGTTGGTCCTTTATATAGAGTAGATCTCTTTTATGCAGTTGGCAGAATATGCAAAGATTCTGGAGCATCCATAATGGCCAAATCTCTTTTTGCATCATTGCCACATCAGACACCCAAAAAGGCTTTAGTAGTTCAACAGCAGAAAGATGGTTTTGGGATGGGAGAGGGCAATAACTTCCATGAGCTTGGGAATATCCAAGGAAAATTTCATGAATTCCATAAGGCATTTATTTCCCAAAGCCATTCTAAATTAAACATAGGTCTGCACATGTTCTAGGATAGGATGTAGATCTGTATTCTGTGGAAATTTAATATCAATCCTTTCTGGTTTCTTTTTTTTGGGGGTTATAGCAAATTTATTGGCAGTAGTGCTACATTTTATTTTTCATGTTTGGAATTTTTTGTTGCTTCTTGAAACTGTTTATAGATTTATGTTAGAATAAACATTTTCTGATCTGAAACCTTGCTAATGTTGATGGTACAGCCCCTTTCAAGTTTGATGTTCCATCACCTGATGATTTGGTTTCTAATGGATTATGCTCATCCAAAATGGGTTCGAAAGGTATCCTTTACTGCTGACATGTTTTTGTGTTTGTAGAAGTCAATTTCCAAGGACATTAATCTTTAATTATTGTTTTATTTAGTCAATTAGGGAACTGGAGGAGTTCTTCTTTGTAATTTTCATTGGCCTGGGCACAGCCTAGCAGCAGCATACTTTTTTTAAACTTTTTTTGAATGTCTATGCAATTTATCGTATGATTCCACAGTTTTCCTAACAATAGTAAGCTGGATCAATGCAATTTTGTGAAACAGTTTTCTTAATGCTTGTCTGTTTAATTTCAACCTAATTCTATTTCTGCACCACCTTTGACTTGCAGGCAATTTAGTGGACGTAAAATCTTCTGGAGTTTCCTCAAGTGCTAAAATATCTGATAGAGCAAATGCGTTAATGCCAAAAGGCAAGCCAGATGGCATGGATGACAGCAATAGTTCGAAGAATGAAGTGGTTCAAACTAGTTCTAAAAATTCAGATATCTTTTCTTCAGTAATGGCAAAAGGTAGACATGACTTATTGATGCCAAAAGAAAGACATAATGCTGTGGATGATAGCATTAGTTCTACAATTGATCAAGGTGAACCACATAGTCATACTGGTAATTTGACTGGCAATGCAGAGAAGATGTCGTTGACTATTAAGTCTGGAAATTCAGCCAATGTTAGTCCTACGAGAGTGAATTCACACGGACAGTATAAACCTGAAAAGTGGATGCTTCCTGATAAAACAGGAGATGGTTTGACTCAACTAAATCTTGCAATAGTAAGTCAACATCTAACTTTCAGTCTCATCATGTGGTAAGCTCTTAATTTACATTTATCCATTTGTACAATGTAAACTCATTTTATGTCATTTTAGGTTGGTCATGTTGATTCAGGAAAATCAACACTCTCAGGTAGACTGCTGTTTCTTCTAGGGCGAATATCCCAAAAACAAATGCACAAATTTGAAAAAGAGGCCAAGTTGCTGGTATTTTACTGTGACTTTTTGTGTGTGTACAATATTTGCTTGCATTTGTGCTGTTAATTCTTATTTTTGTTGGATTGATGTGGTGTTTGTATTTCAATAGGGCAAAGGGTCATTTGCTTATGCTTGGGCATTAGATGAGAGTGCCGAAGAAAGGGAACGGGGAATAACTATGACTGTGGCTGTTGCGTATTTTGATTCCAAAAATTATCATGTTGTAGTGCTTGATTCCCCAGGCCATAAAGATTTTGTTCCAAACATGATTTCTGGAGCTACCCAATCTGATGCTGCAATTCTTGTTATAGATGCTTCAGTTGGTGCATTCGAAGCTGGTATGGACAGAACAAAGGGGCAGACAAGGGAGCATGCACAACTTATCAGAAGTTTTGGTGTTGATCAACTCATTGTTGCAGTTAACAAAATGGATGCTGTACAATACTCCAAAGATCGATTTGATTCAGTTAAACAAAAACTTGGAGCTTTTCTTCGTTCTTGTGGTTTTAAGGACTCTTCTGTGATATGGATTCCATTGAGTGCCATGGAAAATCAAAATTTGGTGACAGCTCCTGATGATGTTAATCTTTTATCTTGGTGAGTCATATTTCACGGTTGTGAGATCTTCTTTTTTGTAATTAGGCTTGAATTGGGTTTCTCTAACCATATATTTCTGATTTTGAGAAAAGAAAATAGAGCAAGGAGGGGGATACCCTGAGCTCAGTCACATATCAACTTGATAGATTAAGAATGCTAAAATCTGTGCTGA
Organism: Khaya senegalensis; assembly: GCA_032402905.1. Lineage (NCBI taxonomy): Eukaryota > Viridiplantae > Streptophyta > Magnoliopsida > Sapindales > Meliaceae > Khaya > Khaya senegalensis. Next base: position 7,946,718 of record CP135538.1, on the reverse strand, counting down.
AAGTTATTGTCCATATATAATGATGCCCATTATTATGGATACATTTTTATATCACCTTATTTTACCATCAATTATATAATTACTGTCTGTAATAGCTTTGATATTGTAACTATTACGAATAAATTTTTGTTAGATTATTTTTGACAAGTCTCCAGCAATTTCACAGATGTTGAAGATTGACCTTGTAGTCATGATGCAGGTATCAGGGACCCTGTCTGTTGGATGCAATTGATTCCTTACAACCTCCTTCTAGGGATTTCTCAAAGCCTCTACTTATGCCCATATGTGATGTTGTTAAATTGCAGCATGGGTACGTGTCTGCTTGCGGTAAATTGGAGGCTGGAGCTCTTCAAAGTGGATTGAAGGTATGCAATTATCAGATGATAGAAGTTGTGATCGTTGAACTCTTATATCTTGACTTTTGCCAAAACACAAACGGTTCAAATCACTTTAGGTTTTAGGTCTGTGATAGTCAAGGTTCTTCATATCTCCTTGTATGAAGCCAAGGCTTACAAAATTATGCTTGGTATGTGCCCACTTTGTCTTCATTATGATTTCTGGGACTTCTATTCTTCTGTCATTTTATTTGAAGGGAAAAAAGCTCTCTATTTCTCTCACTCTCAAAACCATTTTTTTTAATTTAAAAATATGTTCCTAAAATTCTGCTACAAAACTTGTTTGTTTTCCTTGAGATTGGCTTTACTTGTTATTGGAAAACATTTTCTAGTTTCTTGAGGTGTAGAGCTCATATACAGCATCCTCTGTACTGTGATGAGCAAATGATTTCAGAATATTTAATACATCATTTTCAGATTACCTAATGTGTAACAGAATGATCCATAATTTGCTTTTGATTATTTTAAATGTCCACTTCTTTTTTCTTTTTTTTTTTCTTGGCCCCTGGATGGAGGTGGTCTTGAAAAGGATGGCAGTTTATTTAAGTTCCAGATGATGGAACATGAATGCTTACACGTGTTTTTGTGACATGGATTTCTCTTAATTTGCTATGTTATTGACAAATATTCTTGGTAAAAAGAACTTTTGCTGGTAGCATATGAACTATCTTGCTATCTAATAAACTATAACCATAAATTTAATGTGTGAACTTGCAGGTTTTAGTCATGCCAGCTGGAGATGTAGGCACTGTACAGTCCATAGAACATGACTCTCAGTCTTGTTCCATTGCCAGAGCTGGCGACAATGTAGCTGTCAGTCTGCAAGGCATTGATGTTGGTAAAGTGATTTCTGGGGGCGTTCTGTGTCACCCTGATTTCCCAGTTGCATTTGCCACACATTTGGAGTTGAAGGTTCTCATCTTAGATTTTGCACCACCAATTTTAATTGGTACCCAAGTAAGCACTCATTTTACTTGACATTTCACCTCTGTAGTTTGTCGTGCAATGCATTCATTTTGTCTGAGTATCTAAATATTCTGATTGAAATTATCAGTTGGAATGTCACATACACCACGCAAAGGAAGCTGCAAGGATTGTAAAGATATTGTCATTACTTGATACGAAGACGGGCAAGGTTACAAAGAAGTCACCGCGCTGTCTTACCGCAAAGCAGAGTGCTATAGTTGAGGTAAGTATCAGCCTTCTCCTATCTTTTAGATGGTAATTTTTTGAATTTTAACCCAGCATCAGCTCCAGAATTCAGTTTGATCTCCGTCCACTATCTCCTTTCAGGTCACGTTGCAAGGACCTGTTTGTGTGGAAGAATTCTCAAATTGTAGAGCTCTTGGCAGGGTGTTTCTTAGATCCTTAGGAAGAACCATCGCCGTAGGAATCGTAACCCGCACAATCGAGGAGCAGCAATAGTATTTTGATGCGATGCTTTAATTATGGACTCTGGAGCCACCCGTACGTTATAACATGTAACAGTATGGAGAGAATCTCTTCTGGGTATTTGACGTGCATTGCAGGATAGCAAATTCCCAACAAAGTATCTGTAAAAGCTTCAATCCCAAAATCAAAATCCCAATTCTGTTTTCCTTTTTAGTTAGCATGATGATTTCTGTACTCCATATTTCTCCTTCAAATTTGCATGCCAAAGCCAGCCATTGTCTCCTCCTATGGGCCTCGTGGCAATTAATCATGTTTTCTCGTCAAAATACTCTTTCCATGAGCTCATGAAACTCGAGCAAGTGCCTAAAGTGTATAAATTTACATGGTTTGACTTCCCTCACTTCCAATCGCGATGTAATTTGACCAAAGGACCCAAAATTACAAAATGTCAGACAACGTCGTCAATTGTTTAATCGTTATAATTGCTTCAGATGGGCAAAATCGTAAATTCATAGAACCAATTGCATAATATTAGTTGCCATGCGTGTCCGTATTTTAAAATTAAAATACATTTAAATAAGAGCAAGCAAATATTACAATAACGTGGCAAGCGCACAGTGATTCTTAGTGGGCGATGCAAGAAAGGGCAATTGCGAGAATTAATATAGAAGTCGTACTTTACCTTTTTTATCCTCAATTTGGAAAATGAACAAATACAATAATATAAATTCAGCACGCAGAGAGAATCAAAAGACAATCCACCTACTACGAAACTGACCTAATCACTTGCTGAGAAGAGAGAGTCATGGAGAGAGAACCAAGTCTCCTCTTATAATCCATCTGGGTTTTCCATTTCTACTCTGATTCAGGTTCCACTACCTCCGCTTTCATAACAATTTTCTTTTTAATTGAAATAATTTTCTGCGTTTCTGTTCGTTTCACTTGACGCGTGTGATTGTTGATTTCGGAATCATATGGATAATTGCCCTTGACTTTAGATTGCTCAACTTTGATAATTGTTATTTATCAATAGCTTAGATCATTTTATTGATTATTTCTGTTATTATCGCAGTTAATATTGGTACAATCAGTAGGTTAATCCCGATATCTCTTTGAATAAAGATTGTAAATAGCTTTGATATTTGATTGATCATTTTTTTTGGTCGGTGGGAATTTCACTTCTTTTTGTATTGTATTATGTTTTGACACATGATTTTTATTTATTTATTTTTGTGGTTATAATTTGTTATCAAGGTCTTCTGACTCTTTCCTTTCCTTGGCATTTAAAAAACATGTGTATAAGTCAATAACCTTTATGTAGGTTCTAAAAAGGCTGAGAATAAGCAAACATTATGCAATTTCTTGCTGCTTTGATGGATGATGTTTGATTTCATGGAAAAGAAGCCCACCTCCGTTAATCCGCACAGTTTGACTGGCATGTTTATGTCCTTTTGACTTAGGTCTTGAGAAATGAATTGAAGGTTCCAAACTGTAACTTCTTTGTAAAAGCTGGCAATCAAATTTTTTAGCATGCCATACTAGCCCAAGTATGTATTTAACTCATCCGAAGTTCTATTTTTTGTTTCTTGTGTGTATGAGTTTTGCTTCAAAAAAGCATGAAGTACTAAATTAGTACAGTTAATGTGTTTTTTTTTTTTTAAATCTCAAGCACACTATGTCACTATCCATTGTTTATTCAGGTTTAACTCATGGTCACTGTTAATCTTCCACTGTGTGCAGTTATCTTTTGGTAGTATGCTATACTAGATCAATGGTTTGTTCTACTTGGCTCTGACTTAGGAGCTTGGTTAGTTTATGCTTGGAATTCTCATTAATCTATTTTACATATCTGACCTGTGAGGAGGAATATGTTTGCCTTGTGCTTGTAGATTTCTGTTTAAGTAGTGTCTTATGGCTTTTGAATCTTTTCATGGGAGAGGGCTTCGAACGATTACCTATGACGTGGAGGATATTCAGTTGAATACAAATTGGGAAGATGTGATTTGTCCAATATGCTTGGATTTCCCTCACAATGGTGTGCTCCTCCGATGCTCATCTTATGAGAAAGGATGCCGTCCTTTTGTATGTGACACGGACCATCTGCATTCAAATTGTTTGGACCGTTTCAAAAATGCTTATGGTGTATCATCCCCTTCAACTTCCAATGTGAATCCCACAACAGACTCCCAACCAGTAGGCTTGGAAGGTAGCTGCAGACCAGCTTGTCCGTTGTGTAGAGGGGAAGTTACCGGGTGGGTGGCTGTTGATAAAGTCCGTGATTATTTGAATGAGAAGAAACGTTGTTGTGAGGAGGAACAATGTACATTTACAGGAACCTACTTGGAACTGCAAAAACATGCTCAAATAGAGCATCCGCATTCTCGTCCTTCAAAAATTGATCCTGCCCGGCAACTTGATTGGGAAAATTTCCAGCAGTCCTCTGAGATCATTGATGTTTTGAGCACTATCCATTCAGAAGTCCCACGGGGGGTGGTTTTGGGGGACTATGTTATTGAATATGGAGATGATGAAACTGGAGATGAGTTTGAAGACTTTCCTGGGGATGAAGGTAACTGGTGGACCTCCTGCATCTTGTATCAGGTATTTGATAACTTCAGGAATGCTAGAAACAGAAGAAGAGCAAGAGTCAGTGATACTAGAAGAGGAAGTCGCCGCTTGAGTTACGATACTTCTAATTCTGATGAGGGTTCAGTGGCGTCTGTTGAATTTGCAGAGTACAGAATAGATGAAACCGATGATGAATTTGTGAGCACAAGGGGCCCATCTAGAGGTAGCTTTAGTCATCGCAGGTCAGTAATGTTTATTTCTATATCATTTATGTTTCAGTTTGTTTGTGTTAAAAAATTTGGGGAATTGCCATGGGTGTCACCCAAAATGGTAAATTCATGTATGGGCTACATGGTCAAAATTGATCAATGAGGTCATTTGAGTTACCTTTGGAGATAGTATCCTGAGAAAAGTCAAAAGTTATAGGATATATTGTGCCATAAATAATGCTTCTGGAGTAGAAAGGTGAAGATTGTATTTAGTGTTAAGTTATGTTGCGGTCAATTATGTCTTATTGTCTACTGTTACTAGAGATTGTCTGCCTGTGAATTATTTACAAGAACCAAGAGTTTGGAGACCTTTTATTTTTTCCAGAATGACCCAGTGAAAGATGAAAAAAAATTTCACAAGAATTTTACTTTTTTACCTTGTCTTCTACAAGTATTTGGCCAAACATTGAAGGCTTAGAGTTCTCGGAATATATTAGTTCCCATGGTTGAGGTGATTTCTCAGTCAGTATTGGATGTGGACAGTTGTCAAGGTTGGGTTCAGAGTTTGATGCGTATGAAAATAAGGATTTATACAATGCTATGCTCATTTAATTGATGCATCTAGTTTGCCAAAATTATAGCTTAATGGTTTCATTGCCGAATGTACCTTATAATTTAATGTACGGTCTTTCTGTATTTCACAGTTACCGGAGACGCCGTTCCCGCTTCTATGACAATTAGGTAATATATGTACTGCACACACTGCATTTGTGCAGGGTGTGTTTTACTGTATAAGTGTACATGTTTGATAAGCTTAGCATGAGTTGTGGTAAATTACTATATTTCGAGATATCTTTTAACTATTTACTTCTATATAATTTTTTGTTTTACTTTGGATTTCAACTATATTCTTCTTCTTGACTGTTTGAAATACTTTATAGGACTTATTTTAAAGATTGGTTTTGCTTCTCCTATCATGTCTCGTAATCATTGTTCTATATAATTTTGTTGGCAGTGCTTGAATATAAAAGTGAAAGCAAATGATCGAAAGAAGGGATTAGAGATGACATACTTGAGAGTGGAAGGCACTGGGGATTTCAGATCATTAGCATTCAAAAATGTAAAAGCTACATTATAGGTTGTATTTTGGTACATATTTGTGCTGGTTAGACATAAGTTCTTACAAACTGTAGAATCCCGAGGAGTGATGTGCCAGTCACTTGTGTGTATCTAATCTTCGTTCTTTCTTTAAGTTTCCTATCACTACCAAGTGTACGAGCGTGAACAACAGGGAAAGGCAGCTGATTTTTGCTGATAACTAAACGTGTTCCCAATTGTCCCATTTTAATAACTTGGGCACCAAATTCGAATAATAGGATAATATCATATTTAACGAAAAGTTTGTCCTAGACCCTTCTAATCTGTAATCTTTAGGCATAAATAATAACTGAGAGATATGGCAGAGCATGTATGTGTTCCCTCGAAGTTAATGGCCAAATGAAAATGTGTAGCGGATGTTATTTTCCCAGTGCGTATCCTCAGTATCTAAATATGCCAAATAAAGTTGCTGACAAACGCTAAAGAAGCAAACTGAGAATTGTTTCATAATATAACCGCAGCATGTCAAATGCTTTACTGAAAAATCTAGACTCACACTGGTCGTCTTCATAATCAAATGTAATAAAGAGTAGCAGCTTAAAATGCTGAAAACCATCACTTAGAAAATAAAAAAAAATAAAAAAAAAAGAAGAAGTTAAGACTTATAAGACTTTAACAGACTGTGAAGTCTGGGACTAATAGGGTACATTCTTTGGAAGGTTTCGTATGACGTTACTCTTCATTGCAATCTTTGTGCGCATGGCCTCTACTCCTGATCTATTCATCTCCTTAATCACCTTCATCCTCACCATATGCTCTCTCGTTTGTACAGTCGCTAACCCCATGCTCTTGTACCTGAAAGCCGAAAAAGTAACTTAGAAAATTCCTTCTTTTTTTCAGTTAAAATCCCTGGCCCATCAAGCAACATTAAGAACAAACCTTGAGGCTAATGCGGCAGTAATGGCCATATTCGCATGCGTTGGACGTGGTTTCTGGCGGTAATATCGCAGATATTCACGGGAGCCAAACGTTCTTGTTGAGGTTCCTTTGTCAGTTCTTTTGGTTATGATAAGTTCAGACCCACCCCCAAGTTCTACAGTGTTTCCCATATCACTTGATGAGATCAGCTGTTTCCCATTCTCATCCATGTAGCTGCAAAACAGTGAGTTGTATTTTATTTTTTTAAATATGAAACAGTCTAAGTACCAAGAGAGGAAAAAAAAAATGATGAACATAAATTGATAGAAAAGATACAGACCTGCTGCTATAATCATAGAACTCTTCCAATTCAGCCTCCTCCTCCTCATCACCATCCCCGTAATGGACTTTGCAATGACTTTTTGCATCCATATGCTTCCTAACTGCTTCCAAGCTGTTAAAAGGATGACGCCTATCATTGCAGTATAAACACATGAAATCCCGCTTGACCTAAAGGAACACAGACGAGCGAATATGTAAGCAAAACCAACTGCTGGTTGTAGTAAATTGATTAATCAAGTTAGTATCAAGAAAGAACATGGAATAACAATCAGTACCTTAAGGCCCAGATAAGTAAGCAGGCCTTTTGGATCCTTCAAATACTCAACATCAGGAATGAAGAACCCATGTTGCTTGTGCATGTGAATCATACAATTCTCAATTGTATCATGCTGAAGATCACACATGAAGCAGCATGAAGGATCAAGCTCCTCAAAGTCATCTTCATCATCAGCCTCCATATCCTCATCAGGGGCAGACCCAACATTCAAATCAGTCAGAGACTTTGTGGCTTCATCAACCAGCTCTTCTTCTGAATCAATTTCTTCCCACTCATCATCACTATCTTCACTTTCTTCATGGCTTAGCTCTCTTTTTGGGGTAGGCTTATTTACTTCACGATGTAGAAGTGGCTTAATTATTACCTTCTCCCTCTCTTCATTATTTGCTCCTTGAGAAGCACGCATGATGTGGCTTCGTGATTGGAGATGCTGAGCATGAGCCTTAGAACTTCTATATCCTTTTCCACAAAGACCACAACTGTAGAGCATTGGGGTCTCAGTCAACTTATTTTTCTCTTGAGCAAGTGCCAATTGTCTAGCCAGAAAGAGTGCTTCTGTCACTCCTGGGACCCCAGCTATCTGATTTATCAGAAAAAATGAAAATAATAATTATCCCATACTCTTGAAGCCCATATTTTTCATTGCAAAACAAAAGATGGTTGCATGGCAGCTAAAAACCATCATAACCAATTACATAAATTTAATGTGGAGTACGTTATCAGGTGACTAAACAATCAAGACTAGTAACATAGCATCAGACCTTATCAGCTCTGACACCAGAGCACCTGGACATCTTGAAAATACATGGTATTAACTAATAAAAATCTACCATTCAACACTTGTTGTGTAGCTAATCTAGTGTGCTTTCCTATGTTCTGTTATCTTATAGACAAATCTAAGGATGCGATTCTGTGCCCAATGCATTACCAGATGACCAAAACACACATTTTTATTCAGCTATTTTGACTGAGATATGTAAAAGCGCTTTTCAATCAAGCAATTCTAGTCAGATACTTTTTCAGGAAGCACTGCCGCCGATCATACAGACTTCCCAAACAGAAACTTCCAAACACGCCCTTCTCCATTTTTCCCAGATTATACCTCAATCTCAGAATTAACCTAATATAATATCTTTAAAATAGCAAAACAGTTTCACGAATTCTTTTATCACTCTATTGCATCTTGACTACAAAATTCTTCCACTACATAATACCAAAAACCAATATCCAATAAATAAAAACCCCAGGATAAACCATAAGAGAGAGAGAGAGAGAGAGAACAGCAACAACCTTGCGTTTGAGATTGTAGCGATGCCAATCGGATTTGTAATGAAGCTTCTGCTCCACAGCATCATTGAATTCTTTGTTGCATGCATTACACGTTAACCCCGGCATATCCTTCCTCTTCTCTATCACTGATTTTCTCGGCAGAATGTAATTTCAAGTTTTAATATCGCCTGTTATATTTATAAGTACACGACGGCTCGTAGTCTGTCAGGCGGTGGAACGAATGAACGAAATAAACGAGTTCCCTAAGCGATGACGTAAGCCCCGACGCGATATTTTATATACATAACCCGTGACCCGACCCGTTTTAAACAATTTATGTTTTAGGCTTGGGCTCGGTTCTAAACTAGCCCACACTGTCTGGTTAATCTCGGCCTTGCATTTGGCCCAAATGGTGGGGCTGTCTTGTAGAAGCCGGCTCAATTTATACTTGCTGGATATTTTCCTTTTTTAAAAAATAAAATATATATTTTATGTATTTTTTAAAATTTTAGTAAAATAAAATTATTATATTTAATTATTAACTAAAATAATTAAAATTACATTTATCATATTAAATAAATAATAATATATTTTTTATATTCTTTGTTGTGAAAAATTATATTTAAATAAATATTTTTAAAAGTAAAAAAAATACCCTTCAAATTTGTAACAAATACATTTTTGTAATGTGGCAAGTAATTTTTTTAACCACAAGTTTGAGTTTGAGTATAGGAATAATAACTCGTTTTTCTGCCCAGTAAGTTGAAAATTTTTCCCCCTCTTTTCCTGGACATTCATTTTTCCGCGTGTTGACTACAAATCAGTTGGAATAATTTGATGATAAAAGATGATCAAGAAATTTCCAACTACAATGTCACTTTCTCAGCAGTGCTTCTTGTTTAGACAAATGTCCTCTCAGCTTCCATGGAAGTTTCATTTCCTCTCCTTCGCCATTAAGCTCTCTGTACATCGTTTCATAGAGCTTTTGCTGGAACCTAGAGATATAGATACAGCTGAAGAACTCAAAACCTCTACTCGGTGAAAGCAAACAGCAATCTGCAAGAGTCGAGTAAGTATATTTCAGAATTCAGATGCATTTTTGAGCTTCCATTGCAGAATCATACAGTAATTTGACTTGGTTTGCCATTAATCTTTGCCTTGAATGTTCTTCTTTTCTTACAGAATGTCAAGCCCGCCACCCAACTGTAAGTTATTGTACATGCAACAAATGTAATAAAAACTCCATTGTTGAATAATTTTCTCGCTAGCTAGGTTTGAATTACGCTGATATTAATATTCTTTTAACTTGCAGCTGATGAAAATTCAACAGAGCCATCATACGGATGTAAGTTATTATACATACACAAATAGAACAAAAACTTCATTGCTGAGTGATTTTCTAGCTACCAGAGTTTAAATGTCATTGACATTAAATATCTATTTACTTGCAGTGGCAGCGGTGATCTCGGTAATAATTGCTGTTATAGTGATGTGGGTAGTATTTGTTAAAATCCGTAACGCTTGTGAGAGGCTCGCACCTTCGGAAACAGAAAGCCAAAATCCTGCGTTAGCTGAAAGACCTGCAAACCATGCGGTTGAAGCAATTTGGAAAGCTGGTCAATCAATGGAGAGATTCCTGCAAGAAATCAAAAGGGACAAACCGGTCAGATTTACGTTTCAGGATCTTAATAATTTTACAAGTAACTACACAACTCGGTTGGGTTCTGGAGGTTTTGGGCAAGTCTACAAGGGACAATTTCCAAATGGTGAAAACATAGCAGTGAAAGTTCTTAATAGGAATTTAGGCAGAGTTGCCGAAGAGCAATTCATGGCCGAGGTAGGAACAATTGGAAGAACATACCATATAAATCTGGTTAGACTTTATGGATTTTGCCATGACCAATATATGACTGCGCTTGTATATGAGTACATGGAAAATGGATCGCTAGACAAGTATTTGTTCGGGAAGATCCAAGCAATAGAATGGGAGATGTTGTACGAAATCGCGATAGGGACAGCCAAAGGTTTCGCTTACTTGCATGAAGAATGCCAACAAAGAATCATTCATTATGATATAAAGCCTGAAAATGTTCTCCTTGATGTGAACTTTTCTCCTAAAGTAGCTGATTTCGGGCTTGCAAAACTTTGCGACAGAAACAGAACTCATGTTACAATCAGCGGATATAAGGGTACTCCTGGCTACTCGGCACCCGAATTCTTATCAGGGAATTACCCAATAACACACAAATGTGATGTTTATAGCTTTGGTATGGTATTGTTTGAGATAGTTGGCAGAAGAAAAAATGCAATTGTCGGCGCTTCGGAAACCCTTGATTGGTTTCCCAAACATGTTTGGGAAGAATACGAGAAAGGTGAATTGGCTGCAATGATATTAGCTTGTGGTATAGAAGAAAAAAACAAAGAGAAAGCGGAGAGAACTTGTATGGTAGCTTTGTGGTGTGCGCAAGATTCACCTGCAGATAGGCCTCCAATGACTGCTGTAGTGAAAATGTTGGAGGGTGCCGTGGAAGTTTTGCCACCTCCAAAACCATTTCGCTATTTGGACTCAATCAGAATGACGGCGTTGAAATCGCCGGGAAGTAGTGATGGTTCAGATTCTTCATCTCAATCACGCTGGTACAAGGAAACCACTCCAATCATGGCCAAATATGATATACAAATGGCTAGGAGTTATTGATAATAACCAAGCTAGTTCCTTGTGTTTCCCGTGTATTTTTCATGGCATGGCCTTGTACTTGCTTTGTAAGGGTTTATAAGTAGATGCAAATTTCAGCACTGTGGTATCATATCTTCTCGTTTGTCCTTGGGTTGTTTAATTATTTTATTAGACTATAAAACAGAGAACGGTTGGTAATTCTTTCAGAATTTTGCTTGTATCCTTCTCAGTTTTGTCCGAAAACATGACCATATGTTTAATGTAATCCTGTCATCATAACTACTGAGAGCTTTCATCTGCACTTTGCCCAAAAGCAGGGGGTAAAGCAGAAGCATATAACAGGGCGACTTCTGCTGTTCCGCAGCACAAAAGCCAGAATCCAGAAGCAATACTGTCACTCAAACAAACAAGTGAGTTCCTCGTATGATTAGTAAATACTATTAAGTTAAAAGCGCTGAGTAGTAACAGTGATCAATTAATAAATACGCGTCGGCTCGTAGCCGGTCAGACAGTGAATGAATGAATCAACGGAAAGAACGACTTTCTTCACCGCCACAGGCACTATGTAAGCCCTGGCGCCATTTTCTCAATGAATCTTCTTGGCTAATCAAAATCTTCTCACCCTTTCATCGAAGTTTCATTTCTTCCTCTTCTTCCTGACCAAATTTTCCTTCGCCATTAAAACTTCTAGGTACCTTATTTTACAGAGCTTTAGCTGGAGAACGAGTAAAGTTGAATAATCTCAGTCAAAGCCAAGGGTAATCTGCTAAAGTTAAGTACGTATATTTCAGAATTCAGATGCTTATTTTTCAAGTTTCCAATCCATTGACGAATCATACATTAGTTTTAATTAGAGTCGCCGTCAATCTTTTGCCTTGAATATTCTTGTATCCTACAAAATATCATAATCAGACGGGCCACTACCCATATGTGAGTTATCAGTACTCCTCTCTTGCCCAATTTCTTATTTACAACACGACACGGAAGTGGCTTAATTATTACCTTCTCCCTCTCTTCATTATTTGTTCCTTGAGAAGCACGCATGATGAGGCTTCGTGATTGGAGATGCTGAGCATAAGCCTTAGAACTTCAATATCCTTTTCCACAAAGACCACCACTGTAGAGCATTGGGGTCTCATTCAACTCATTTTTCTCTTGAGCAAGCGCGAATTGTCTAGCCAGAGAGAGTGTTTCTGTCACTCCTAGGACCCCAGCTACCTGATTTATTACAAAAAAATGAAAATAATATATCCCTCGCTGTTGAAGCCCATATTTTTCATTGCAAAGCGAAGGATGGTTGCATGGCAGCTAAAAACCAACATAGACAACTATATATACATTATCAGTTGACTAAACCATCATGATGGTGGCATAGCATCAAAACTGAACATCTTGAAAAGACATGGTATTAACTAATCTACTGTGCTTTCATAGTTTCTGTTATCTTAGAGACAAATCTAAGGATGCAATTCTGTGCCTAATGCATTACCAGATGGCCAAAACACACATTTTTACTCGGCTATTTTGACTGAAATATGAAAAAGCGCTTTTCAAGCAAGCAATTCTTGTCAGATACTCTGTCAGGAAGCACTGCCGCCGATCAGACAGACTTCCCAAACAGAAACTCCCAAACACGCCCCTCTCCATTTTTCCCAGATTGTACATCAATCTCAGAAATTAACCTAATATAATAACAATTATAGCTTCCATATAATATCTTTAAAATAGCAAAACAGTTTCACGAATTCTTTGTTCTCTCTATTGCATCTTAACTACAAAATTTTTCCAATACATAATACCCAAAACCAATATTCAATAAACAAAAACCCCAAGATTAACCATAACAGAGAGTGAGAACAGCAACGGCTTTGTGTTTGAGATTGTAGTAGCGATGCCAATCGAATCTGTGATGAAGCTCCTGCTCCGCATCATCGTTGAAATACATGCATTGCACGTTACGCCCGGCATTCTCTTCCTCTTCTCTAATACCTATTGTCTCTACAGAATGTTATTTCTAAGTTTTAACATTGCCGGATGTATTCATAATTACAGGACGGCTCGTAGTCGGTCGTGCGGTAGATCGAATGAACGAAATGTACGAGTTTCCCCTGCAATTACGAAAGCTCCGACGCGGTATACTATGCTAGTAACCCGTGACCCGACTCGTTTACTGGCTATTAGGCTTGAGCTTGGTTCTAAATTAGCCCAAACTGTTTTTCAATCTCGGCCTTCCATTTGGCCCAAATGCAGGGGCTGTCTGGTAAAGACCGGCCCAATTTAAGTATGCTGGTTCTTTTTCCCCTCCTTTTAAAAAAGAAAATAATATTTTCACCTACTCATTTTTCTAAAATTTGATATAATTACACATAAATATAAATTTTTTAAAATAATTAAAAATTATTTTTTAACAGTAAAATTATTATATTTAACTATTAATAAAATAATTAAAATAATATTTATTTTTTATATATTATAATAAATAATAATGCTTTTAACATTCTTTTCCCTCAAAATTTTTAAAAAATCATATATAAATAAATATTGTTATAAAAATATTAAAAAAATTACTTTTCAAACTTGTAACTAATGTATTTTTTAATGTGACAAATAAGTATATTATTTTTCACGTACATATATCATTACAAAAATATATTAATTACAAATTGAAAAAAATATTTTTTATTAATTTTTTAAATATTTATTTATATCTATTTTTTCAAATATCAAAGAATGTATATGAAAAATATACTTATTTATTATATATAAAAAGCTAATATTAATTTAATTATTTTATTATTTTAATTAATCAATTAACGATTAAATGTAATAATTTTACTTTCTATTAATTTTAAAATATTTTATATTTATATATAATTTTGTAACAATGAACGTGTAAAATATTAAATAATTTTTTTTATTTGTATCAAAAAATTTGTGATCATTCGATGTTGTCCAAGATTTGAACGATGCCGTAAACTTAAGAAATAATCAATCTTATAAAAGTTAATTATATATATAAGTCAACTATAGAATAAAGAATCATTCCTAAAATATATACATGTTTGAGTTTCACTATGGGAACTCATTGTTCTACTCAGCAGCTTATTATTCATTCCTGTGTTTCCTGGAAGCTGATTTTTACGCGTGTTGACTTGATATCTGTAGGAGTGATCTGATGACGATAAAAGATGATCAAGAAATTTCTTGGAATCAAATTTTCAACTACAATGTCATTTTCTCAATAAATGTCCTCTCAGCTTTCATGGAAGTTTCGTTTCCTCTCGTTTGCCATTGAGTTCTCTGTGCATACTGTCACAGAGCTTTAGCTGAAACCTGGAGATATAGATCCAGTTGAAGAACCCATAAACACTGCAAGAGTCAAGTAAGTATATTTCAGAATTCAGATGCATTTTTGAGCTTCCATTGCAGAATCATACAGTTAATTTGACTTGATTTGCTATTAATCTTTGCCTTCAACGTTCATCTTTTCTCACAGAATGTCATCAAGCTCATTACCCAACTGTAAGTTATTATACATGCAACAAATGTAATAAAAAATCCAATGTTGGATGATTTTCTACCTAGCTAGGTTTGAATTTCACTGATAGTAAAATTCTATTTTAACTTGCAGATGATCACAGCTTACCAGGGCCACCACCCATCTGTAAGTCATTATACATGCAACAAATAGAACAGAGAACGTTCATTACTGAATGATTTTATGACTAGCAGAGTATAAATATTAAACATCTATTAACTTGCAGTTGTAGCGACGATGTCGATAATACTAGGTGTTATAGTGCTGTCTGTAGTATTTGCTATTGTTCGTTACGCTTGTGAGAAGCTAGCACCTCAGGAAACAGCGGCCCAAAATCCTGCTTCTGCTGAAAGTCCCGCAAACCATGCAGTTGAAGCAATTTGGGAAGCTGGTCAAACAATGGAGATGTTCCTGCAAGAAATTCAAAGGGACAAACCGGTCAGATTTACGTCTCAGCAGCTGAATAATTTTACAAATAACTATAAAACTCGGTTGGGTTTTGCAGGTTTTGAGGAAGTCTACAAGGGGCAATTTCCTAACGGAGTAAAAATTGCAGTGAAAGTTCTCAATAGAAACTTAGGCAGAATAGCTGAAGAACAATTCATGGCTGAGGTGGGAACAATAGGAAGAACGTACCATATAAATCTGGTTAGACTTTATGGATTTTGCCATGACCAACATACGACTGCTCTTGTATTCGAGTACATGGAAAATGGGTCGCTAGACCGGTATTTGTTTGGTAAGATCCAACCGATAGAATGGGAGAAGTTGCACCAAATCGCAATAGGGACAGCCAAAGGTTTAGCTTACTTGCACGAAGATTGCCAACAAAGAATCATTCATTATGATATAAAGCCTGAAAATGTTCTCCTAGATGTACACTTTTCTCCCAAAGTAGCTGACTTCGGGCTGGCAAAACTTTGTGACAGAAACAGAACTCATATTACAATCAGCGGATATAAGGGCACTCCTGGCTACTCGGCACCCGAATTCTTATCCGGGAATTATCCAATAACACACAAATGTGATGTTTATAGCTTTGGCATGGTATTGTTTGAGATAGTTGGCAGAAGAAGGAATGCAATTATTGGCGCTTCGGAAACCCTTGATTGGTTTCCGAAACATGTTTGGGAAGAATACGAGAAAGGTGAATTGGCTGCAGTGATATTAGCTTGTGGTATAGAAGAAAAAAACAAAGAGAAAGCTGAGAGAACTTGTATGGTAGCTTTGTGGTGTGTGCAAGACTCACCTGAAGATAGACCTCCAATGAGTGCTGTTGTAAAGATGTTGGAGGGAGTTGTGGAAGTAATAACACCACCAAAACCATTTCGCTATTTGGACTTAATCAGAATGACTGCGTTGAAATCGCCGCAAAGTAGTGACGATTCAGGTTTTTCATCTCAATCTCGCTGGTACAAGGAAACCACTCCAATCATGGCCAAACATGATATACAAATGGCTAGGAGTTACTGATAATAACTAAGCTAGTTCCTAGTGTTTCCCTTGTATTTTACATGGCTTGGCCTTGTTCTTTTGCTTTATGATTGTTTATCACATTATGTAAATTTTAGTACTGTTTTACCATTGGTTTCCTGTTTCATTTGTCCTCGGTCTGTTCAATTATTTTATTAGACTATAAAACAGAGATTGGTTGGCAATTCACTAGTTCTTTCAGAATTTTTCTTGTATGCTTCTTAGTTTTGTCCGTCACCTAACTAAGCAAAAACATGACCATATGTTGAAGATAATGCAGTCATTATAACTTCTGAGAGCTTTTATCTGCGTGTTGCCCAAAAGAAAAAGGTAAAGCAGAAGCAAATAACAGGGCGATTTCCGCTGTTCTGCAGTGCAAAAAGCCAGAATCCAGAAGCAGTACTGTCTCTTACACAAACAAGTGAGTTCCCTGGTATAATTTGTAAATGCTAGGCACGTCGAAATGTTTACCCTCATGTTTCTTTTCTTACGAGAGATCCAATGATAGAGATAAAGTGTGGATCCCGATGATCAAAATTTTAATTTTAATCAGTACTGAATTTTGAAATCTGGACAGACTTTGTATATATTTCATTTGGATTCTTAAATTTCCTGACATCTCCAATCTTCTTGTCCTCAGAATGGATGTATATCTTTCAGAAACTCAGGACACCAGCGTCAAACTGTTACGCATTGGTGGTAAACTCTTAAACTTAATTTTAGGAAGAAAAATATAAACTCACTGCTGATTCAAAATCTCAACATTTGCAGTTATTGCAATGATGGTATTGGTAATAGCAGCAATAATGATCTTTACGTCTTACCGTTGTGCAGAGATAATTAGTTATAGATATGTTAGAGGATTGGAACCAACAGTTCCTGAAGCAGCCTTGAAGAATATGGTCCAAGAAAGGAAGCTTGAAGAGCAAACAACGGAGGAATTCCTGCAAGATATGGCGAAGGAGAAGCCGGTAAGGTTCACAACTGATCAGCTGTGTAGTTTCACAAATAATTATTCAACAAAGTTGGGTTCTGGAGGTTTTGGTGTAACATACAAATGACAGTTCCCAAATGGGGTAAAAATTGCTGTGAAAATCCTGAACGCACGTTTGAACGGAAGAGTTGAAGCACAATTTATGGCCGAAGTAGGCACAATTGGCAGAACATATCACATAAATCTTGTCAGATTATACGGTTTCTGTTACGATCAAACAATGGCAGCACTTGTGTACGAGTACATGGAAAATGGCTCACTCGATAAACACTTGTTCACTGAAACTAAAGTGATTAAAAGGGAAAAGCTGCATGATATCGCAGTTGAAACAACTAAAGGAATTGCACATTTACATGAAGGATGCCAACAAAGAATCATTCACTATGATATAAAACCTGCTAACATCCTCCTAGACGCGAAATTCTCATTAAAGGTTGCTGATTTTGGACTCGCAAAACTGCGGAGCAGGAATCGATCTCAAGTTATAGGGGAATTCCAGGTTATTCAGCACCGGAATTTTTCCTCAGAAACTATCCCATAACACACAAATGCGACGTGTACAGTTTGGGCATGTTGTTGTTTGAGATAATGGGAAGGTGAGGGAATGCCCAGGATACTTCTTCGGATACCCTGGTTTGGTTTCCGAAACAAGTTTGGGGTGAGAATGAGAAAGGAGAGTTATCAGCAATGGTAAAAACTTGTGGGATAGAAGAAAAGGACAGGGAGAAAGCTGAAATAATGTCAATGGTAGCTTTGCGGTGTGTACAGGATTATCCAGAATGGCGGCCGTGGTGAAAATGCTCGAAGGAGGGATGGAAATTGTTGCACCACCAAAACCATTTCGATATTGTATTCAATTGGAATGGATGGACTGAAATCACCATGTAAAATTAGCAATGGTTTTGGTAATTGAAGTAGTGGAAATGAAGAAAATGAAGGAGGTGAATCTTTCTGGTACCAGAGTTCACTCCCATGGCCAAGTATGGAATTCGGTTGGCCATTTCTTTAAAATAGAGACTTGAATCTTTGCTGTATCATAGAAAAGAATTCTTCAGAGAAATAACAATAATAATAAAAGTAATTGTCTTTCTAACTTACTTGAATTTGGAACAATATTTATTTAATCAAAAAATCAGATAAAAATTATTTCTTTTCATATTTAAATATAAATAAATAATTTTTAAAAATTAATTATAGAAAAATTTATAAATATTTATTCAATTAAAACATATCAATCATCATAAATAGTTAATAACTCCAATAATAAATTAACTTCCTAACAGATTATTACTGTCACTGTGGCAAAAATTCGATTCTTACAGTTCCGGACCAATGAAATCCTGCCACGTTAAATTCCCTCTTAACCTCCTTTGACAGCCGTTGCTAACCCCAAAACGGATTGAAAACTCTGCGTTTTAAACATCTCATCAACTTCTTCGTCTCGTTCTCAGACCACCGCGCGATGGCCAGCATTTCGAGACAGTGGCGAGCCGGCGAGCTCCGATCGGGAGGCAAAATGGTTCGCGCTAGGCGAACCGCACGTTCCATTACTCCGTACGACCGCCCCGAATTACCTCCGGATTCGAGCACTGAAAACCCTAATTGGCTTTCCAAACTCATTTATTCGCCCACTCGCATGATTGCTAGCGGCGCCGGCAAAATTCTCTCTTCGGTCTTCTCTAACGAGTCCTCTTGTTCGTCTTCGTCGTCTTCTTCTTCAGGCTCCGGTTCAGGTTCAGTTATCTGTTACTTTTTAGTTATTTACATTAGTTTTTAAGAATGTTTATGTATAATTCTAATGTTTTTATATGCAATGACATTCCATTTTTGCACTTGTTGTTTGTTTGAAGCTAGAATTAACGCTTGTTTTAGAGTAAGAGAAATGAAGAGGAGTAGGAGTAGTTATAAAATTTCTCCTGTTTGCATGCACGAGTGAGGAGAAAAACTATACTTTTTTTGAAAATTTAATTCGAGTCATCTTTCTTCAGTTGAGTATAGGTGTGTTCCTTCGCTCGCTTAACGCTTATCACTTCTATCTTTCAGAGGATGATATTGATGATGAAAATGATGATAATGGTATCTCTTTCGAGGGAACAGACACGATGAAAAAGGTAAATGTGTGAGATCCGTGTTTCTGTTTTTTATTGTGTTAGGTGGCTACATTGTCTTATGAAATTACTGTCCAATAACTGTTATTGAGGTTAGCTTTTCACTTTAGGTGTCATTGATTGTGGCAAATTGTGCTGCAGTACTATTTAGGTTTCCTCTCATATTTTAGAAGTGTTGTTTTTACATGTGGTTGGTTCGGTTAGAATGGGACATCAGATATTGTCAGGTACATCCGAAGTGAACCCCAACTGAGCACGGAGAAGAATGAAACCAAGTGTCTAATAGAACAGCTTCTAATGCAGGTGACTTTCTCCAGGTAGTTGTGAATCCATAGCTTCTTTATATCATAATTGGGATTTTATATTACTTTTGTTTTCCTTAATATTTTATCTTTACCATATGTTTACCAGGCATTTTTCAATAGTCATTGATTTTTCTAAATTACATTGTTAATTGTCTTTTTATGATTTA
Source organism: Khaya senegalensis (assembly GCA_032402905.1). Lineage (NCBI taxonomy): Eukaryota > Viridiplantae > Streptophyta > Magnoliopsida > Sapindales > Meliaceae > Khaya > Khaya senegalensis. The sequence continues at coordinate 7,926,988 of CP135538.1, read as the reverse complement.
GTGTCACCAACTTGTGTTGGAAATTTTGCATTGGCAAAGAAATTACAATTTTTGGTCATGTGAATTTCCACTAAGATTTTACACTTGTGGCTCATTCACGGTGATTCTGAGTTGAAGTTAAAAAGCCTTTTCAATATTTGTTTATGATTTTAATTGTTGCCAAATTTATATGAAATTTTTTGGTTAATTCCTCTTCTCAAGTTTTTCAACTATTTTGCACTTTTTATGTCTTCTGAAAATGATATCACTCCAAGTTCCAAATGGGTGTTTATGTTTGACCAGGGAAGAGTGTAATAGACTGACTGGCATCATTAAGTCAAGAGTTGCAGACAGCCCCATCCTTGGATACACGAACGATCAGAGACTAAGTGAACCACCCAACATAGCAATTGGCAGTGGTATTGCTTTCATAGACGCTCAGGAAACACAATGATTTCAAAATATGCTGCTAAATTTGGATTATCACTGCTGCTATATTTTTATTTCAGATGTCAACATGCCTGATCTCTGCGGTGCAGCTGTTCTAGAGGCAAAAAAGTGGCTAGCAGAGAATAAACTGGGATCAAGTCCAAAGTCAGAGTTGGAACTCGGACCCTGCACCTTAAACTCTGCTGTTTTGCCACATGTTAGTAACTGATTATTGTAATTTATCAGCGGTAGACCTTATGGTTGCTTTCAGCCATTACTTCTTCACCTCTAGATTAATACTTGCTATCTTTACTTCTTCGGTGTTTTCTTTCCACCAGTAGGGGCTGCCAGAAATCTAGTTTCTGAAATTGACATTTCAGACTGTGGTTTATTTTTGTTGCCCCCAGAATATTTAATTGTGTGATCCATTTTTTCTAAAAATCACTTTTTAATCTGGGCTTTATTAGTTATTTTTGGCTAATATACAGATTGTGATTTCATTTTAGCAAGGAAATCCTTGCAACTGTATTACTTTTGCTTGATGGTATATTTGTACAAGTAATAGTGGGAGCTTCATGGACTGTTGGAAAAGCAAAGCTGATAACAATTCAGGTTAAAAATGATTGAGGCATGCACGGAACTGCCATTTCCATATCACATACAATTTTTTCTAATGCAGATCACTGAAGATGAAGCTAGTTCTCCGGTGGATATGGCAAAATCATATATGCGAACGCGGCCACCATGGGCATCTCCTTCTGTGACTCCTACTGAATACAGATCCCCCTCACCAACAGGAATACAGCTTTTTAAGGAAGAAACACCATATTCAACCAGTTTCACTTCTTTGACATCATCCAAGGTTTTCCTTTTTATGTGATCTTTGGTTGCCTCCTTCTACTTTTATTGTGATGAATAAAATTAGCTCTGATGCTAGAGGCAATGAATACATCAGTTTATTGTTTGATATAACTTGGTTTCTACCTTCTCTTTGGCTTCAGTTACGAGAAAATTTCTGGATATTTGGTTTTTCTTTATACATCTACTAGGTTGGGAGATTTTGGGTTAAATTTTATATTTTTGAATGATTCTATTTCTTGAGAGTCACCGGTATAGAGCTGATTTTGAAATTTTTTAGCTTCAGTTTATATATTCCTGTCTTTTGTCATCTCATGCTGGCCTTATTTTAGTGGATTGCATGTTCACTTTTGCAAATCCTTTGCAGTACAAAATTCTTGGTTTTCTATGAAAAAAAAAATGGCAGTGGTTAAGGTTTTCTTTTCTTTCCTGTATGCTGCTTCATCTTATTTGTATTTTGTTCTGAAACTAAATGCAGATGAAAAGGGATTTTTCTGTCTCTGCTTCATGGAATATCTTGGAGGAAATACGAAAAGTGAGATCCAAGGCAACAGAAGAGATGCTAAGAACTCCAACTTCCTCAAAAATCGATTGGTCTTCATTTGCTTTGGGGAACAAGAGTGTCACTAATTCTTTTGTGGCTGATGAAGTAGAAACTAGTTTGAGAGGCACAGTGCGCAACTCTACAAAACCAGTAGATGCATCTGGAAACTTCACCACAGGAGCCTCTACTCCATTCAGCTTCCCAGGTGTGATTTATTTTGCTGTTTTAGGGGAAAATTTGTTGGTTATTCATAATATTTGGTATCATCAGTAGCAGGACAGATTGCTTTGATTTTGAAGCTTGTTAATATTTCAGGATGTTAAGAATTGAATTGCAAATAATCTAAAACATCAAGCCTCATTTTTGGTCTCTTCAGTTTCACAGGTGGCACCAGATAGATTACAAAATGAAGCTGTGCCACCAAATCCAGTTACTTTTGTTTCTGAACAGATTCAGGTACTTTAGATTGAGTTTAGAGTTCTTTCTTTTTAACTTATTATCTGTTACTTGTCTATGCATGTGAATTCCTGCTAAATAGGTTTTAAGTACTTGATTTGTTGGTATTCTTTTCTCAAATGTTGCAACTTGCTGACATCAATTGTAAAAAATTGCTTTTCATGAAGGACTTGGAAAATGCTCAGACCATAGAGGAAACAATAGGTACTACTTTTAAATCTTATCAGTAATTTTAGCTTCTTTTTTTTTATATACTTGAGTCAAACTAATTCATACAATTCTTTGCGCTCAAGTATTTCTTTCATTTAGTGCTGCTAGCTATTGCTTCTATCTTGTCATTCGGTTTTAGCTCCCAGCACTAAAAACTTTGTACACTATCTTTGGAATTATAATGTCATGCCATATTATGGCATAAAGTTATACCAGCTTTGATGGAAGATATAACCATCTTTTATCTGATAGCTCCATTAGGAGGCAGAACTACTACTTTGTGGATATAAGCTGTAGAAATTCATTATGTGAGCAGAGCCTAGATATTGCATAAGCATGTGGACATTTTCTTTTTCCTCTTTTCTGTCTCTTTGATTTGGCCAATCCTATCCATCCAATAATTCTTTCACCTGCTAACAAAATCCACATGATTTGGTTTTGTTGGGTGGCAAAGGGAGATTAAGCTGTGAACAGAGAGTTAAATCATTGGCAGATATCAAAGCAGTGTCACAAAGGTAAGTCTTTCTCCCCAGTTATTTTACATAATTATCATCTCAATTTTCTTTTCTCATATTTTGTGCTGCATTAACTTAAAAGCTTTCTAAGTATTTTATTTTTTCCAAAATTAGAAAAGTACATTGATCGCCTATTTTGCTATGATGTGTTGTCTATTATTTACTTGCAATTTGCCAAAATTGTCTGGCACATTGTTTATGGATAAAAGAGCTTTTATAGGTGGAGTTTATTCCCAGTTTAATCCATACTGCTGAACATCCTCTTCCTCTCCTCTCAATAAATAAACAAATAAATAAGAGAGTGAAAGTGACATAATAAAAGAAAGAAGAAAAAAGGATCGGAGTAAAAAACATGCTCGTAACATAAAAATTGTTTGCTATTGGTAAAGGTATACATTTGAGAAGCAAACATTGCAAAATTGCACAGAACGTGGCATGGATATGTCTATTTGATGCCTTTAAAATTTAGCATAATTGACCATAAACTTTTAAATAATAGATATTTGTATTTGAGTTACTAAAAAATGACATTACTCATTTACAGTAATATTATTATTCACTTTCAAATTATAGCTTTTAAGAGTCCATGTCTGACCCAAAGGACTGAGTAGGCCTAGCTCCGAAGTTTTTTTTTGGTTGCTCAGTTTAGGTTTTGGAGTTCTGTAACCACACCTTTGTTCTAGTAGTTGACAAGGTCTGTTGTCATTTGATATACTGTAATTTTATATCTCTGTTGTTATTAAAACAAAAAAATTATGTCTCTGTATATGTCAGTGATGCTGATGCTGCCAACATTGATGGCCTTAAGGACATTAACAGAAATAGCGAACCAAATAGCTTTTCTATGGGAGGAACTGAACAAGGTAAGAGTTCTTGCCCCACCTATATAGGCAATGTACTTAAACTTTACATTTGTAGTTTTTTGCGTGGTTGGGTTTAATAGGGAGCAATGGAAAGTAGCTCTTACATTGGTTGGTTTTTCTATGCTTTCCCTACTTGTGGTGGCTTAAAGTACATGTAGGCCCTGAATGCACACCTCCTGATATGGGACTAAATGATCAGCACTGTTTGATATCAAAAGAAATGGCCAGGAAAGGTGGTTCATTTGCTGTCAACGGTTTCCCTTCTTCAGGATTTAGGTAAATGATAGCTTACCCCCACTAATTTCAGACATCCGTTGCCAAATAGTGTCAATAAGATTCTAAAAAATTTTTCCTCGCCTTTCAGTTTGTCTGCAGGACAGGATAGAGAAGAAAACTCTAGGCCATCTAATGAGAATCAGAATCTAGTTGGTTCGGGCCATGATGAAGTTCCTCCAAGCGTCCCAATGTTAGAGGACTGTCAATTTTTGAGCGAAGCTTCTGTTGATGTACCCATTACATATGAAAATGAAAGCTTTGTCACCGGCTCTCAAAACAGTTGTAGCATGCAGAACGAATGGTTATCGCACAACACAACTATGCCTAACTCAAGGCGTCGTGGCAAGACCAGCGGTGCCACTGAGAAGCAACAGGGAAAGAAACCAGGCAGATACAATCGGAGAGGCAGAGGACGGGGTAAACAATCGTGAATTGTGGTTTTGTATGTTAGTGTAAAATTAACTGTAAACTAGTGTGCAGAGCGAGAGAGAGAGAGAGAGAGAGATTATTCCACAGCAGAGCATCTGTAAACTGTAGTGAAGTTGGTAATTTAATTCAGTTTGGTGTTGCCTACTAAAGTCAGGATTTTCTTTTTCCCTTAAATTGTATTCAGTTGAGGAGATTTAGGTCTTGAAAGTTGGTAGATTTTGAAACTTTCTTTTGTTCATATCATGGAAAAATACTTGTAAGCTAGCTAGCTAGCTAATTGAATACCTTTAGTCCCAAGAGCTCTAGAACTCCTTCCAGAAAGCATTAGTCAAAAAAAAAAAATCGATACTCACCATTTTTTTAGTGACATTTTTAAATGCTCTATGTGACAAGTATGTTCTTCAAAATTATGTGTAATAGTTGATTATGCTTAACATCACAGAACTATTACAAGTGATTTCATTTCAGGTGAATTAATGCGAAAATATAAAAATTATTCTCAACTGCAAATTCGTTTCTCTCCTTCGGCTAAAACGACGTAGGAGTCTCTATTTTACTTGGTACTTCTCGTGTGTATTATATGTGTGTGTGTGTGTGTGTGTGTGTGTGTGTGTGTATATAGATTGGTATGTCTGACACAGAAAATAGAAGTCAGTGAACCAGTTTCTTCAGAAGGTAGTATCCCAATTTCGAATTGAGCTATTATGGAATCTTTCACCTCTTCCTCCGCGTTAATAGCGCAGAAGACATGGGAACTCGAAAACAACATAGTGTCAATGGAGACACCGCCGACAAATTCAACAGCTGACACGTCATCGTCCGATGCGATTTTCTACTACGATGAAGCGGCGCAAGCCAAGTTCCAGCAGGAGAAGCCCTGGGCCAATGACCCTCACTACTTCAAGCGCGTGAAGATCTCGGCACTCGCGCTCCTTAAGATGGTGGTTCACGCGCGATCCGGTGGAACCATCGAGGTCATGGGTCTTATGCAAGGTAAAACCGACGGCGACGCCATTATTGTTATGGACGCGTTTGCTTTGCCCGTCGAAGGAACCGAAACTAGGGTTAACGCCCAGGCTGATGCTTATGAGTATATGGTCGATTATTCCCAAACTAACAAACAGGTCAGTTTTTTTTTTAATATATATTTATTAATTGTGTTGCTGGATTAAAAAACTAAATTTAGTTGTATAATTGGAATATTAGCTAAAATTGCTGGCTTATTTTTTACTAGTTGAGCTGTTTTGTGCATCAAACAGTAAAAATCACTAATCATTTAATTGGGGTGATTTGCAATCCTAATATCCTACAGATTTTTGAAGTTGTTCTTTATTTAAGGCTTTTGTTAGTGAAAATAATTGCAGTTTTGTGGTTGGTTATGGAATATGTGATTGTTACTGACAATGCTGTGTTTAGGCGGGACGATTGGAGAATGTTGTTGGGTGGTACCATTCTCATCCTGGCTACGGATGCTGGCTTTCTGGTATTGATGTTTCAACCCAAATGCTCAATCAGCAATTTCAGGAGCCATTTTTGGCTGTTGTGATTGATCCAACAAGGACTGTTTCTGCTGGGAAAGTTGAGATTGGGGCATTCAGGACGTATCCTGAAGGATACAAGCCTCCAGATGATCCTGTCTCTGAGTATCAAACAATTCCTCTGAACAAGATTGAAGACTTTGGTGTGCATTGTAAACAGGTTATTATGTCATTCATTGTGTTTTCCTTTGGGGATTAATATTATTTTATGGTTGGCTCACTATTTATATGTTTTCTGTTTTGAAAGTATTATGCGTTAGATATTACTTATTTCAAGTCATCTCTTGATTGCCATCTTTTGGATCTGTTGTGGAACAAATACTGGGTGAATACTCTTTCGTCTTCACCTTTGCTTGGTAATGGGGACTATGTTGCTGGTCAAATTTCAGATTTAGGTAACCTTTTGGTTGTTCTTGTGATATGAGTAATTTTATTTATTTTTCTTTCATCAATTTCTAGTGTTGCTTGTCAGACTTCAATTTGGTTAAATTGTGTAAAGGCAATTAAGTTGCTCGAGTCCATCGGTTTGAGTTATGGTAGATGATTGTGCTAATCGTAAAATAAATTGAATGGCTTTCTCTAATTGTTTGCAGAGATGATCTAGTTTCCTTTCCTTCTTTGCAGCTGAAAAGCTAGAACAAGCTGAAAATCAATTGTCTCACCCTCGCTATGGGCCTTTAATAGCACCCCCTCAGAGAAAGAAGGAGGTCAGTGTCATTTTGTCTCCAAATAATTGTCATACTTGATTGAGAGGTGGAGGTGTTTTTGCCTCAGTATAAGGGTTCTATTGATCTGTCTGGTCCATTTTTTCCTGGATGGTGGTATCAAATTCTGAAAAGGACTCCTGGTTGATTCTTAGCTACAAAAATAAATTTTAAGAAGCATTTAATGATATTTATTCCCTTCTGGCCTTTGTATAATTGCTGTCTGTTTAATCAAGATCATTGGGCACTGCCTTTTATTGTCTGACAAAAATTCTAGTGGACAAGCCAAATTTATGTGTATACTGGTGTCCTGATGTTCTTACAATTATTATTTTAAAACTACAAGAAGAATTGTAGAGCCTCCTATCTGGTTAAGTGCTTGGGTTAGGTTTTTTTTTTTTTTTTTTTTTTTTTCCTTGTGGCATTTAGTATTTTTGAAAATTAACACGATGTGTATCTCTACCTATACCAGTTTACCATTTGTAAACCTTAAACTGGTTGTTCATAAACTCATAGTCATATCAACATATATACCCATACTTTGATTTTGGTGTTATTTCCATTTTGATCCACTTGGCTATTTTTGATTATTTTCTGATTAGAAAATGATGAAAGTTTGCACTTATTCTGAAAACCTTGATTGACTAGTTGGTTGAACATCTATATGCGTTGTGTATTTTATTACTTTTTCTACCATCATTCTAAGACAGAAAATGACACTGAAAAAATATTGTAAAGGAAATTTTTTTTTTTTTTTGTTCAGTTGTGTCTCTATATTTTTTTCCTTTCCTTGCATGAGCTTCCGTTATTCAACCCTTTTTTTTTCAGTTGGTTAGCTTTCCCTCTTATGAGTCTGAAAGAGTGCATGGTTTGATTATTTAAATATCAGATAGAACAGTGTCTATAGGTTTGGACTGATTGTTTTTAGTAAAAGCCTAAAAGGATGCATTCTCTTCTAAGCTACTTGGAACAAACTAGTATTTAAGAGAAATTTCCAGCTATAAATCAAAAGCTCAATTTCTTGACACAAAGATTCCATAATAATTTCTTGATCTTATATAAACTAATAGGAAAAATGTTTATATAATCGTCTTTAGTAACTTGGAATGTTAACAAATAAACCTGACCAGCTAAAATGATTTTTACTCAGACCGTTGATGCTCTGCATAATTACTTATCCCTACCCACCTCCTACAAGAAAGCAGGCCATGAACAATTTTGTACCCGTTTTTCAGCTTTTGTTTAGTGCCTATTAAGTTTGAATTTTTCTATTTGGCTGGGTAATAATTTTCTCAACAAAAAGTGTGTCTCTAATAATATTTTAATCTTTGATATTGCATGCTGAACATCATGTTGTTATCAAACATGAAATTCAAATCTTTGGGTAAATAACATTAGGTTTTAATCTTTTGGTAAGTTTATATTGTCTGCTATGCCAATATCTCTGCTATGCCGAATAATTTTAAAATGGTTTCCAAATACATGAATAGCAGGAGGATTCTCAACTTGCTAAGATCACTCGAGACAGTGCAAAAATAACTGTTGAGCAGGTCCATGGTTTAATGTCACAGGTGACTTTCATTCCACTATATACATATTCTTCCTTGAATTGTGAAGCAAGCATGAGTAATTTTTTGACTTCTTTATTTTCCTCACCTGCGTAGGTTATCAAAGACATCCTTTTCAATTCCGTGCGGCAGTCAAGCAGGTCTCGTACTGAGCCATCGGACCCTGAGCCAATGATTGAATCCTAATGCTGCTGGAAATGAATACTTTTGCCGTCTATTCTCCCTTCACCCACCAGACGAGTTTCAAATAGAAAACCAGGAGAATGAAATCCCAGGCTGCTGAAGTTTTGTTACCTTTTGTCCTGCCTGATGCAAATCCCTGGTGCATTCATCGTCGATCTATTACGGATTTTGGGTTTCTTTTTGGCATAATTTGGTATCAATTGATTGCTTGGAAAACTTGCCAAAGTTATAGTAATCAGCGACTTCCCCTAATTTGATTTAGATATTAATTATGAATGACTATAATTTTAAATCTCTTGCACGTGGATAGTTTAGTTCAATACTATTATTCTATTTTGAGAATTTGGAAGAAGATGAGGTTTTAAATTTGCACAGACGGTGGTCCGTTGAATAAGTTAGTAAGCTACAACCTGTGTTATAAAATCATGATGGCAGAATTTGGCCGCCGCCCTACGCATTAGAAATCGTTCGGTTCGCCTGAAAGGACGAAGCTCTTTCCTTTGCTCAGTTGGCTTTGCTTCATAAAAATTGTTGGATGATGCTTTCACTGACATTCGTATAAATACTGAACTAGCAAAACCAAAACTTGACGAGGCAAATAATTAACTGTCATATGGGAAGGGCTACGGTATGACTAAACTCTTTCCTTCTAATTTCTAATTTATGAGTTACAGAAACTGTGCAGTATATTTGAATGTACCGTAACATCGAGAGAGAGAGAGAGAGAAGGACAGCATTTCTTGCACTAGTGCTTTTCACGTGTAGAGGCAGAGCAGGCAAGCAAACGGTAGCTGTGAGTCTCTTTTATTTTGTTTTGAGGGGGTTTTCTTTTATTTATAGGTATTTCAGATTGCAATGGTTTTAAATGCCAAAATCTGTTCACCTTTGATTGAGGCTTCTTCTCCATCACCATCGCTGTCAAATTACACAATCCCACCAAATAGAATAAGGCCAAGAACCCAAAAAAATTTAAAACTAAAAGTATAAAGAAATAAAAGCCTTGGCAAATCTTCTGCCATTTATCTTTACTGGGCCTTCTGTGGATTGTACTGTCTCGGCAAATCATGCCTTCCATGACCACTTTCTCTCTCTCTCTCTCTCTCTCTCTCTCTCTCCACCGTTTGTTAGGTTAGATTAGATTCCTATGACATAAAAGACCCAAAAGAAATGCGTATGCTTTCACAAGAAAAAATGGTCCTCCTCGTTCAGTTTGGCTTTGGCGTTCGATTTCTAGTTTTGATTTTGAAAGGCTATCACTTGTGACGATATCACCTGCCGCTTACTCTCCACCACTATCTTCACCACTCCCTTTTGTAAGTTTCTCTTCTTTTTGATGCTTCTTCTATCTTTAAGTGTAAGCTTGTTACTCACCACCAACTGTTACAACCAACACCAACATGTGATACAACTTCCAGAGCTCAAAAGCTTTCTGTTTTGAGCCATAACATGTGATTCATTCTGCTCTGATCAATTGCCGCTACTGGGTTTTATTCTTGGATCAATATTTGTGGTTCATTCATGTATATTGTACATGCAACAACATATTCAATTTTGATTTGGAGCTATTACAAGGTCAAAATATTGAGGATCTGTGGGGACCCTAATAAGATTTCTGGTCCATCACTGAATCCCATCTCTTTCGCGCACTTACAGAGGACGGCATGCTTAGCTGCTCTTAATTTCAAGCATGCATGAATGTTGTCGCTAAAAGTCTGCCACCACTTTGAAAAATAACATCTGAATCCTTAAGCTTTTTGGAGTATGCAATAAGTCCCTAATCCCTCCTACAGTGATCAAATATTCTTATAATTACCAAACTTTGATAATTATCTAGCTTAACTATAAATATTACCAAGAATTATGGACCTATTTGATATAAATGAAATATAATAACCCTTACTTGTAAAAACATAAGAAATCAGAGATTACCCGGTGTATATATGCAATGCCCAACCACCCGGCAAGCAGGTTTTTGTTTCTCGTCCGCTCCAAGTTTGAATACAAGCAATTTCACTGTTTCCAGGAACCAAATTCAATTTCAATCTTTGAATAAGGATTCAATATCATTATCAAAATCAAACATATTTCAACAATTGACAGCATAATCATACTCACATTCACATTACATGTTATGAATACAAAGTAAAACATTATTAAAACCCATCATTTTCAAAAAATGTAGTCTTAATAACGTAACAACACTCTTAAATAGACTAATTGATGGTGCAATACCCTCTTCCTCTAGGATTCATTGCAGTATTATACCGTTATTCTCATTTTTTTCATTCTTTCAAAATTTATTTCAAATATTTTTAAAATTATTTTAAGTATTATTCATTTATATTTAAAATTTTTATAATATATTTTAAATTTTTTATTATGTAGTCTAAATATTATTTATTATTTATTTATTTATTTCAATATTTTTTGATTTTAAATTTTATAATTTTAATTTTAATTTCAACATAAAATAAAATAAAATAAAAAAGAGGCAACGAAATCATGCATACCTAACCGACCACCCTCTCTTGTGATTACAAGTCATAGGCCAAAAATACAAACCATTTGGTGAGAATCTCTAAATAGGTTGCTATTAATAGACTAATATTAGTAGAATTTTTTAAAGATAAGAACAAAAGCAAAAAAGCATTGGTGCCTATAAATTTGGAGGCTATACATCTGCCCCAAGTAGTGTACAGAGACTCAACTTTGGCCCCAAGTGGTGTACAGAGATTCAACTTTGGCACCAATTATTCTACAAGGCATATGTTCTCTATGCCTCCCTTTCTTTCTGCCTTTACTTTATACTTTGTGGGATGAAATTCTTTTTCTTTTTTTTCTTTTTTTTATAATGGTTCAAGTGGGTCAAAATATCCTTTGAAGTGACCCAAAATAAGTGGGTGGGTCCTAAAAAACCAAAATTATGGACCATTAATAGTTTATATGTAACCACCATTTAGGGAGGAGGTATTTTGTACCGGTGTGTGAGGGAATATAATGCCCAACCTTGAGTATTTCAATTGAAAGCCTATCTACCATTATCAATAATCTTTCATTTATAAAACTATAATATTAAAATTATAATTTTTTTTTTTTACTTTATATATTAAAATATTTTTACATATTTTATATAATTTTGTTTGATCCTTCTACAAATATACGATGCTGAATAATAAAATAAATAATTATTTAACGTATAATATTTTATAATAATATTATTTTTTTATTACATTAATTAAAATATAAATTATGTATTTTATTTTTGTACATATAATAATATTATCAATATTATATACTGAGTTTTCTTTTATTTATTGTTTGAATATGCAAACACAACATGCCTTTCCCTTAATCAAAGAATCATGTTCAAAATAAATTCAAAAGTTGCTAAGAAAAAAAAAAGGATAACACAAAAGAGAAAAAGTACTTTAAGAGTTTTTATATTCTCCTATTATATTGTATTTTTTTATATATATCATTAAAATACCTTAATTAAAACCCCGTATGCCTATTTCTAAATTGTTTTTAATAGATAATGGGCATTTTGTTAACCTCACAACCAATACAAGAAAGTCTTCTTCACCCTTTTAATTCTAAGATGTATGCATATAATGAGATAAAGTAGAGGACTAGAAGCAGTGTAAAATATAATTCATTGACTTGAACCCACTTGTGGAAATTGATTATATTCCACAACTGCCCCAAAAAAAATGAAAAGTGTCCATTAATTGTGGTTGAATTTGAGATATATGCATTCATATTGTTGAATAGAGATTTGATTCTGACCAAACAAGCCATGGATAACATTGAGGACAAGCTACCATGGGATAAGATGTTGAAATATTGAACATTATTTTGCTATATTAATGGTTTTAGGAAAATTTCAATATCGATGTCAACATTAAAATTGTGACATGTATAGTTATCAAGAGTAATAACATGATATTAATGACATATTGGTGATAATAGTTAAAGTTAATATTCAACTAATTCATTGGCACTCAAGGATTAAAATCCAAATACCATGTAAAGAAACTAGATCAAATCATTTCATCAGCAATAGTAAATCGGATCAAACTAGTTCATTTTGTGAATAGATATGTGAAGCAATAACATGTTTAGACTTTCTATTAGGAATTTTTCTTAATTTAATCATGTTTCTTTAATAATTGGATATGCTTGATCATCATAAATCATCCATTGAATGTTTACTATGTTAACCCATTTGTTGGTAGGGTCCCACTTCCAATTTAGCTTAATCACAGCCTTTAATCTCCAGTCAATTATTGACAAGAATTACATGTCCACTTCCAAAAGTTGGAGTTAGTACTACGTTCTCCAATGTTTATCATTTCGAAATTGGATAATAACATATAGGTCCCTAAGTATTTATAATTTTGTAAATAAAAGCACCATTCTTTGTTAATATCAAATAGTTCGTTGACTACTGTTGAAACTATATAAATATTATTTAATATTAGGTTATATTTTTGTTTTAAAATTCATATTATAAGGTAAATTTGGTAAGTATAAATTGAATAGGAGTATGGAGTTATTTGATATAAATTGATAAACTATGTCTTCAATTGTGAAAATATGAAAACTCAGGTATCCGGATATTATTACACTTTCAATAATAGAAAATAAAAAATAAAAAAAGCGTGAAAAACAAACGTAGACTTCGACGATGAAATCTAACGGCTTTGATGTTACCGACCATTTTCAAGAGACAAGCAAGCCCACGTGGTAGTCACTGATTGGGTATAATAGTCAGAGGCTTAAGGATTGGTGTGGCCGATCAAAGATGTCCAGCTGATTTTGATCTTTGGTCATTATGATAAGGGTCCCACCAATTGAGGAGGTCAAATTTGCCTGTTAGACGTACTTTTCTCGACCACCACAAACCCCAAAAAAAGGGCACTCTTCGCTTGAAAAGCCAAACACGGCATATTTTTTTTTTGCAAAAAAAGCTACAATATTATTTTATTTTAATTTAAATATATATTAAAAATAATTTAATCCTAATTAGGTACAAATTTTGATCAAACTATACTTGTACGGTAAAGAATGAATTGTACTTGCATAAGAATTTGAAACTTGTGGGAACATGCTGTTACTGAAGAACATTTGCCCTCAATTTCAACAGAAAAATGTCTAACTCATAGGAGACGCCTGTCATGGAAAGCTACCGTAGTTGTGGGGACAGACGAATACAAACCCTCCAATTACGGACCCCGCACGAGAACGGAAATTTCCAACCTCCGCCCACCAGAGGGCTGACAAGTAATCGTTTTGGAAAAATCATAGTGTCAGAGATTGTTAAAAGATTGCGCATTAATTTAGGCTATCGTTTGGTTAAGTCATCCCGCAATTGTAATATACAATGTATATAGCATTTTACGCACATGGTTAAAACCAATACACCGTATTGGTGGAGTTCCATCACAATTTTGCCTCTTTTACCACTGGCAGTTGCACGCGCCCAATTTTATATTGAATAAAATTGAAGCGTTTACAAATGCATTTAACATGAGGCAACATACGAGATCATGATCACACGATGGTCACAAAAAAGATTCCAAGATGAGGGCAAAGCGCGCACACAGGCCCCCGGCGCGTGGAAAATTAGAAGAGCATAAAGTGACAGATGAGTGGGTCCTACTCACAGCTCTCTGAGTCCGTGGATGGTTAATATATAAAGGGAAAGGAGAAGTGCGACTTCAGTGGCTTAATTCAAGCTGTTCAGCCACATTCAATTTTCCTTGTGTTGGACTTTTATACCCGGGCAAGTAGCGCAACTGCTTCTTCCTCGATTATGACTCTCTGAGAAATTTCTTTTGCCATTTCCTTTTTTCTATTAAAATTAAAAAAAAAAAAAAAAAAACCGCAGATTTTGACATATATATATATCCCTCAGCCTAACAAGAGTTTGGAAGAACTCAAACTCATCCTACTCCGTTTGAGCTTCGACGATGGGCGGCGACAAGGGCATCAGCCTCGACGAAATCAAAAACGAGTCCGTTGATCTGGTATTCTTCCTTCTCCTTTTTCTGCTTCTTTCCTGACTACGATTCCAAACGTTTCAGAGCAAACTTTGTTTCTGTGCGAAACAGCACTGTTTTCATTTTCCTGAAAATTTCTTGACATCAAAGCAAAGCATTACCGCTTTTCCTGTTTCGATTGATTTTGTTATGCCGTTCTCGTTTTATTGTTACAGTGAAAGATCTCTTCACAATTTTTTTTTTTCCATCACTTTTGCCTTTGCAAAGCTTTACTTCCATGTTCCGTTCTTTCTGGTCAATTACTTTGGCGGAAGAGTTCTGCCTGTTCATATTTTCATACAAAGAGATTTTTTTCGTCGTATTAACGGCGGTGGCGGCGTAACATTTTTTTCTGTCCTGTCAGTTCTCCGTTGATCTCGTGAATCAGAGACCGGAAATTTACCGCTGACGTGGATGGTCTAGATGTGACTGTCATTCAGCATCATTCTAATATTTAGGTTAAATATCTTCCGCCATACAAGAGAGAGTTGTGTGGCTATGTGTTTTATGCTTTTTTGTGAATAATACGCACCGAATCACATGGATAGACGGAAAGTAGTTAGTTGGTTCGCTTTTATTTTTTATTTTTACTTCACGCGCCGAAAACGCACGTGTATAACTAACCATATTTTGTTTTTTTCCCAAATTCTTTTAGTATCAATTTTCATTTGGTATTAAAATTCGTACTTAGATTTTGTGGTAGTAGTTTGTCTGTAGTATTCGTACGCGAGTCGTTTTCCATCGTTTGTCACTGCCTTCCGAGGTACTCTATTCCTGTCCGTCGTCTAATTTATTCCGACTAGTTTTACAAGTTGAGAGTATCAAATTCTATTCTCTGGAATAGTATCGTATTCTATTCACTCCAATTAATTTAATTTATTTTTAATATTTCATTAATTTAATTTTCAAGGGGGTCAGATAGAAGACATATTTGACTTTATGTAGTCGGCTGTTCACGTCTTCGAGTTTTCACATACGAAATGAGCTTGGGTTGGTTGTAACTACTCTGCTTGTCAGCTTTTATGAGCAGTGAATTTGAACTATGGCTCACAGAATCTGAAGCCTGAAAGTTCTAATTAAAGTTGAATTTTATTAACAATTAACAAACAAATCTGGGGATTCAGCTTGTTTGTTATAATTAACAAGTTATCTTAATAATTTATTTAATTGGTCTGACTGAGTTTGGACAAGTTAATTCATGTGGTTGTAAAATCTGTTTGATTGATAATATACGTAAGCCTATTTCATACTGGTGGGGAACTGAGGATTTTATGTTGAGTTAGGCGAAGGTAATTTTAAAACTGATTTATTGGAGGCATAATTGTGGCAATTTTCTTGTATTATTGCCTAGAGATGCTCCGCTATCGTATGCGGTAGTTGGTTTGGTAGCGTGTTAGCTGTTGGGTAGATTTTCATTTTTAATCTTACTGATCTTCGATATTTTGCCTACAGGAACGGATTCCAATAGAGGAAGTGTTTGAGCAGCTGAAATGTACAAGAGAAGGTCTGAGTTCGGACGAAGGAGCCAACCGGCTTCAAGTTTTTGGCCCGAACAAACTAGAAGAGAAAAAGGTCAAATTTCTTCATCTTTTCAGATAGTCAGTAGTCACTGCTCTTAATTTTCCAGTACAATTAATTAGCCGAATTTCAAATATTAGTATATTGCATATGTTGATGTCTATGTTCTGCTAATAGGAGAGCAAATTTCTCAAGTTTTTGGGATTTATGTGGAATCCTTTGTCGTGGGTCATGGAAGCTGCAGCCATTATGGCTATAGCCTTGGCAAATGGTGGTGGAAGGCCTCCGGATTGGCAGGACTTTGTCGGTATCATGGTCTTGTTGCTTATCAACTCCACAATCAGTTTTATTGAAGAAAATAATGCCGGTAATGCCGCAGCAGCCCTCATGGCGAATCTGGCTCCCAAAACTAAGGTGACAACGAACAACAACACACTTCAAAATCTCATATCATATTGTACTCTTTTCTTTCTTGTTTTCAGTAATTTGATCTGTGGTTTTCGTGATGACACAATGTAGGTTCTGAGAGATGGACGATGGAGCGAGCAAGATGCTGCAATTTTAGTTCCCGGAGATGTTATCAGCATTAAATTGGGAGATATAGTTCCTGCTGATGCTCGTCTTCTTGAGGGTGATCCTTTAAAGATTGATCAATCTGCTCTTACTGGAGAATCTCTCCCTGTCACTAAGAACCCATATGATGAAGTATTCTCTGGCTCAACATGTAAACAAGGTGAAATAGAAGCAGTAGTCATTGCCACTGGTGTGCATACCTTTTTTGGCAAAGCTGCCCATCTTGTGGACAGCACCAATCAAGTTGGGCATTTCCAGAAGGTCCTGACTGCGATTGGTAATTTCTGCATTTGCTCCATTGCCGTTGGAATAATCGCTGAGATCATAATCATGTACCCGGTACAACATCGCGAGTACAGGGATGGAATTGACAATTTGCTGGTACTCTTGATCGGAGGAATTCCAATTGCCATGCCAACTGTTTTGTCAGTCACCATGGCCATTGGTTCCCACAGGCTTTCTCAGCAAGGTGCTATCACCAAGAGAATGACTGCCATCGAGGAAATGGCCGGCATGGATGTTCTATGCAGCGACAAAACTGGCACCCTAACACTGAACAAGCTTTCTGTCGACAGAAACCTGATTGAAGTTTTTGCCAGGGGTGTGGAGAAAGACCATGTTGTCCTTCTTGCAGCAAGGGCTTCAAGGACTGAAAATCAGGATGCCATTGATGCTGCAATTGTAGGAATGCTTGCAGATCCAAAGGAGGTGTACTCATTATTCTTATCTCTTCCTATCCTGCTCTGGTTTGTGTTTGATGATTTATGAAGAACCTGACTTTTTATTTAATATTTCTTATGGAACAGGCAAGAGCTGGTATCAGAGAAATTCATTTTCTTCCCTTCAACCCTGTAGACAAGAGGACTGCTCTGACATACATTGATTCTAACGGAAATTGGCATCGTGCTAGTAAAGGTGCTCCTGAGCAGGTAATAATGCTATTCCTTGCCCGGTCCCATAGAACATGAATATCATAGCTAGATATTACTAATTTTCTTGGTTTTTGTGATTAAACCAGATAATAACCCTCTGCAATTGCAAGGAAGATGTTAGGAAAAAAGTTCATTCTGTGATTGACAAGTTTGCCGAACGAGGACTGCGGTCTTTGGCTGTTGCAAGACAGGTCTGAAACTTTTCTACCAATGCCTGATATCTAAGTTAATAAACAGTCAACTTATATCCCTCACAATATTTCTGCAGGAAATACCTGAGAAAGATAAAGACAGTCCAGGGGCACCATGGCAGTTTGTTGGTTTATTGCCTCTCTTTGATCCTCCCAGGCATGACAGTGCTGAAACCATCAGAAGGGCTCTCAACCTTGGTGTGAATGTTAAGATGATTACAGGTAGAAATTATTAATTACCGTTTCCAATATCTTGCATTTTACATCGATTCTTCTTGATGGCCTAACGTTTGCATATTATGTGACTAGGCGATCAACTTGCTATTGGCAAGGAAACTGGTCGTAGGCTTGGAATGGGAACAAATATGTACCCTTCTTCATCTTTGCTCGGTCAGGACAAGGATGCTTCCATTGCTGCCCTCCCTGTGGACGAGTTAATTGAGAAGGCTGACGGATTTGCTGGAGTGTTTCCAGGTGAATTTAGCTACTATATTTCTTAATACACACCATCAGAACTGCACATATTTCTAGTCACCTTTTTTGTCATCAAGCATTACCTATAAAGAGAGTTATGCAGGTAAAATGTTAAGCAGCTATTTTAAACTTTTAACATGCTTCTTTTTTTTGGCCGTATAGAGCACAAATACGAAATTGTTAAGAGGCTGCAGGAGAGGAAGCACATATGTGGCATGACAGGTGATGGTGTCAATGATGCCCCTGCTTTGAAGAAGGCAGATATTGGAATTGCTGTTGCTGATGCTACAGATGCTGCCAGAAGTGCCTCTGACATTGTCCTTACTGAACCTGGACTTAGTGTTATAATAAGTGCAGTGCTAACCAGCCGGGCTATTTTCCAAAGGATGAAGAACTACACTGTTAGTTGCATTTAACTTTTTTTTTTCCCCCATTGTTCAATTTGAAGTTTTCTATATTTTACTTGGTTACTAATCTTGATCTATTTTATCCTTTATCTTCTCAGATATATGCTGTTTCAATTACCATCCGTATTGTGGTAAGTATACTAAACATATTCCAAAGATGTCTGTGCTATTGTGAAGCTGTTCTTGCCATAGATTTTAATCATTTATCTTCAATATCCCAATTGGCAGCTTGGCTTTATGCTTATTGCGTTGATTTGGAAATTTGACTTTTCTCCATTCATGGTTCTGATTATTGCGATCTTAAATGACGGTAAGATAATCTTCTATAGACCAAAATATCTCTATATATGTTTCATAATGCAATTTCATATTCATCAGAAAATCAAGAGTCTGATTTTGTGCATCATTTCAGGAACAATCATGACAATTTCAAAGGATCGCGTCAAGCCATCTCCTCAACCAGACAGCTGGAAACTAAAAGAGATTTTTGCCACTGGGGTTGTTCTGGGAACTTACTTGGCAATCATGACTGTAATATTCTTTTGGGCAATGAAGGAGACTGACTTTTTCTCGGTAAGACCAGCGTATATGAAATTCAAACACTACAATAACATAATTTTCTTTATCATTGTGGCTTGAATCTTACCATTCTGTTTGTTTATTGTATTCCGTCGTGCAGGATGCCTTTGGGGTGAGATCATTAAGAAAAAAACATGAGAATGAACCTGACAATGAACATGAGATGATGGCGGCTTTATACTTACAAGTCAGTATTATTAGCCAGGCCCTTATTTTCGTCACAAGGTCCCGCAGCTGGTCCTTTGTTGAACGACCTGGACTTCTCTTACTCACGGCATTCATGATTGCACAGCTTGTGAGTGTTCGTTTTGATTTACCAATCTTTTATACCATCATTTATAGGAGCTTAGTTTTCTGATATGTCATCACTTTTTGGAATGATTCTGAATGCTATACAAAGCGAAAGTAAAATGGTTGGAATTTTGAGGGTGCCAACTCTGTCTGGGAAATTTTTGCCATTTCCTTGTGCTGGATGATGGAAAATTTGTATATTTTTATCTCCTAAACGACTGCTAACTTGATATACTCAACATAATGCAGGTAGCAACTTTCATAGCAGTCTATGCAAATTGGAGTTTTGCACGGATAAAGGGCGCTGGCTGGGGCTGGGCTGGTGTAATCTGGCTATACAGTCTGGTAACATATATTCCTCTTGATATACTCAAGTTTGCAATCCGCTATGTCCTGAGCGGGAAGGCTTGGGATACTCTTTTGGAGAACAAGGTGAAGCTTTAGTACAATCACATAAAAAATGTCAAGAAATATTTGTGTTTGATTATGTAGTTATAACTCTGCTCGTCTTTCTGATTCATTTGCTTCTGGGATAACAGACTGCCTTCACTACCAAGAAAGACTATGGAAAAGAAGAGAGAGAAGCACAGTGGGCAGCTGCACAGAGAACGTTGCATGGTCTTCAACCGCCCGAAACAACCAACCTTTTCTCTGAGAAGCATAGTTACAGGGAGCTTTCAGAGATCGCAGAGCAAGCCAAGAGGCGTGCTGAGATGGCAAGGTATGCATACATATTTTCTGAGCTTAGCTGTTATTGACTGCCTGTGCATGTTGAAGTGTGTGCCGGAATCTGAAGAAACAGCAACGGCGAGGCTCATTGCAAATTGTAATTGATTACGTTTGTGTTGCAGGCTGAGGGAGTTGAATACTCTGAAGGGACATGTTGAATCAGTGGTGAAGCTGAAAGGTCTTGACATTGATACGATTCAACAACATTACACTGTTTAAAATGATACAAAGCCTTCGAGAAATCGAAGCAATCATGTTTCGCCCATCCCATCGAGAAAAGCAAAGCTGAAAAACTATAATGACGAAGAAGATGAAGGAGGACGAGGCCTGAGAAAACATCAATCCCTTTTTTTCTTTTTTAAATATCTAGATTTAGGGTGATAAATTCCTCTTGCCATAGAAGTTTAGATTCGTGTACTTCATTTGATTGTCGACGTCTGTTTTTAAGTGCAGTGCTGGCGGGGGAAACGAAATGAACCGTTCTCTTTTTTAAAAGCCGAATAACGTAACTTGCACGGTCTTCTCTCTGTCCTATTCAGTCCCATGACATAAAATCAATCTCGAACGAATGTATGTACAGCCAAATATATGATGTACGACACGTAGTATGTGAGCCTGTAACAACTCTTGACTGTTGATGGTTCAAACTGTGATGGATAAATATCTAGAAATCCAAGAAGAAAGCTTAGAAGAGAGACAATGAACTGGAAGACCACAAACTTTTGTTGCCTCCAATGAGACCAAGATCGTCTGTTTGACCTTATGAATCATATGATCACTGTAGATGATGGTTTCAAAACGGACCACTTGATTTTTCTACTAGAGTTACAAGATTTTAAACATACATAACTAATTATATAAAATACGACAGATTGACAAATAGGTAAACAAAATGCCACTTAAGCTGAGAAATTAACTAATTGATTTGATTGAGTATACTTCTGAGCTGCACAAAATCTAAGAGCTTGTGAATTTATACTAACTGGAGCTTCTATGCTGAAATATTTGCTGAAGTGCTTGTGCTAGATTTAATACAATTTTGGTCCGTAAGCTGCGATGGGAATCCAGAAGCAAGGCAAAAAGGGGAGAAAACGGACTTTAGAGAAAATAAATGAAGAGAGTTGCATGAACAACCTGCAACCAGCTAAAATGAATAAGAAATTCGATAGAAATTATATTTTTGTTTTGAACCCGTAACTGGTTGCCTCATTTTTCAAATGACAGAATTATGAATCAAAAACAACACTTGTGGCAAAAACTTTAATGGTTGAAAAGCTTAAGATTTTTAATAAAAGTAACCACCTTCTGGTAAAGCTCATGGCTCGTAATGCATCCTCTGCATAAGTTAGCCGAGCCAGATTTGGGGTGGCAATACTATCTTTCTTCAATTGAGATGTTGGCCACGTCAATACTCTGACTCAAGCTGGAAGCACAGAGATGAGATCTGCGTATCTAAGACATACTGTTATCTTGCTGCAAAAAGAAAAGTCACAGTTAAAAGAGTATCTCATGAATATTTGCTTCAATGATGACACATGTTCTTCATCATGATAAGAATCACTGAATTCCGGTTCTAACGGAATTGGCAATTTCTTAGTTTCAGTAACTACAGCAATTATATTATAAGATGATAAGCATACATATTTAAAAAGGCCTTCTCTCAATCCTCTTTTTCTTTTTGGACATCTGTGAGTTAATATTGCAGTCAGGGTTTCATTTAACAACATAAAAAGATAAAAAAAGGGATAAAAAAAAACAAATAGGCAATAACAATACTTTTGCTTACTAAACATTGTGAATAAAGGCACGAAATGTACCAAAAAGGGATTAAAAAAAAACAAATAGGCAATAACAATACTTTTGCTTACTAAACATTGTGAATAAAGGCACGAAATGTACCAAACAATCAGAATCATCAACTACAAATTCAATCATTTGGTAGGGAAGGCTATGATACAGCTCTCCTATCTGATTTCCATACAGCTCCTTAATAAGCTGAACCTGTAGAAGATTAGGAAAATAACATGAGATAGATTGAGATGTTTTTCATCACAAATGCAATAATGCATGCACCGGAGAAAGATATAATGACTTAAGAAACAAAATTTCTACTAATTTGCCAATGTAGTTTCCATTCTTATGCATGGCTTTTCTTTTGAGCTATACCGACTTTCCAAAATCAAACCTCCACCATTTTGGTAGCTTTTTACCTTTCATCATATCTAATCAAATGGATCAATATAAAGACGAACGTACATGAAGTCCCTCCAAAGTTAAGATTGATTATAATATTTCCTCCCCGACAAAAGAGTTTGGAGCTCCCCGTTTAACATTCTTTTCTTCTATTCTTTACGGAACTCATACTATTGACATTGTTGTAGATGGTTAAGAGAGTACATACTGCAACTCATTGCCCCTAGCAGTCAACAATCACTAAAATGTATATGCATACCAACAACTTACCTGTTCTCATCTGTCTACATAAGCCTGCAGAAGGGCTTCAACATGATCTATGAATCTCTGCAAACAAATCATGGTAGCATCAACCAAAAAAATACAAGTCAGGCAGCCAACCTTACCATAGCATTGGAGGAAGGAAGATCATTTTCTGCTTCTCGTACAGGCAGAAAGAAAGGAATTTTGTGTTCATGGACAGTCATCTTTTCAAGAAATAACTTGCTCTCAAGCACACAGTGGTACAGCTCACAAGGTTCTCCTGCAAAATCACCAAAACAGAATCAGCTTCGCCAATTGCTGACACCAAAGGATAATCTCTACCACAAGATTGTATAATTATAAAATACTCAGAAAAAGTTCAAAGATAGAAACTTTTTTACGGATGACAAATCCTATGCATTGACTATGACACCTCAGGAAAGAGGCAGAAACAACTGCTGACTATTTGATTGAGAGTAAATTCTAGGGATTAGGATAAAAGAAGAAGTAATAGATGGTTTGCTATGGTGCAGGTTTTTTAGCTGCCACATAGCAGTCCTTCAACAAAGCAATCAGCATTTTCCATTTTCTAATTGACATGATAACTAGTTAAGCCAAACAATAAAAAAATATGCACTAGCCATTGAGGATCAAGGTCTGTGCATGCCCCAATCCACCAAGGAACAAAGCTCATTACAAACAACACTACATGTTGCCAATACACATTTTAGGGAGAAAAAGACCTGCATCCAAGCAGTAGCATAATAAATTACACATATGTAATTTATGTAAACCATCCTATCACGCCACTTAACAAAGAAAGGATCTAATGGAGCCCTTTAAACCACTTCATTTATCTAATGGAGCCCTGTAAACCACTTCATTTCAACCTCAAAACTGAAAGTATTTCTGGGCTTCGCAAGTAAATTGTCGAGGCAAGGACTAGTCTTTCAAATAGCCATCTAAAGACTATGCCGCGCAATACCCAGCTCAAATAATATAGCTATCAGCCTGAAATGGGATAATAAGCCAGGCCTATAAATATTAGATTCAGAAGTACCTGCAAAAGATGTCTCATATTGTATGCCTATTCTTGTCCCTTCCAAACAAAAAATCACCTGTTTGTTCAGAAATTATCCAACAGTTAAAAAATCAACACCAATACAAGTACTGGAATCAAAAGATGACTGCTGTACATTATTATTTTGCATTTAGAAGCATTAAAATAATTCCTGATAATAAATTCATTTTTCCTTTCTCAATAGTCAAAACATATTAATGCAAACTCTTAACTTTGAAAACTGTCTTCATCATTCACAAGTTTAACTTGGTGTTAAGCACCACCAGCGTGAGTAAATAAAGAAAACCCCAAAGAGAAGTCATCACACAACCCCCCCAAACACCCGCTCCCTCTTTTTTTTTTTCCCTTTTTTTCAATCTCCCTTTAAATGTCAATGTATCCACCAGAGTTTATATGTTGAGTCTAGAAATTTTATACACTTGACATAGAACTTTGAGTATGACCAACCATGTCAATTTCTACTTCTCTGTCACTAATCATCCCCATGTTTGGTGCTCGCATACTATGAAGCTGTACATATTTTCCAATCTGTGGACTAAAAATGAAAAATTATCAACTCTTGGGCAGAGCATATATCTGACTGGTTCCACCTTCCCCACCCCTTTCTCTCTATTAATAACCCACTTCCTCCTATAACACTGCTCTCTCTTCTCCTTCTCTATGTGCAATGCTCAATTGGTGTTATGCCAGTGTCCAGTATAACTAGAAAACATACCAAATGAACAGAAAATCATATCAATTTCAACAAATGGATGTGGCAGAATCTATTAGTAGCAGGATCTGTTACCTAAGAACCAAATTTATAGGTGATTTTTTCCTGAAAATCAGAACTGGGCAAGATATTTTTGTCCCCTGGCATTGTCCTTCTCTTGGCCTCCATGTGAACCTGATAAACAGCACAAGCAACAGTTCTAAGCACTTGACCAGACAACATGCAATATATAGCCATAACATGGTTATACAGGCATTTCTACCAAGGAGAACTGGGAAAGAGGAGTACGGATAACACGATCCATCACATGAAGAAATATTATCAAAACATCAAATATTAACTGACTCGAACATCTCTTTTAACATCACATGCTAAAAGAGAACTGTGGCAAAACACAATTAAAAGCAAGTATTTGCCCAAGTCATACCTGTTCTCTTATTGTAGCTCATAGCCCATCATTCCACTGGTCACCTTCAAAACATATCTCTGCTAGAACTTGTCACTTCTCAATTGAAACAACAGTAATGGGATACTTGCACAACGCGGAAATGAACAATAGGTACAGAAGAGAGAGGATGCCATTCCATTTAGATGTGAAACATGATTATTCAGCTGAAGTAAAGCCACAACCTTGTGTTGTTTATAATGCATTCATGAACATTGGCAAATAGCATTCTCAAATTTACCTTGAGTTTGAGAAGCTCGAGCAGCTTCGAATTCTTTTTGTAGATGCTCAAATATCATCTTGTCAGAATCCCTATGGAAGTAAAAAGAATCATCATTCCTTTCGTTGACTAATTAGTCAATTACATTGCAGCCAACATTAATCTGAAACTCAGCCACATATATGTACGTAAAAGAAATTCTTTGCCATAAATTTCAGGGCATGCTAACAGATCAGAACATAAGCCTACTCTAAGAATCTAGGGCAATGTATGATGATTTCTAAACTGAATGTGAGAGGGTTGATGAAAAGAAACTTT
This sequence comes from Khaya senegalensis, assembly GCA_032402905.1. NCBI lineage: Eukaryota > Viridiplantae > Streptophyta > Magnoliopsida > Sapindales > Meliaceae > Khaya > Khaya senegalensis. The sequence continues at coordinate 7,901,489 of CP135538.1, read as the reverse complement.
GTCAATATTCCAATTCAACAATATCTTCTGCTGGCCAAAATGTTCTGATTTAAATTACTTATAACTGGAAACCCGTGATGGGCAAGCAGAGATGGAAAGGGAAAGAAAAGGAAAGAAAAATTGGAGTGGAAAGAACACCAATGATGACATTTGGAAGCAGCTAGATATAAATTATTTCTTCAATCAAACCTTTAATCTGGCAACTCATAGCTCATTCATTTTTACAATATTTGCATAATGGTTAACAGTTCTCGTATGAAAATTAATTTTGCAATGCAAAACAACAAAATGATAAACGAAAAGGATAGAGATTATATGATTTTCCAGAAGTTGTACCAAGAAAGCCACTCTGCCAATTCTTCATGTCTCTTTATAACATTTGAAACTGTCAGGGAACAAGAAAGCTTTAAATCTCACAGAAATAGCAAGAATAAAAACGCAGAATGAAATAGGAATAAAGAGACAAAAATATTAAAATGATATTAGGTACATCTAGCTCGTGTTCTCTCCAACCCTACCCCTTCCTCTTGCATAAAATTCTGTAATGAAACAGGAAACACTATAATTACCAAAAGGAAAGGAAAATAAGGAGATAAAAAGGAAGTCCTGCAACTCTAGAAATATAAACATGTGTGTGTGTGAAATAATCCGAACGTATTCTTCACCTAAAGATGATCAAACCTTCTTTCTATCAATCAAATAATGCTGTTCACCACATTGTAGAGTTTCACTTCAGTGCTTGATTAAAACACCTCTGAATATCAAAGCAAACAAAAAATTTCCAATATTCCATAAGTTGTTGTTTTGTATAATAACAACACTGAGAATCTCATCCTCATGTTGAAACCATAAATGTGACAAGCGCATAGGAATAACCAGACCCAAAAACAGTAGCAAATGAAGATGTGAAAATGTATACCACTTCTCCCATAACCGGATAAGGACGTACAGCAAAATGTTCAACTGGCTGCACAATTATAAACATAGTTAGATAATCAATTAACCGACCAGATTATTGCTGCTCGCCGGCATCATAAAATTTGATTATTTTTTTTTTAAAAAAAAAAAACCTTGCCTTGCGTATGGAATTGTCGCGTATCAATGGATTCTTTCTTTGCTTCTTCTTCAGCGACTCTTCAGTGTCGCTCTCCATCAACGTTTTAGAAGGACGAGTGAGACAGATGGCAAGAGAGATAGAGAGAGGCTTGACTTGGTCGGAGTACCCAAACTGAAATTAGGGGTTGCAAACGCGGGTAAAAATTGCCCTACCCAAACCCGACAATCTATATTTTAAAATGGTGTTGGAAAATAATATTTTTTTATTTTTATTATTATTATTATTAATTACGGGTAATTTTATATTTATAATTTAAATAAAATTAAAATTAATACATTTCTAATTTTGATTAAATAAAAATAATTATTTGAAGGCAAATTTTGATAAGTCAACCCTTGAATATACTTGTGTAAAATTAATTAAATTTTAAAAAAATAATTTTTTAAAAAATAAAAATATGAATTTAAAAATTTATTATAACCTAAAATTAAAATAATAATGAGAGAAAATAAGAATTAAACACGTTTACACTAAAGTAACACAAGGTGAGAAGAGACCTTTGAGAGCTACCGAGAAAGCAGAGAGCGAAGAGAGAGAGAGAAAGTAAAAAATAAAAAAAAAAATAGCAGCGATCGAGCTAAGCGAGGTCGAGTTCAATACAAATCAAACAGCAGAAGAACAAATGCACTGGAAATTTTCAATTAATTAAACGCAAATACGGAGACGGAGGGAAATACAGAGGGGAAAATCGAAGCAGGGAAGAAACGGAGCGAAGTAAGCGAAGCTGCGATTTTTTTTTGGCAATTCGTAAAGCTTGTTGAGGTCGGGCTTTAATCAATCTGTAAACATTGATTTTATACTTTGGAACTTGGTTTTTAGTCTTCATTGTGCTTGTTTTATACGGAATTTGATTTCTTTTTTTCCTTTTAACAATTCGTGCTCTGTTCTAGACTCAATTATTAAACTCACTGATCTCTTTTGTTTAACTTCAATTTTCGAAATTTGAACTGTTGAGCTTATAAATTGGGTGCAAACAGTAAGGGGTTTTAATTTAATTTGTGCAGTGATATACTTTTGTGGTTCGTGCAGTTCGTGGGAGGCGTCGTTCTTTTTGGTGATTTGAAGTTAGGGTTTTGATTTATTTCGTATTTTAATTGATTTGCGGTTGTATTCTTGGTTTTGAATAAGTTGTGGAGTGGTTTTGATCGCTTAGGGTTTTGGTTTCTTGCTAACATAAGATTTGAGTTTGCATTGTATGGTTTATGGGTGGGTGAATATAGGGTTTTTTGGAAATGGAAGAAACTGTAATTTTATCTGGAGTTGAGGTTTCTTTATTTTATTTTTATTATTGTTTGGGGGGTAGTGTTTCGAATCTGTTTATGGAGATATGCAGAGTCTGAGAGTTTGATTTGCATTGGGGGTGTGGGTGGGTAAATTTGGGTTCTTTTTGGATGCGGGAATAACAGTAATTGGTGGGTCTTTTTTCCCTTTAATTTTTTTTTGGTGGATTTGTGTTTCTGTGGATGGTGTGTGAATCTATTTGTTGAGAAATGCAACCTCAGCAGGGCTCTAGAATTGATTTGGCTGAATTGAGAACTCTGATTGTAAAGAAGATTGGGGATGAGAGGTCAAAAAAGTATTTTTACAGCTTGAATAGGTTTCTGAATCAGAAGCTAAATAAGAGTCAGTTTGATCAATCATGTCTTCGTCTGCTTGGGAGGGAAAATCTTCCACTACACAATCAGTTGATTCGTTCGATCTTGAAGAATGCATGCCAGGCCAAGACCCCGCCACCAGTTCAGGAAACAGCAATTGTTGCTAAATCTGTTACACAAGGAGTGAGAAGTTCTCCGAGTAGAGAAGATGGCCATGAACAAAGTGGTTCCCTTGTTCCGAATCAACATCAAAATGTTCCTAGTTGGTCAAATGGGGTTTTGCCAGTTTCTCCACGAAAGATTAGATCCGGGTTTCGTGATCGGAAGGTCAGAGATAGGCCTAGTCTGCTGGGGCCAAATGGAAAGGTTGAATGTGCTTCTCATCATTCACTGGGTACAGAAGGTGGTAAGCTTCATATGGAAAATGGAGATTTGACTCCTTGCGATTACCAGAGACCACTTCAGCATCTTCATGCACTTGCAGAACAACCCCAGGATGAAACGGAGGGGTCAGTTCGACCGTCTGAAAAATCAAGGATACATAGTAAAGAACAGGCTGGAGGTGCTGTGTTTGAGGATGGAGAAGAAGTGGAGCAGATTAACCACTTAAATTTCTCCAGGAGTCCTCTACTTGCGCCCCTTGGGATTCCATTTTGCTCAGCTAGTGTAGGTGGGGCCCGCAAACCCCTTTCAACAGCAAATGCTAATGATTTTCTTAGCTATTATGACAGCATTGGATTGTCTGATTCCGAGACACTAAAGAAACGTATGGAACAGATTGCAGCAGCACAGGGGCTTGGAGGTGTTTCGCTGGAATGTGCTAATACACTGAATAATATGTTGGATGTGTATTTGAAGAAGTTGATCAAATCATGTGTCGAGTTGGTTGGAGCAAGGTCTGCACACGAGTCAAGAAAGCAGCCTTTGAATAAGCAACAACAACAGACTCAGAGCAGAGTTATAAATGGCATGTGGCCTGGTAATCACTTACACATGCTGAATAACAGTGGGCCGGTAGAAGCTATGCAGGATCAGCGAATACAACGCTCAATATCTTTGCATGATTTTAAGGTTGCCATGGAGCTTAATCCACAGCAACTTGGTGAAGATTGGCCCCTGTTGCTGGAGAAAATTTGCATGCAATCTTTCGAGGAATGAAAAGTGCGCACAAAGATTTTTCCATCCCATAGCTATGATTTGGTCGGTCTATTCTGGTTCAAAGGGCTTGATGATGTTGTTGGAAAATCTTTGAAGAGCCCAATTCATGCCTAAGACCCCAACGAACCTGATGGCTGCCTCTCAGATAATGCTCTTGCCCTTTCAAGATAAATTATGGGGTTGAGCAACAAGATGTTTTTATTCTCCCGTTTCAGATCCTGGGAAGCATTGGGATATCATTTAACAGCAACCAAGCAGGGGTTCTTCCAAGTATAGACTCTCACGCTTGATTGCCCTGTTGTACGATTACACTGATGTCTGATGTTGACGTCTCCTGCCATCGCTGCTGGAGATCTTGAGCTTTTCATGTAAATTACAGCCAACAAGGAATCTAAGAAAGTTTTGCAGGCATACTGTTTTGTAGCTTGGTGAAAAGTTAAAATCATTCATGTAAGAGCTGCAGTATTGCTTTGTATGTAATTTTAGAATCTGAGAATTGATTAAAATTCCAATATCGATAACAAATTGACATATATTAATACTCCTTGATGCTCTAATATGAATGCTTCGGCTTAATGACACCAAGAATTGACGATACTATTGAGTTGTTATTGAGATATGTGAGTTGCTTGCCTTAATTTGCAGTGTGGCAGAAAGTTTTTGTGGCGTGTGTATATTCATCGAAACCTAGTGCTTTATCTTTTGGTTGCTATGAAGCTGCTTAATTTTGTGTCTCATTTGCTTCTCCAAAGGAAATATCTTTTTTCCTGAACAGGTTAAGGCAATTCTGGTCTTTATGTATTTCACAGAAATTTCAACTTATTCTGCAGATGTGCTATCATAACAATGTTTTAGTCGTTTACAAATCGACGCCAGTTGTGACGACAGAATGCCATATTTCATGTTGTAAAGATTTTGAGCAGGTATTCTGCAGATGTTCAACCATTTATGGAAGTAGCTCTTGTTGAAGTGGGAAAGAAATATTTCAGATTCATACCTCGAATTATTGGGGTTTATTTTCTTCAGCCCTATACAGGCGAGCCAGGAAATCCTGTTGCTCAGTTTCTGAGAGATTGACCAACTAGCATGCATTCTTTAATAAAGCATCCTGAGTTTATTTTTATGCAAAAGCAGAGGCTAAAAATTTTAGTAGAAAGAATTTTGCTTTTGCTGCTGCTGCTGAAGAACCTCCCGAGGGCTGAGAAATTCATCATTCATCAACTAGCAAGCAGTCACTGGGTCCTTTCAAAAGGAAATGCCTATGCTGTTTTCCTTCTTCTATTCTAGCTTCATGCTGGTTGTCTTCCGCTATCAACACACTACGATTAACTAAGGAGATGTTTAAAGAAATTTTTCCAGAAAATATCCCTGATTTGCCAATAATTTGTTTTTATTACTTGTATGAAAGCCTGATGCAGAAGCAGTGAATTGAATTGTACAGGTAATCGTTGTCGATTGTCCTAGACGTTCAATTAACCTATCTCAAAAGTTTTTTGTCCCTATTAATCATGAAAATCATCGTGGATGCATAAGCGTTTCTTGTTTCAGTATGGGCATGCTAATATCAATGTATCTGGTTTTCCTGTCGTACATTTGGCATTCTTGTAAATTTTCTTTTTCCCTCGCTACACAGCCTTGAGTTTATTGCTATCTTCACAGTCAAAATGTAAAATATCTCTGGATCAGTGGAAGTTATGCGGGACATGTAACAAATTCACAATCTGCAGAATATAGAATACGCCCCCACTCTCAATTTTTGCTGAGATTAGCTAGAGCGAATCTGGCGCGTGGATGATTTAAGCACTAGCCTGATATCCCCACGTGACCAGAAACTGAAAGACAAGACAAGCAGGATAATCATGTTCATCCCAGAATTGCAGGTCTTGGATTTACTGGAATTTCAAGGACGAGTACGCATTATCATCTAATCATTTAGTTCAAGTTTTTTAGTTTGAGAGTAAATGCTCGATTTGATTTTTGTCTGTAAGCGCCCAATTCGTAACACAAGTCACACACACTGAAATACAGTGTTTCTAATCTTTTTGATCGATGGAAAGCACTCAGCCATGTATTTTTGGATTCGACGGCAAACGATTGGCATGTAACACAAGTCACGGACACTTGAATTCGTAAATGATGAAGTATTAAGGCTATTATGTTCCTTCCTCAACATTTCTGAAGTGTGAACTTGAGATCATCTCTACCATTATTGAATATCGATAATCACTGAACTACGATGATGAAAGATGATGTTCATCACAGAAATTCTAGCAGTAGTAGTTCATTAGTTTACTCGGAAAGCCATCTCAACCACTGCTTTTGTCGTACTCGTGTTATTTTAGAGGAGCATCCGTGTCTGAATGTCTCTTCTTTTGGGACCTCTGATAAACGAAATATCGCTTTATAATTAGCTGACGGTTCAAAGTTTTATATGACCATGATTTCAGGACCCACTCATTCATGTCAACCCTTATCCAAGAGACTCTTTTCTAAATGGAAATGGAAATAAAATACTGCAGAGTAAGGAACAGCAGCAGTCATTTGAGCTCAATTTGATTCACAGTTTTCCTATGCAAGACGAAAAATGGTTTTCCCAACTCAGACCAGCCAGTGCGTGCCTGGGTTTATTAATTCATGGAGATTAAAGCCATTTGTTATGTACATAAAATAAACAGCTGCAGAGACAGCGCTTAATTTGTACAATTTAATAAAAAAAATGAAGGAAGAGAAAAAAGGTTAATCTCCTGCATTATTTAAACAAAGAATTAAGGTGGCGAAGGGTTTGAAGGTTCTGCTGATGCCTTGCAAATTGGGCACCAATTCTTCAGCCGCAGCCACTGCTCCACACACATAACATGATACCTGTGTTGACAGTGCAATCTTCCAACTTCATCTCCAACAGCATATTCTTCCTGCCAAAAATGAGACAAACAGCATATATGCCATTAAGTTCACAAACTATATACTCCACAGATATAATCATTCTTACAGTAACCAAAAGGCGAATATGCCAATATAATCCCATTTTGCCAGGGATCAGATGCCTTATTTGGAATTTGTCTGGCTAAATAGTTAATGCAAGAAGAGTTAGTGGATGTTTTGACTATTTCGCCAGACAGACCTGGCAGATACTGCACTTAACATCGTCATTATTCCCGCCGCAGCTAAAATTGTCTTCCTTAAGAAGTGGAGATTGATAGATGCTTGTCTTAAGGCATTTTGATATTGCTTCTTCTGTTAATGCAGTGCTCACTGAACCCATCCTTTCTTCCAGAGCTAATAATTCCTGCCATGATGCCAATAAAATGCACTTTTTTATTGGATAATCTTACTTTCAAACT
>CP135538.1:7877731-7893778 GCA_032402905.1 Khaya senegalensis | reverse complement strand
GTGAACATATGTCTTGATCTTAGACAGCATGTCTGTCATTGAGCGGACAATTTGTGGTACTTGTCCTTCAGGTCCCATTTGAAATTCTTGCTAGGAGACAAATTGTTCGATTGTTAGACCCTTGCCTTCAGTGTCTAAGATTTGTCTATGATGAACTTATTAAGGTGAAGAAGTTACTGTTTTTGCCTGTATTTCTTATAAACTTCAATGCTTTGTTATCATGAACTAGAAGATTAATTTGTTCCTGCAGATGAGCCGTGCTTGTGAGATAACCGAGTTGCAAAGGTTTCCTGCTTTGAGAAGGTGTCTAGACGATGTCATGGCAAAGTTTCTGCGTGATGGTGTAAGACCTGCCGAGAGAATGATAGGAAATCTTATTGAGATGGAGGTAATTTGAAGATTCTAATTTCTTAACAGCATAGTTAACTATGTTACATCTAAGTTCTTGGTTGGGATATAATAAAAATTATTGGTATCACAAGTCATGAATACTAGCTTTGATCCATTAATCCTGTTTACATGAAAATCATTGATTCTTTTGATTTCTTCATTCTTCAATTAGATGGAATGTGTCAGTTCATCTACGTCTATTAGTTTACTATGTATGCTGAATCATATTTTTCGGGCTTCTTTACTAGTGTAGCAAATATTATTAAGCGGCATGACTTATGTATCTTTGTGCTTAGAGCTTGAAACATTTACTCTTGTATTTTATTGGACCTCTTTTTAAATTCCAGACGGCTTATATAAATTCTTCACACCCGAATTTTATTGGAGGGAGCAAAGCTGTTGAATTGGCTACGCAGCAGTTGAAGTCTTCACAGGTATCAATCACAATTTTGAAGGAGAGATACAGCATTCTGAATAATTAATATGTAAACTCTTTCATGTGAACATCAACTGCAGGCCTGTCCACGAGCCAGGTGGTTGTGTTAGAGTCATAATCTAATTGAATCCAATCTTTAAGTTTAAGTTTGCCTATGTTCAAATCTAATCAAAATATGATAAAATTTCACCAAAGCTGCTGTTTTTATCTGCAAATGGATATCCAAAAATATTTTATGGTGCTAAAAGCTGGAAATTGAATAAGTATAAACATCATACTGTTGCATCATCATCTCCTGTTTTGATTAATTTTTGTAAACAGGAACAGCTTTGAGCAATGGAAATTCTTGAATTAAGCTTTTTAGCACCTGGCTGGTGGTTTGATGTTGTTCATAGTTGCTGCTTGAGCATAAAGTATCAGTATCAATTGGCAGCATCGGGGAATTGTTCATGCACTCTGTTCCAGGAAAAGAAAGAATTGGAATTCGGAAACAGAGTTAAACCATGACAATTCCAGCGTAGATAAATAGTAGCCTTTTGCCATGTTGGTGATAATTTTTAAACATAGTTACAAATTGGGGAGAGAGCACTTTCATGAGGCTGTATGTTTTATTGTTTAGACAAATATATAGATGGTCCTGGACCATTGTTTTGGAAATCAAAATTGTATATATATTCTTGTAATACTTTTTAGCTTTCCAGTATATGCTCTATTTACTATATGCTTGGCCTTGGCAGGGAAATCATCCTCAGTCAAACAGTCAGAAAGCCGTATCAGCTGGTACACTCTTATCTTCGTTCATATGTTTTTTACTTGGAGGATGATCATTATATGTAGTCTATAAGAACCGATAGAAGGCCCTTTTCGTGATTTTGAAGATTGAGGGAGGAGAAATATGTGATTGTAACAATGTAATGGTTGCTTGTCAAAGAATTCAAATTTTGTTTATGTTAGCCCTTGTAACAAGTCTATGCTCCAAATTTTGTTTATGTTTTTTACCCTCTTCTTTTGGATTCATTATTCTTTCCATAACTGGGGTTAGAATGATAAGTTTGCCACTTGAAGACAATAATGAATGAAAGAGATTGTTGATCTGCTGCATGTAGGTGATGTTGTATGTGGTTTGGGCAATGTTGTTGCACTACTCTTAGTATGGCAGCGGCATATGATTTACCAAATTATTTTCTATCTTTTCCAAGAGAAACTTTTTAAATTTTAGAAATTTTATGTTTTGTCACATAGATTGTGATGTTGATTGTTGTTATTTTCTCAAGGATAGTATTGAAATTGTTGGGGGTGAATCCTAGTTGACTAGAATTAAAATTTGTGAATAGTTTACGAAAAATGTGGTATAAGGGTTATAATAGTAGACGAAATTATAAGCATCTTTATGATGTGTATATGTGTAATGACAATCTAACATTTTGGCATAATTGCTAACATTAGCGATACCTTGGAACTTGTAATATAGGTGGTAATTCATCTTCTTCAGGCACTTGGGGTTTGTCATCAATATTTGGGAGCAAGGGACAAGCCGGAGAGAGACAAGCCAGCATGTCTCCAAGTGGAACTCTTGATAATGAGCGCTTACCAACAATCCAACTGACAGAGGTATTAAAGTGTTCACAGTTCACAGGGAAATCTTCACATTTAACCTGTTATATCTCTCTAATTTTTCTTTCTTTTAAGTCCTTTTTGGTCGTAAAGATTACTTCATCTGGCTCTTCTCATTCCCTCCTGGTAATCACAGCCCCCACCCATCTTAAGGCCACTTGAAATGGCAGAGAATGAAGCAGTGGAGATAATCGTAACCAAATTCCTCTTGCGGTCTTACTATAGCATTGTCAGGAAGAACGTTCAAGACTTAGTACCTAAAGCCATAATGCATTTTTTGGTAATGTTAATGTGATTTTTTTTGTTGCCCACATGTTCAAATTTATGCTTTATATTTGGATAACTTTCTCGTTAGCATTATAATGAAGATTTTTGTTCCCACTTTTAATGCACTAGGTCAATCATGCAAAAAGGGACCTTCATAAAACCTTTATACAAAAAATCTACAGGTATGTGCACAATTCATTTTTTTATTTTTGGACGGAGGCATTTGTACTTTTAGATAGGGATATTGGTGTTCTTTAAAATAGGTGTTTATATTTAATTGTGTAATGTTTGATCATCGTAATAACTTGCTAACCTTCCATATCTCCTTTGACGTACATGATACGTAAAGATATAAAAGGCCATATTTTGACATAAAAATTGTGTTTATTCTGAGGACTCAATTTTTCTGATTTCCAACATAATCTTAATGTAGTCATTGTCAATAGATAGCATTGTAATAATTTTGCTAGGGACCATGAATTAGTCATTTTCAATAGTATCAACCCTTTTAACATTCGATGAGCAAATGGTTTACTTGAAACCATAAGTCTCGCAGCTTGAGCTGCGTGAAAGAGCTTGCTTTCAAGCTGATAGATAAACTTCTAAAAGGAGGAGCATGATTGTTGCATGTTGCTATATGAACATGTCCTATGCAAGTTTTGATTATGTTGTTGCTAAATATACGCAGAGAGAACCATCTTGAAGAGCTGTTGGAGGAGCAGGACGATGTTGTCGCTAACAGAAAACATGCTAAAGTAATTCACCATGTTTTGCAACAAGCTCTCCAGGTTAGTTAAAATGTTTTAGATGGTAGAGTGGTATCTGTTATGTTACAATTATCTTCAAGGTTACTGCATCTTGAAGAGAAAAGGCCTTAATCTGGTGACTGGCCACCATCCTGTGAGTTTCGTACATATTCTATTGTACATATGCTTTCATGAACCTAAATTTAAGAAAATTAATCTGCATCATTATATTTTTTAAAATAAAATTTGAAAATTTGAGCTATTTAATTTTTATTTTGTTGTAGACACTTGACGAAGTTGAATATGATGTGTCGTCTGGAAATTTGAATTCAACCACTGGTGTTGATACTAAAACTGGATTGTCAAGAATCCCAGAGTCTTCCACAGACACCCGCACAAGAACAAATGGCGAGGGCAGGTCATCACATGATTCATCATTCACAAGCCCAAAAGCTGGATGCCTCTTATCTCACACGACGGGTTAACTGTCAGATGGGTAGAGCTGGATGCCTTGCGCACCAAATTTTTAGTGACGTGCACTTTGTTGGGTTTATGCTCTAAAAATTCAGCTTAATAATTCTATCTACCAATCCGGAGGTTTAGTTTGTTTGAGCAAGTTTGTATTATTTTCTGTTTGAAAGAGATTCAGCTTTACCATGTGTGATATTTCTGAAATTGTATACGACAAACAAAGTTGTAAAACATTGTCAATCGGCAGCCAAGAATTCAATGACAAACATTACTATTTTAAGTCCCCTGAAGTACTGTATCACCTGTAACATTTCTAGAAGGGAGAAAAAATATTGTTGGTTCACAATCTCCCGTGTGTTCTAATGAAGTTTGTTGTGTTCATTGCAATAGCAGTTGAGCAAGCATAGACTCCGGCTAAGCATGTAGATGCACAGACTAAGCAGAATGCCTTCCATTGCCCACCAGATGCAAGAATAGCCAATGCTGTAAGTGCAGCAGCCACAGCTGAGAGTACGTTTTTCCAAGTGTTGAAAACTTTGATGACACTGCTGCAATCCTTGCAGCGTATTACATGCCGGAAATTCCTGTTTGCCAAGTTTGGAGTGTGCATCGTTCCTATCCCACCCTTCGCAGGCAAAGAAGCTGATACTCCAGCAACAAGCCCAGCGGGGGCATGTTCTACTACAGCAGGTATTTTAGGCAGAGAAATTGTGCTGTGCCCAAAATGGTAAGGCATTCCATGCCCAACTTTATCCATCCATTTTCTGTATTCGGCAACCCATGTATCTGATGACCTTAGATTAAGGTACAATTCCTTCGTTGGAACTTTTTCTTTCAACAATACCTCATTTTGGGAAGAGAGGAACCCCATGTCTTGCTCAAAAACTTTACTGGCATTTTGATGGAAGTACCATTTGAGAAACAACTTTGCCAAGGTTCAGCTTTTAGTTCTTCCAAACCTTACAATAAGCATTGATTTTCCTTGTCCGGTTGGTCCACAGAGGAATAGACCTGTGAAGTAGTGTTTTTCCCCTGTGTTATCATCCACAAATTCTCCATTGTTTTGAAGAACACAAGGCACTTCAAAGCGTAAAAAGTTTGCCAGTGACCCATCTTTTTCCTTTCCCCACCGGTCTGCAAATCCTCGATCTGTCCGTTCAGTCACCTAAAAGCGAAAGGGTTGGGCATCTTCTCTTTTAGCACTCCAGTCTGTCCTATCATGTGAGATTGGGATATGTGCAGGGTCCATGAGGTTCTCAAGGAGAATGGAGTGATCATATGGAAGTTCATGTATTGTCGACGTGTCTTGAAACCCTGGCCTAGCAAAGTTTTCAAACCATGGAAGCTTATCATGGTTTGGTGGTGTCTTTTGTGACATCCATACCCATTTGACTCCTTGCGATTCCCTCACCTCATACGTTCTAACACAAGCTGACCAAGGAATTTTTTCATCAACTGGAAGCTGAGGTGAAGAAATTCATCAACATTGTCATTCTGTAATATGGAGAGTTCAGGACAATCCTTAAGCCAAGAAAATATGAAGGAAGGTAAACAAAGGCAAACCTGAGGTATCCTAACACATTTACCCTCGCCTTCAAATTGCCAGCCATGGTACAAACATTCAAGTCTTCCATCAATCAACTGGCCTTAAGAAAGTTTTGCTAGCCTATCTCAAGTGGAGCTAAAGTCAAAGTTAGCAATCAAAGACTTACAATTCCAAAGCCTCAAGTTAAAAGACACATGATCAACATTTTCAATATAGTTGCATATTAAGTATTATAAATGCACCAAGCCCAGTTCTTCCTCGGTCAAATCATAGATAACAACATAGAAAACGGAATTTCCTCATCATTATTGAATTGGCAAACTAACAAGGGAGCTTTTCTGGTTACCTGTGGGGGCATCGATCTTGATAACAACGAAGTTCCCCGTTGCCATCTTTATACAAAACGATCTGCTGATCAAACACAGTGAGACCCAACGGAGCATCATCAGGGACGTCCTCGGCGAGATACAGTGGATACCGCTCTTTCGTCCAGTCATAATCCGCCACCAATCTCTCTTCTCTCCTTTCCTCCTCACTCGACGGACCCACCAGAACTTTGTGATCATCATCAGTGGAAGACACACTCCTCAAATCCATGACTGCATGACATTTCGTAAACTTAATTTTTTCAGTTTTCATAGACTCAAGTGTTTTCCTTCCCCGTATTACACCCGTTGTAAGTTTTGGTGTTGGGATATTGAGGTCCGGTTTGAAGAGGGAAGTGGAACTTCTGCAAGAGAGAAATGAGTGAAGTGATAAAGCCATGGCGTGTTCTTCTTCTTCTTCGGTGTTGTTGTTGTGTTGAAGAACAAGTAGTCCTTTGAAAGAGAGAGTAAGAAGAGTGAAGAAGGAATGGAAGCCATGTGCAAGAGAGAACAATCAGAGAAATGGAAGTGAAACAGGTTGGTCGTTGTTGCTTGCTGGGATGGGTGCGCCATTCCCGTCCACAGAATTTTCGTTCCAATTTGGAAAAAATGGTCAAAACTTCACTGTATGAAGGAAAACGATGATTGTACAATAAAACAAAACGACAAGTCGTTTTTTGGACTACACCACGTTCATGTCCTAAAAATTTCGCCGACACGTGGATTTATGGGTTAGACACAAGAATGGATAACTATCCTCGAGGCCAAGATCAAAGATAATGGGCCTAACTGGATAACTGCCCTGGAGGCCCAAATAAATAATAATGGGCCAAACTTTCCACAAACAAAGCCCAAGTTAATCCTAGCCAGACTTGGGGGGTGGGGAAATGGAAGTACATAAAAACAGTAAAAAGGAGAGGCTTTGCTTAAACCCCTCTTGATTGAATTACCGAAATTTCAAAAAGTAACGAGGATAGCAGCGGAAGGATGCATGCACGGAGGGTTAGAAAACGTTTACAACACCCTCCGATACATGGAGGTGATCAACAATTACAAAATCGATCTTCTTCTCTGCTGTGGCGATTCTCAGGTACTCACGGTTTCTTATTTTTGTTTTTCGTTTTTAATTTTCAAATTAACAACCGAATGAGTTACTTAAAGTTTTGTTTTGTTCCGATAATTAGGCCTTGAGAAATCAGAATGACATGGAGAGCTTAAATGTGCCGTGAAATGAAGTCGTTTTGGAAGTACTATTCCGGCGAGCAAGTCGCTCCGATTCCAACCATCTTTATCGGTGGAAATCACGAGGCTTCTAATTATTTGTGGGAATTGTGAGTGATTTTATTTTTAATTTAGATATTAATTGGTCATTGTACTGTCAAAATGTGGTTGCAGGCTATTCCATGATTAGTTATTATTATTATTATTATTGTTATCACTTTTATTTTCTCGAGGTATTACGGGGGATGGGCAGCATCGAATATATACTTTCTGGGTTTTGCTGGAGTGATCAAATTTGGCAATGTTCGAATTGGGGGACTTTCTGGAATTTACAATGCTCGCCATTATCATTTAGGTTGGTTATTTGTCTGGCATTTTTGGGAGTTAATTCTACACGGTTCTTTGTTCTGTCTTTTAAGAAGTTCTTATTTGTAAATCATGAAGCTGTAATTTTGTGGAAGAGTAAATTCCGTTTTTTTTTAATTGCCAGGACACTATGAGAGGCCTCCCTATAATGAGAATACTATCAGGTCTGTATATCATGTCCGTGAATATGATGTCCACAAACTCATGCAGGCCGAGGAACCAATAGATATTTTCCTTTCACATAATTGGCCTCGTGGCATTTGTGATTATGGGAACTGGAAGGAACTTGTTCGGCACAAGCAACATTTTGAAAAAGAGGTGATTGTAGTATATTAAGGTTGTGTTAATGATTCATTGTGCTGTTATTTTTTTCTTTTCCTTATTTTGGATCATTTGGTTTGTTTTATACTAGCATTCAATGAAACAATAAACCTCTTTTCTGATGGGAAAACCATTTGATATATTCAGATTCAGGATGGGACTCTTGGAAGTGAACCTGCAACTCAACTGTTGGAAAAATTGAAACCTTCTTATTGGTTTTCTGCTCACCTTCACTGCAAATTTTGTGCTCTCGTTCAACATGGAGAAGATGGTACACTTACGAAATTTCTCGCTCTTGGTAAGTGTCTTCCAGGATGCAAATTCTTACAGGTGTTTGTCTTGAAATCTAGAAGTCTACTGGTTATCATAGCTGGAAATGGAAGCTAGTTTCATTAGTTCTGGCACTTGCTGAGCTTTAAGGTTGTTGAAATTGAATCTGGACCAGGACTGTATGACATTCAGTACGATGAAGAATGGCTTGCTATAACACAGAATTTCAACTGTCTTCCCTTTGACCCCTGAAAGTGCAAATTTAAGGTATAATGTTTGAAAATGTATATCATGGATTGATTTTGTATGAGAAGCAGCTGGTAATTATGTGTCCCTATATTATAGGGATGTGCAGCTTGACATGCAAGATTGTCATCATTGGTTCAGAAGCAGGATACAACAAAAAGGAGCCAAACCTTTTGAGTTTGCACGCACAGTGCCCTGTTATAATCCTTCTCAATCTATGTCTACTGGTTCCTTTGCTGGTAATAGTTTAAAAATGCTGTGACATATTTTCATTTTGCATTATCCTGCTGTTCCTAACAGACCAAATTTAGAATTCTTTGCTAAGTTCCATGGAAAAATCTTAGATTTCATAATAGAATGTTCATAAACTTTCATACATAGTCCAGTATCTCTAGTTGCAAAGTGCCACAAGATCTATTACTATGTTTATGCGACAATTTTTTTTGATATTTAAGTTCTTATGGCATGATATGTAGATGTGTTTACAAGTTACATGATCTACTTTCTATAGGTAGGTTGTTGATTAAAATGTTCACACTTATGTTAAAAAAATTAACTAGTTCTCTGGTTTTGCAACTTGCATGTCTTGTGACCTCTGAAATTCATTTTAATTGTTATTGTTATTATTATTATTATTTTTGTTATAATGATAATTCAAGAAACCAAAACTTGGAACCATATATAATGTTTTGACATTGCTTTGTATTTTGCAGAAAATCCTCGGAATCCGCAAACAGAGTCTTTCTTGTAGTTTCTAGAACTTCCATATCTTCTTGCAAATGCATCAGAATCAAGGGAGCCCCAGAGTCCTGCATCTTTGAATCAGAAAGGTAATCATAGAAGCAATTGTTGTTTTGTTTCGTTATGGGGTGTGGGGTTAAAGCTACTTTGCCTTTCCGCAGCCCGTTGTTGCCCTTGATTGATGAATATGATAATATTATATACTTTATGGAACTGATTCCTGCTACTTGCATAGGTCCTGATCTTGATCCTGAAGAAATTCCCATCGATGATGTGGATGAATTGGAAGAACTTGCTGACGATGAAGATGGATCGGCGGACAATGAAAAGCTATGGAGACTGTTTGGGCATAATATAACAATTAACACATTTCTATTGTTCTCTTGTCAATCTTACTGTGTGGCAAATGGCTATGGCTTGCGTTGTAAATCTGTAAGTTCATCAGTTCTTTGAAATGGAAAACTATGTTTGGAGATTATTTGATTGAGCCACCCGGGACAAAGTAGTAACAAGGTTCCTTGTGATTTTCTCCAAAACTTTTATGATACATTGTCGGTTTGCCAATTTATGCATAGTTTTAAGGCACTAAATGTCGAAATGTTGCCATGGACCCTATATTCTGAGAAGTTGCGAGTGGCAGAAGAGCAATTAATTTCACCTTGCAAATGCCAGTTGCCATGGCAGTGTTCCCGGGATACGCGCGTTGAAAATATTGTTGAATGCTCAATTAAAATTGTTGTTCTGTTTATCTTACATCTATTAATAACTGACGTATGACTTCCATTATCTAACTTCTGACATCACCAAACTGCTTTAATGGAGCTTTAAATAAGCAGGGACATGCATGCCCCTCCTCTTTTGCTTCTGTTGAAATGTTCTGAACGTGAAATAACAAAGACTAAAAAAATCAAAGCAGAATTCTGACTCTCTGCAATCCTGAAAAACTTCTCATGGAATCAAAACCAGTAGCTGTTTCGTTTTCTACAGCTAATGTCCATAAATTCTTTGTTCTTGTTCTGTTCTGTCTTGCTGCTTCTCCTTCTTGTGCCAAACTTTCTTTCAACTTCTATGCAGCTTCATGCCCTGCAGCTGAATTATTGGTTAAAGACACAGTGAGATCAGCTTCCTCTGTCGACCCAACCATCCCTGGAAAACTTCTTCGCTTGCTTTTCCATGACTGCTTCACAGAGGTTAGTGCTTTTCGTTATGTGAAAATATGTCATATGTTTCTCCTCAGACCTGAAAATTGCAGGTCGAAGTATTCACGGGCAATAAAAACCTGAAAAATTTTACTGAAATCTTCAGGGTTGTGATGCATCTGTACTGCTCCAAGGTAATGGGACAGAGCGAAGTGATCCAGCAAACACATCTCTTGGAGGACTTTCAGTCATTGATTCAGCGAAAAGAATTCTTGAAATTTTCTGCCCCGGAACTGTTTCTTGTGCAGATATACTTGCTTTGGCGGCAAGAGATGCTGTTGAAGTTGTAAGAATTTCTGCTTCTTCGTCATTTCATTGCATAATTCTTTTGGTTGATTTTCCATTCATGAAAGACTTGACAACAGGCAGGCGGACCGGCGCTCCAGATTCCTACAGGAAGGAGAGATGGAAGAATATCTACAGCTGCAAGTGTTAGAGCCAATATTGTCGATACAACATTCTCAATGAAGGAGATGATTAATATCTTTTCCTCAAAAGGGTTGTCCCTGGATGACCTCGTTACTCTATCAGGTACAATTCAGGCTTCGATTGGTGCTATTGTGATGCAATTTTAAAGTCACAGCTCCAGTGAAATAAGATCACTCTCCTTTTTCGCTTTGCCTATGCAGGAGCTCACACAATTGGCTCGGCACATTGCAGCGCCTTCAGTGAGCGGTTTCAAGAAGACTCCAAGGGGAAACTCACATTGATTGACACTTCTCTTGACACTACTTACGCAAATGAGCTAATGAAGAAATGCCCAGCAGGCGCAAGCCCATCAGTAACTGTTAACAACGATCCGGAAACATCTTTCGTGTTTGATAATCAGTACTACCGCAATCTGTTAGCACACAAGGGGCTATTCCGATCTGATTCTCTTCTTCTGAGCGATGAAAGAACAAGGAAACAAGTAGAGAATTTTGCCAATGATCAAGACAGTTTCTTCAATAGTTGGGGACAGTCGTTTTTGAAGCTTACTAGCATTGGAGTCAAGACTGCAGATGAAGGGGAAATTCGGCAAACATGTTCATTAACTAATGGATGAAGAACAATTTAGGACCAAAGCAAACTCCAAAATGAACAACAAACTCCTGTCTTAATAATTCCTGAAACTCAAAGTGTTCGAATCAATTTTCATGTACACAATAACACCCTATAATTTCTTTGATTTTGTTTGGTTGCAGTTGCTGTTGTTTTTGTTTTGTCCATTTTTTTCTCATTAAACAGGAAGACTGTTAGCAAAAGTTTCAGACAACACTATCCAACTTGCCCCATGGCTATACTGGGTTGCTGAAATTTGGACAACTTATTCCATCAAAATAATTTGAAGTTTCAATGATTCAAAGATAATTTATGAGTTTTGGGAATGATCTAAATAGAATCTCATAAATTAGGAGTAAACACCACTTTAAAACTCTAACCATCTGGAATTAATTTTAGGGGCCTATTTGATATAAAATGATAAAATTATATTTATTTTATTCAAACGTAAGCAATTAGGGGCCTATTTGATAAATGACATTAAACAATTTTAATCGTGAGAATAGACAAAACGGCGACCTGGGCGTTTTAGCAAATAACTGGAAGCAACTTAGAAGTAATTTTGGGCTGCCTTGTAAATAAGCGCATATCAGTTGGACCAAATTGAATTGGGCCTGACATTTGAGCCCAACCCAAACTCAAGTAAGTAGCCCAATCTATTCCACCGCCTTGAACCAAAAACCCTAGAAGCTTACCGTCTCTTCCTCGTCCTCGTCCTCGTTCCTTGCGTAAAACGTAATCTTGTAGTATTCAAAACGGAGCTGGGATTTGAGAGAATCACTGGCGCAAGCGAAAAGAGAGAGAAATCATGATGGAAGTTATGCTAATGAACGAGATAGAAGCGACAGCGAGCCGGCTTGGCATTGATCTCTCCGGAGTCCAACTAGACTCCATTAAACTCCCGCCCGGTGAAGATTTTGGCATCGTTAGGTATGATTTTCGCGCCTTCAATTGTTTGTGTTCTGTTTGGTGGCCCAGAAAGCGTAGGAAAATCAATTCCTAGTTTCTATACTAATGTATTTTAATTATTCTTGTATTTACGTCAACTTGTTGAGGTCGTTGCTTGTATTGCCATCCTGTTATATTTATTAGAAAATTCAGATTTTATATTCGTGAAACAACTGATTTAAAACCTAAATTAAACAGTAAGCTAGAAACAAATTTTCGACTTGTTTACAAATTTTGATTTTCCCTTGTTTGTAGCCTTGTTAGGCTTTTAATACGCTGGCAATCGACTGAGCAACAGGGTTTTCAGTTCTTAATGGAGTTGCTGAGTAGAATGCTCAAGTTATTTATTTATCTTTTAGTTGTTTGCTTTGTTTTACGGTGTGTGTGTCTCAGCTAAGTTTGATTTTGATAATGTGTGCACTTTGATTCTGGTCCTTTATTTTCTTGCAAGTAGTGACGATGGGGATGTGTATGAAGATGAGAAGCAGGAGGTTGACTCCAGGTTTGGTAACGTTATCGTTGTGGATAATCTCCCTTTTGTTGTTCGAGAAAAGTTTGAGAAGCTCGAGGCTGTTATTCGAAAAATCTATAATCAGATTGGTGTTATTAAAGAGGATGGTTTCTGGATGCCGGTTGATCCTGAGACCCAGATGACCTTAGGTTACTGCTTCATTGAGTATAATACACCTCAGGTATGCATATATCTTCTCTCATCTTCCCATTTCTACATATATTTATGTTGTGTAGATGTGTACTTTTCTCCTTGATTTGTTTGTTGACAAGTACAATTGTATATGGCCTCTTGCCATGGAAGAAAGAGGTCGAGGGGTTGATTCCCACTCACACTAACTGCTGGAGGAAATATTTTTCAATTGTGTTTATGCATGATGAGGTTGGGGTTTGTGGTATCCCAAAAAAAGTACAGTTTGGATATGGCTACATTTTCCCTGAATTGATTTTATACCATCTATCATGTGAATCAGATTTTCATGGCTGGAGCTGGTTTTGCATTGTCATAGAACACTTATTTTGCATTATTTAACCTTCAGAAGGAGTCTTGTTAACATCAATTGATAACCCTATCAATCTTGTTTAGGAGCGTGCTGTCATACTAACAGGATTCAAACTATATTGCAATACAAAATTATGAGCATGGAAGGTGGATGTTTTAGTTTTTGATAGGCATATTGGTTTTTATCTGAAAGATTATTTTGGATGCTATGCCTTTGTTGTTTATTTGGTAAAAAATTATTAAGGCTTTAAATTCCTTCCTACTTCTGATATTTGCATGCTCATATTCTAATGGAGGAATGAACTATCAGTATCCCATCTGCTGCTCATATTTGAATTGATATTTTCCCAGCTATTGAATTGTAGTTTAGATTTGATCTGAAAACCAGTTTCTCCTTTCAGTCCCTTGTCTCAGAATTTAACAATGTTAACTTGCGGATCTTGGTGCATGATAACCTAATCCTTTTTCAATTTCTGTAGGAAGCTGAGCTTGCTAAGGAGAAAACACGCAGCTACAGGTTGGACAAAGCACATATTTTTTCTGTGAACATGTTTGATGACTTCGATAAGTATATGAAAGTTCCATATGAATGGGCCCCTCCTGAAATTAAGCCATTCACACCAGGGGTAAACTATTTGAACGTGTTCCTTTCCTTGTTATAATTATGTTATGCTTTTTTATTTTTTTTCCTTTATTTATTGTCAGATGTTCTACTATGAGCTGCTTGTTGTACAATTTTCTCCCTCATTCTTATCTTTCTATCACATTTCATCAAGGCCATGACCTTTTATATTTGTTTGAAGAATGCACCTTGCTTTTTGATATTTGCATTTTAGTCTGACATGTGATATATGTGTTTATTAACCTACTATACACTGGTATGTATGCTGCATGGTTAGTGTGTTTTGGGAACATAAGATTTTAGCTCCAAACGTTTTTGTATACTCTGTGCATCTGTAGTACTTGTGGTGGTGTCGGTATTTTACTTTTACATACTAAATGATAACCTTTCCTGTTTCTCTCTCTGTGTGAGCTGATTTTATCTACTTATACATTTCAGGAAAATCTTCAAAAGTGGCTTACAGATGAAAAAGCCCGAGATCAGTTTGTGATTTGTGCTGGCTCAGATACTGAGGTTTTGTGGAATGACGCAAGGCATTTGAAACCAGAGCCTGTTTACAAGCGCAGTGTGAGTGGACTGAAAAATCTTAATTTGCTGCCATTAAAATTTTTTACTTGTTGAAATTACCCTTTTTTTTTTTTTTTATACCAGATTATTCAGTTTTGGGGAAATAAATATTAATAGTGTAATTATGATTTCATCTATTTTTGTTTTTTCAGTACTGGACGGAGAGTTTTGTTCAGTGGTCCCCACTTGGTACCTACCTGGTGACAGTCCATGGGCAGGGTGCTGCTCTTTGGGGAGGCGCTAGTACTTTCAATTGCCTGATGCGTTATGCTTATCCTCGGGTTAGCTTTTGTTTTCGATATATTATCTTGTATTTACCTCTCTATCTAGATCTTTTGACCATTATTGGTCTAACTGCAGGTTAAACACATTGATTTCTCCCCTGGTGAGAAATATTTAGTGACCTACAGCAGCCATGAACCAAGCAATCCACGTGATGCAAACGTGAGATGTTTGTACTTTGGTTTTCTTTTGTTTTTTTTCCTTGTATAATCTTTTGTGTGGTTCGCTGTGCCTCTGGGCCATTGCTGATGTAGAGTGTAACTTAATATTTAGAGGGTTGTGATGAATATTTTTGATGTGAGAACGGGTAAAGTGATGAGAGATTTTAAAGGAAGTGTTAATGAGTTTGCAGTTGGACGGACTGGGGGTGTTGCAGGAGTGTCTTGGCCTGTTTTCAGGTGATTATTCTTTTCAATCAATCTGCCTGGTCTTTTTTGTCCTGAATGAGATTGTTTTTCTGTACTGATTAGAATGTGAAATTTTTCAGATGGGGAGGCGGAAAAGATAAGTACTTTGCAAAACTTGGGAAAAATATGATCTCTGTCTATGAAACTGAGACCTTTAGCCTTATTGACAAGAAATCCTTGAAGGTCGAGAATGTTATGGATTTCAGTTGGTCATCAAGTGATCCTATTCTTGCACTTTTTGTCCCTGAGCTTGGTGGCGGGAACCAGCCTGCTAGGGTGAGTGCTTGTGTTATATTGCAGTTGCTTATTAGTTTATGTGTGCATTTTGATGTTTTTCATTGTTCTTTTTCCTAGGTGAGTCTTGTTCAAATTCCCAGTAAAGAGGAGTTGAGGCAGAAGAATCTTTTCAGCGTTAGTGATTGTAAGATGTACTGGCAAAGCAATGGAGACTATCTTGCTGTTAAGGTTGATCGCTATACAAAAACGAAAAAAAGCACATACACAGGCTTTGAGCTGTTCCGAATTAAAGAAAGGGACATACCAATTGAGGTTTTGGAGCTTGACAATAAAAATGACAAAATCATTTCCTTTGCTTGGGAGCCAAAGGGCCACAGGTTTGCTGTTATCCATGGTGATAATCCAAGGCCTGATATCAGTTTTTACTCTATGCGAACTGCTCATCACACTGGCCGAGTATCAAAGCTCGCTACTCTCAAAGGTAGGCAGGCAAATGCTCTTTTCTGGTCGCCAGCTGGTTGTTTCATAGTGCTTGCTGGACTCAAAGGTTTCAATGGTCAGTTGGAATTTTACAATGTTGATGAGCTTGAAACCATGGCAACAGCTGAACATTTTTTGGCTACGGATGTAGAGTGGGATCCTACTGGGAGGTAAATTTTGATAACTTGCATGTAGGACTGTTGTAATAAATGTTTGGAAAATGTTTCTTTTAGAACGGCTCAAAAGCTTTAC
>CP135538.1:7840582-7875997 GCA_032402905.1 Khaya senegalensis | reverse complement strand
TGGTGTGATGGAATTATTGAAGCATATCATCTTCATTATGGGTTGGGTGAGAAAATTTCTAAATGAATGAACCCCCAAACCAACCGTGACGGTGTGATAGAATTATTGAAACATATCATCTTCATTATGGGTTGTCTGTCCAGAAGTGCTTGTGGATCTCTCTCTCACTCTCTGTCTCTCTCTCTCTCTCTCTCGCACACACAAAAGCTAAAGGGACCATCAAGCTATTGAAAAGTTACCTAGTGTTAACAATCAAACTTTTCTTTAAATTTAAAAAGATTAATATATTGGACGGTGTTATTTTTTTTATTTTTATAAATTTAATATTACTTCATATTTCATTAAATATAAAATATAATAATTTTATTTATTTAATTATATAACGTTTTAATTATGATTAAATTTATTTATGATGAACTCATTTAATTATTATTTTTTATTCTTTCATTTTTTATGTAATAACCTATTTTTAAGTATAAAATATATATATTTTAAAATTTATATACAAATAAAAATTTTAATTTACTATAATATCATTTGTTATAAATTAATTATTTACTATCGACTTAAAAGATTAATTCGTTAGATAATACTATTTATTCATTTTTATAAATTAAAAAATTATCCTATGTTAAACATGAGAAGAACCGGGCTACTCCAAATGCCATACAACACATATTCAGTCCACCCACGTCCTTTAGTAGAGGATGCACGCCCAAAAATGATTCTTCCCTTCGGCATAATGTCACTAATAAAACGAATTATTCGTTAATTATTTTTTTTATATATACAATAGTTAAAAACACTGCCGGGGAAACTTGTAAGAACCATAGTCTAACACGATACAATAGTTGGGTCCTCCCTTTCCCTCATATGGTCACACCATTACACGGCCAATAATTCATTCCCATTGATTTAATTAATACAATCATTAAGGATTGTTTTGGTCTGTGTTATTGGTGGGTCCTAATTACCCTTCCTTCCACACAAGTCGAAACCAACATTTCACTTCATTACGGTTCAATAATTTGGTAGATATTATTAGATTATAATATTTTATAATTAATTATAAAAATTTTAATGAATAAATATTTTTATTTGAGATTGGGCTCTCGGAGTGGGCTCATTGTAGAGTTAAAGAGTAATGCTAAATACACCCTATCGTTTGCTGATCACACCACAAGGTGCAACATTCTCAGTGCAGTGAAGTATGTTCATTCAGGTTCACTTAAATTTTATGGGCCTAGATTTCTCCTCTCAATGGGCCGGATCAGAGGCCCAGTGCGGAATTCTCCTCTCAATCCATGAAGCCGAAGTCGTACGGACGAGGAGTGTCCGATGTTTCGACTGTATACTTTTACAGTATTTTCATTTCATGGGAGTAGGTGTCTTTAGAAAGACTAAGGGGTGTATTAAGATTATTTGAAAGTTTATGGGCTTATCCCTATTTGATTAGTTGGTTTGGATAGGAGGCCCAATATGTGCGTTCCTTTCCCTCCATGCACGAACCTGAAGTCCGATCGATGACAGTCTTTGATTTGATTTCCGAGTCTCAGACTGTTGGTCGTTCACAAAGCAGCAACAGCAGAAGGAAGAAGAAGAAGAAGAAGAGAATGGACGAACTGCAGGTAGTGGAATTTGTAGAGACGTACCTGAATATAGAAAGGTTTTAGCAATATAGAGAATGCTTTACAAGCCGGAATTCAACGGAGCAAGAACAGCTATAACAACAATCCAATCGGCATCCTCAACGACCTCGAACTCCCGAAGTTCTTCCGCTCTTTCTCCGAGTACGCTCACTCGTCTAATGAGATGGTTTTCAACTAATTTTATGAATTGTATTGTTCGAGTTGCGGAAGTTTTAGTTGTGTTTTTTCTTTCATCATTGTGGATTTCTGTTTTCAGTTAAGAACTTTGGCTTGATTCATTCTAGTGAGGTATAATTTTGATTGACTGAGCTGCCATTAAACGCAACAAGAATTTACTAGGAAGCAGGGCCGTGCTTATTCTTCATTTTTTTTAATATTTTTTTACGCGTACAGAGAAAATCAGCCTAGTTTTGTATCACAGCAACTATAGGATCATTTGAGACCTTGATTAGTGAATTCTTGATAAATTGTGCCAATGTCACGGAAATGCTAACCATTGCAAACATTTGTTTGCTTTCTTAGCTATGTTCATACCTACAAGAGTAACTTCTGACCTCTAGCCTTCATTGGTTGACTTGGCACTGGTGTTGAGTTTCTTTATTTTGGATAAGGATATTGAGTAACTTTTGATTTGATTAATTTCAAAACTGAAAAGTGTTTTACTAAGAAGAGAGGGATAAAAAACTCAAGGAAGCACGTACATGCTCCTAAATTGATAGGTAACGAATTACACTGCAAAATATGTCAACTTCGTACATATTGGGAGAATGACTTTTATTTCATATTAAATTATGTTCAAGGATTGGCAAATTTTTCTGGGTTACTTATATATTTGCTCTTGTTATGGGTGCTTTCTTTCTTTAATCATTACTCTTGGTTTTCAGATCAGATGATGGTCCAGCACGCTACCTGGATGAATACAACAAGCTAAGGCCATGGACTTATAGTTCCCTGGATCTGTACAAGGTAATTTGTTATTGAGTTGCTTTCAGTTTTGCAATTTTATGCTCTTGTGGTGACTTTCTATTTGAGTAATGTAGCTTCTCTTCTTAACATGCAGCATGAGTTGCTTCATGTGCTATATCCAGCGTTTATCCATTGTTTCATGGATCTGGTGGCAAAAAGGCATATCAATGAGGGTACACTTTATAACTCTTTCTCGATATCTTCTACCTCAAATTATTGATTTCATTGTACGAGGACAAAAACTCTTATCATTTATATTTACGCAATTGTATTGTCATTTCCAGCTAGAGCCTTTTTCAATAATTTTCGTGAAGATCACGAAATGTTACACTTACGAGACCTTCAGAAGTTGGAAGGGGTTCTTTCTCCTTCTCATCTGGAGGTTAGTTACCATCCTAATAATTGACATGTTTAAATCACTACATCAGAATTCTTACATTTATATCATTAAGCAGGAGGTGGAATTTGCTCATTCTTTAAGGCACAGCAAAGTGAACATTAAGATATGTCAGGTATTGTGTTGGTTCTTCTTTCCATAGTTTGTATTAAGATAGTACTTTATGCATTGTTAGGAAAAATAACTGTTGGTAATCATTTTGCCAGTACACCTATGATCTTCTGCTTCAGCATCTGCACAAGACACAATCCACAAAAATGCTTGGGATTATCAATGAACTCATTAACTTCCAAGGTTAAACAATAGTCATGCATGTAATCTATGTTTTGGACAATGCTAATATTTTCCATACCTTATGGGTGACACTTCTACCTGCTTATCCGCAGTTTCTCCTGGTCAGCCCAGCTCAATTTCTGATGACGCTCAGGTTGTTACACTTATTGGAAGCAATCAGGATGCAGCTAATCAGATAAATCAGAAAGAAGTACGTTAGGGGGGTAAGTTAATGCAGTTGATGGGCTGCCATCTTTTGGATTTTATATGGATTTTTATCCTCTTGTAATGTGTTAGTCGCTGTAGAAGCATTGGAGGTAATTTTATAAGCATTTCCGAAGCAGTGTTTTTTTATTTTACTTATTCTTTTTGTAGCTAAGGAACCTTTGATTTTTCCGGTCTTATAAATGTCATAACTCATAATTGGATTGATTGCTTGTGGTGTAATGGTTGTTATTATCAAAAGTTGCAGCCTTGTTGTTCTCTTTCCTTTTCAAAGGTAGAAATTTATTGACTACTGAATCCACGTAAATTTCCCAATCTTTTGCCTGAAAATTCATCCAAATCAAGATATGTAAATGAGCTGTTTTCATATATATAAATGAAAAGATGATATATCATAGCTCAAATTCATACAGTTGAACTTAGCACATGTCCGTGTTGGGCCAGCTGGTTATGATTAGTTGCCTAGCTTTACAAGTTATGCTGCCAGTTAAGCTATTAATGACTTACTAAATGTAGTTTACAAACGTTAGCAGCTGTAATGGTCATAGAGGTGTATCTCTTATTTTTCTTTGATTTTGGGCTATAATTATATATATTTGTTACAGTTGCTTGAAGATTATTTAGAAAACTGTTTGGAGAAGATGGGAGGTTTACTGTCAGATTCTGAAGAGGCCGAGGGAGAAAACAAAGATGGTGACGTGGATGAGAATAAGGTTAATATATTCCTCAATGCCTGTAAATTGTTATTATACGTATCATTTCCTTTGGCAACTTTGTAAAAACTCAATTAAATAATTGCAGAGATAATACTTCTTTCACATTTTATGTGTTACTTTTGTGTACTCTGGAATCATGTAGAAATTATTTCCATCATGATAGATATTCTTGCTTTGTAAAAACATATTCTTTGCTGTGTTTCTTGTTCAGAATAGAACAGTTGAAGGTGGGAAGCAAGGTACTCCAATCAAAAAGTTAAAGAAGGATAAAGCTGTCAATGCAACAGCAAAAGCTGCTCATCCAGAGGCTAACACTCTGCCCACAGCACCACGAGTCAAACCGGAGCTTGCTTTGCCTGTAATGTATTTTCAAGAATCCCCGTTTCACTTTTTGCAATTATAGTTTTATGTGGCATTGAACAATGAGTAGGATTTATGTAGAGTGTTAAAATTTCAACAGGCTTAGCTGCAGAATATTATATATATATATATAGATTTGATAACAAATAACAGAACATTGTTAGAATGAATGGAAGAAGATACAAAAGTGAACCAGAGGTCCACAATGCAACTAAAACTCTATAAAAGCTACCTCTCTAATATACGAATCAAATCAGCAGATCTATACTCCAAACAGTATACCCTTCCAAAATTAACGCAAGACCCTTCCCAATTGAGATTGATAAAAAAGAGAGACTGAGGCCCGAGAGAAGCCAAAAAAAAAAGAAGAAGAACCTTGTGCCATAACCTTGTGATGCCTTTTCCTCTCTTTTTGTTGGAGATACAACAATTTCTGTCTTACCAAGTCACCCATAAAAGAACAAGGACTTGCACATTTCCATAAAAATCTTGGTCTTTCTACTTTTTCCAAAAGCAAAAATATTCACCATTAACAAGGCATCACACAAACCCAACAAATCTTTGCCTCTTTGCACAATTTGGTCTATAGAGAAGATGCAATTTTACAATGAACAAAAGGGTGGTTCCTGATGTCGATAGTCTTTTACAATCTTTTATGTGGTTATATCGACCATTTTATAATGTTTGCAGGCTGTTGTGACTTCAGTTTTTGATTGAAAATGCAACCAAACTCACATCTCTCCACAAATCAAAATCCCATGG
Organism: Khaya senegalensis; assembly: GCA_032402905.1. Classification (NCBI taxonomy): domain Eukaryota; kingdom Viridiplantae; phylum Streptophyta; class Magnoliopsida; order Sapindales; family Meliaceae; genus Khaya; species Khaya senegalensis. Next base: position 7,870,649 of record CP135538.1, on the reverse strand, counting down.
TTCAAATAGTTACTGAGTACCATATTATGATTTTACTGTGGTAATCCTATATCCTTTTTTTATAGATATGTCATTTAAAGAATGGAGAGTTTTTAGAATGTAGCTCAGGATCACACTTCTGTTTCATTTCTAGCATTAATTGTCATTAATTTCTTCAGGCCAATAGAAGTGGAACAATCTATACTTGAAGACTTGAGAAACCGTGTACAGTTGAGTAGTGTTGCATTGCCATCTGTCAGCTTTTATACATTCATCAATACTCACAATGGGTAATGTCTGTAACTGTGGTGGTCTATTTGTCAACTTTGATTGACCATTTCATGGACTTGGTTGTGCACACTCACTAATTTCATTCAAAAAAATTTTCCCTGTTTAAATTGTGCATCAATATCCCATGATGGATCTTTGATTGCCAGTGGATTCTCAGACTCATCACTGAAGGTTATATCCTTCTCATAACAGCAATATATATTGTGTTGCTTTGTTAGTTGCTATTTTGAACCTTGCCTCCACAGGTTTGGGATATTGCAGAGCTTGGGCAACAAGCTGGTAATTGTAAGTTTATGTACAAGTGCAATTAAGTTTCCTTGTGATGTTCAATTTCTTTGCTCTTTTCTTCCTATAGTGGATATTTATGATGTCAGCTATAAATAGATGGTCAAGTGTATTGGTTTATACCAGAGACCTGGGCATCTCTTTAGATATCCCATTTTAAGTTTGTTTCATTCTCAGGTATCCTGGTAAAGAGAAATTTTGTTGTTAAACTGTATTGGTATCAGCTGCTTTGCAGGGTGAAAACGATATGGCTCTAAAAGAAGATATTTTGGGAGCAAATAGTAGGAGAAAATCTTATACATTATTTCAAGGTCATTCAGGGCCAATATATCCTGCCGCTTTTAGTCCTCTTGGGAATTTTATTCTTTCCTCCTCAGCAGACACAACAATTATGTTCTTTTTGGCTGTAGTTGGACTGCTAATTTTGCTCTCTCTCCCTCTTGTTCTCTCCCTTGTGCTCTGTATCTCTTGTTTTGAGTAAAATAAAATTGCTGTGCTGCAGTTCGATTGTGGAGCACCAAACTGAATGTGAATCTTGTTTGCTACAAGGGTCATAATTATCCTGTATGGGATGTTCAGGTATACATTTTGATCTTCAGCATTTATTTTAAAATATGTCATGTCTTGTGACGCAAGTATCTAGTGCATTAGACATTGAGTGATATAATGTGTCTGGATTACTTGGTCTAAAATTTGCACGTGATGTTTGGCCATCCCACATATTGTGTGTAGCTTGGTGCTTATATATCAACTTCAGCCTACAATTCTCAAACTTGTACTCTATTTGCTTGTCACATATAGCATTAACAAATGTTCTTTGTTGTTAACACTTGGTGCAGTTCAGTCCGGTGGGGCATTATTTTGCTAGCTCTTCCCACGATAGGACAGCAAGGATTTGGTCTATGGATAGAATACAGCCTTTAAGAATAATGGCAGGGCACCTGTCTGATGTTGGTGTGAGTAGATTATGTTCTTCTTTTACCACTCACCGCAAAAGTCTGTTGCTCAATTTATAGTCTGATGGTCATCTCTATGAAACCATACTGTCATTTTGATTGATTCTGCATAACATTTATAATTCTGTAACTCATTAATGCCTTTCATTCATTTCCTATCCTCAGAACAGAAAAAAAGAAAAAAAAATAACAAAGCTTGTTAAATTATCAGGAAAATTGATATTCTTATTTCAGTGTGTGCAATGGCATGTTAATTGCAACTACATGGCCACTGGTTCTAGCGACAAAATGGTTCGATTGTGGGATGTACAGGGCTGAGAGTGCATAAGAATTTTCATTGCTCATAGGAGTATGATTTTGTCATTGGCAATGTCACCTGATGGTCGGCATATGGCATCTGGCGATGAAGATCGCACAACCATGATGTGGGACCTTTCAAGTGGCCGCCGTGTCACGTCTTTGATTGGTCACACCTCATGTGTGTGGACACTTGCTTTCAGGTCTTCTTGCTTCGGATAACCCATTGAATGTCTCTATAAGTTTAATAATGAATCAGCTGTATTTCATTGTTATTTTTAACAATATGTTGTGCCAGTGGTGACGGGTCGCTTCTGGCATCTGGATCTGCTTATTGCACTGTAAAATTATGGGAGGTCTCTACTAGCATGAAGGTGCCAAGAACTGAAGAAAAGTAAGTTTGTAGGTCGCAAAATACATTAGACGTTAGAATTACTCTTGGTTGTAGAACTTCACCTGTTTATATTGGTCTTTACCCTGCAGGAGTGGAAATCCATACAGACGCAGGTCGTTGAAAACTCTTCCAACCAAATCATCACCAGTCTATTCTTTACAGGTACTGCTAGAATGTCTCTCCCTTCATTTTGTCCTTCACTTTCTCCCAATGGTTAAAAAGATCATGTATTGTGTAACATTTTGTATCTTTTTCTACAAACAGTTCTCTCGAAGGAATTTACTATTTGCTGCCGGGGTTCTCTCAAAAAGTTCGTAGACCAACCCTTTGCATTGACGATGCGTGGTCTCCTTCACCCCCTATTCAATGACATTTAAAGTATGCAAAATCCAGTGCTCTAGATTGATGTAGTTTCAGTAAGATGACAATCTCTTGACTTTTTTCTGCTGGGCATCTTCTTGTTATTCATAATACGTAAAATTTCGGCGTCTATGAAGAAATCAGTGAGGTGCCCAGTCTTCCATTTTGTATTTCTTGTAAATGTATTTGTACATTTTGCTCTGAATCGCAATCAAACATGTTCAATTCTGCATACTTACACGGTGAAAATTCATGGGATAAATAAACAGTATATGGTGCGTCTAATAATTTTTTTTATTTTTTTGTTTGGTTAAAAAAGGATGATGTGGTACTCCGATAGCCATTAACGTGACCTCCATACAGGGCCAAAATGCCGAGCGCTTAGCGTACAAAACTGGAAACCCTTTATCGATTTTCGACAAATGGCTAATGGCCCCAGATATGCTGTACAGGGAAATTGAATTTTGACTATTTGGCCAATAATGGCTATAGCTGGTAATGGGGGACAGGATTGGGTGAAGGGGGACATGTCCTGCAATAGATAACTTTAATCTTTCAAAAAGATTACCCCACGATTACAATGTTCTGTGGACAGACGGTGACATGAAGTGGTACTGAACTTTAGAGTGGGACGTTTTACATTTCCTGCCCATTTGGTACATTGTCACATCAATGTTTTAAAGACCAATTAGAAAAGAAAACAAAATAAAAAATCCGATCATCACCCAATTCTTTGTAAAACAAACCCAAACAGATAATTACAAATCAATTATTACTCATCAACAGTAGTTCTATAATTAGTTAAGTGGATAAGGAAGAAGAATCTGACCATCTCCTTCCATTTATACACAACTTGCATCCAATATCACTGCAAAAAATCCCTTGTCCCTGATCATTTGAGCAACCACGTCTTCAGAAACGCCAGCAGAGATCGGTACCGGCAAGATAGAGCTATGGCATGGAAGCACCTGCAACCGCAATGCATCAGAGTCCATCACATATCCCAGGTTAGAGAGTCAATACAATTTTCTCAGTATATGTTGATGTGTTTTCCAATATGTTCCATTCTACATTGTTTCAAGTTTCAATTAAAAATCTAGAACATTAATTGCATGATAGGTAATAGTAACTACCTGAAAGCTTTATTTAAACAAAATAAGAGTAGCTAGCTAGGCAAGGCAAGCCTGATGGGAACTGGAATTAGTTTGGAATTCAGAGCCTGTGCTGACATTTTCAAATGGAAAAGGAAAGGGACAACCAGCATTTTTGAAGCAAATTATAATCTAACTAAACCGCAGACATAGTACGATATCTTTCAATTCAAACTCTAGACACTCCCCATCAATAAAATCTACCCCACAATGATCATAACACAACAAAAGAAATTCAATTACAAAGGAGTAAAAATTTGAAGCTGAATTAACCCTTTAATCTACTTTCCAACTTCATTTGCTCACGGATTGTTATGTAACTTTCGTAGATCATTAGCATCATAAGAATCTCGGCGGGATCACACATCTTATTCATCTTGTTTTGTTTTAAGATATAATTTTCAAATGTTAGAGAACATCAATGTCAACCATCATAATTCTTTATTCCTCTCTTGTTAAAGTTAAAACTCAAAATTCACCGAATATCTATTAAAACCAATTAATACATTCTTTTAAAAATAATGTTAGAAATATAAATTTGAAAAAACTTTAAATAAAATAATTTTATAGTAGGTAGAATAGTTTTACGTGTGAAAAAACCGTTCAAGTAATAAAATAGAAAAAATTTATTTATTGATATTAAATAAAAAAATAAAAAAAATTTAATCATGTGAGATAAATTTATATAATTCTTTTTTAACTTATTTCATTCATTGCTAATCAATAAATTTTTTTTTTTTATTTTATTGATCAAAATAGTAACACCACATTTATTATGATAGAACCGGTTTCATGTAAGACTTTCTTTATAAACTCATGTATAAACTATTTCATCCACATTAACATGTAATATACTATTGTTGCCACATGCCTCAAGTATTCTAGTTTTCTTTCATATAATTTCATTTAATTTGAAAAAGTTAAAAAGAAAAAAAGCCTTTGTAATAGCAATGTGGTTTAGGAGGAAGGAACCGAATTCAAGGCTATCAGTAGAATTAAGTATGAGTTTTCTTAGAAAAATAATAACTAATAATTCACGAATAATTTAATGGGGTGGTTTTATAACAAGAGCTTTATAAAGAAAATAGAGTAGCACCTCTCGAAAAAGAATGCTCTTAAAGTTCTACACTTTACTTCTGCAGTTTTTTACAGCAAGCTTTTCTGTAAAGAAGCAAGCCTTTCTGGCAGATTAAGTATCACATAAACCTAAAATACCTGGTTCATGGGTGCTAGTTGGTAGAATTGGTAAAATCTTTCGAGTTAATACAAAAGATTTGAGATTTAAATCTTGCTCACATTAGAGTTGGAGTAGAGTTTGGGTTTTATTCATGTAATATTTAAAAAATAAAAAACAAATAATAACATTAATAATACTACACAGTGAAAAGAACTCAAAAGAATGTCTAAAATTCTAGTGTCAAGGCTGCTTATAGAACAGTTGCCATTAATGTTCTACTCCAATCCTCTATGTTGGACAGTAAACTAAGCTGGAAAAACAATAGCTGGCTAGATGTTTCTGTTTCTATTCTGGAAGTTAGACAAGGCTAAAAAGTAAAAAAAAATTATGGCCTCTTTGTTGAATTATACTTTCTGTTTCCACAAATATTTAGTACATCTGCATAATCTAGCACTATTTACTACATTATCATAGACACCCATCAAGAAAATTGATGAATTTCTTCAAACGGGAAGGGAAATATGCAAATTAAAACTAAGAAATTGAACTTCTACACAACAGTGACAACAATAAGAAGAAGAGCAAAACTTATTATTCTTTCCAACTTAACTTAATGAAACCCTATCGCCGGCACCATAGAAATTAATGTGGTGAGTGTAATCTAGTATGAAGCTACCAGGTGAGATCTAAGAAGACTTTCTGCTCAACTTTTGTCATTAACCTTGTTCATCACCGAATGTGTAATCTACAAGACCCAAAGAACCAAATGAGGAACATTGAAGAATCAAGCTGCAGTAGTTGCAGTTATACACAATAACTATTGATTTAAGCAGTACAGCAAGGCTATATATAAATTCAAGTCCCCACCTGTGGAGTTAGATTTTCTGCATTTAACATGAGCAATTTCTTTGATTCTTTCACTGCCTGGTTTCCCAAAGACACAAAACAGCGCTCCTCTAAACCTTGTATAATTTGACCACTTCTCTCACTCTATGTTTTGTCTTGACCCAGCAAGTTCCTTAAACATCATTCACAGCCAATAAACTACAATATCCATAACTGCAAAATCCAAAATCCATTATTCAGGCCATCAGTTTTTAATATTGTTCCAAAGAAATTACCCAAAAAAATCTGCTTAAATTCCAATATCTAACTTAACCTCAACCACGTATTCCACTTGTATACAGGTGTCTCATCTCAAAAACCCCCCACCTTATCCTCCAACCTGCTGAGAGAGACAGAAGTAAGAACATCAAAAAGCGCCTAGCAAAGCAAAAAGAATATCTGATAATGACAAGTACCATTATAACCCAAACTTTTTCCTTTATTCCCTTAAAAACTAGTTGCACTTACTGACAATATTGTTTAGTCACAAGAGGTTCAAGCCTCTCATATTTGTAAGGCCCTTGAATGCTGCTGCATTGAAGCTTGGCTTAGAAACTGTAACAGCGGGCATAGGGATGAAATGGAAAGTATGTAAATTGTGCTTTATTTTACTGTAATCTATACTTTAAAGTTGATAAGGAAATTCAATGCATGCACTATTTGACCTTGAAAAAAGTCATTGTTTTAGTTCATTGCAACATCATCTTGCATTCTGATGAGTAAACTAGAGAAGTAAGCTGTAATGTTGAAGGAAAATGTTACAAGAAAACTCACAGATTTCAAAACGAAACATTTGTTAAAAGGTTAAACACATGTACAATCAATCAACATCTTGATGCCCTACGGTACTCCAACAGTAGTACCCACATTTGCCTTATCAGATAGGAAATTTTAGCAGATAGCATGCACAATTAAGCAACCACTTAAGAAGATGAAAATTTTGCACCTTTGATAAAGATTAGAAGTAGATGCTGCCTTCGATAAAAGTTAAGTTTTTAAAAATTTTAGTAAGTGTTTGAGGGTTAGATGTGTAAAACACAAATCAAAACAAGGCATCCATAATATCACTGCAATTAAATATACTGTTTATTCTGCGATTCACCTCAAACTTTAAAGTACAATTAGGAATTTAAGAACATACAAACTAGTAAAAAGAAAAAATTTTCATTTAACATGTATCTATCTCCATTTTGAAATGAAAGCTTTAGGCACCAAACACTTTGGAATTTGTACCTTCAATTGTCAAACATCAAAGCAAAATTTATTTCTTTTCAAATTTAACAGGGAGAGACCCATCATAAGTTAGATTAAAAACTCCAAAAATGCAACTTGCAGTCACGGGGTATATGCACTCTTACCATAAACTAATAATAGATCAAAATTAAGAGTTAAAAGGAAAATCTGCAAGGACATGCCACAAGGAAAAGTTCCAGATTGTCTCTCACATGCAAAAATAAATTATTGCTGCCACTGATGTATTAAGTCACAAATAAGGGCTATAAAATTTGGAGCAAGGAGGTTCATGTCTCGTATTTGTAAGGTCCTTGCATACTGCATTGAACCTTGACTTAGAAACTATGACAGCAGACATAGGGATGAACTGAAAAGTCAGCCAAGACATTAAATTACACTTCAAAATTTTGGACAAGGAAATTCAAAGCATTCACTATTTGTCCAGGAAAAGATTATCCTTTTGGTTCATTGCTACGTCATCTTGCATTCAGATAAATAAATGAAAAGCAAGCTGTAATGTTGGAGGAAAATGATATTGCAAATCTCTGAGCTCTAAAAATGAAAAAAATTTATAAAGTTAGCATTCAATCAACATTTCGATGCCCTACACTCCAACCAAAGTAATCACATATGCCTTAGCAGATAGGAAATTTTTGAACTGATTGCATGATCCCATCAAGCAACACTTAAAAAGAATAAAAATTTGGCACCTTGATAAAGATAAGAGGTAGCTTCTGCTTACCATAAAACTTAATTATTTAAAAACTTTTAGCTAGTGTTTGAGGGTTAGATGCAAAACATAATTGAAAACAAGATATCCATGGTATATTACAATTAACCATACTGTTCTATCCTACAGTTCATCTTAAACTTTCAAATTACAATTAGGAATCAAAAAGCATACAACTAATAAACAGAAAAAATGTTCATTTCACAAGCATAGATTCCAAATTCAAAATGGAAGCTTTAGACATCAAACCCTTTGAAATTCTGGATTGAACATGAAGATCAAACACCAAAAAAAAGAATGCAATGTTTTACCTAATGGTAATCTACACTATTACTACAAACCAAATAACAAATTATTATTAATAGTTCCAAGAAAAATCTGCATGGCCACACTGCAAGGCAAAGTTACAGATTGTCTCTCACATATAGGAAAGAATTGGTGCTATAAATTTGATTGCTGCCACTGATGCATTAGATCATAAACAACAGCTATAAAAATTAGTGTAGAAATTTTTTACCCTAATCATAAACTGCGTGCCTTCATTATCAACATCTTGATTTCTAATTTTAGAAGTACAAGAATACACTCGGACATACCCGTAAAAGTTTGAAGTCCATTAGTTTTATGCAGTGCTCCACAATTGGTCCCAATAGGAAGACAATGTATTAGTCTCCATCTTAGGTTGATTGGAAGTTAAGGTACTACTTTTGGATGGTTACTAAAATGAGAAGCTTAATTATGCTAAGAAAAGTGAAAACTTTCGATTTCAGTACAACCATTCCAACCTGATGACCATTGTCACAACATTTTTTCTTCTCTTCCTCACGGATCGCCAAACAAAATATCACATAAACTTCTAATTCTAACTTACATGTTATAATCATATAAACAAAAATACAAAAGGTTTGCTCGATACACATACCATACAATAGAATGGAACGAAAGAGATTTGTTTTATATCAGAGGGTGTAGTAAGATTAGGCAGAATTCCTTGTCATCTTTTCCACTCATTTTTTCCCCCAAAAAAGATAATGCTGGAGTATGCATACCCTAAAACGAATCACATGTAGTAGTTCAAGCCTGTATCTTATCAACAATCATTCTTTGTTTTTCTCACTTTTTCCTTGGCAATCTACTATTTTATATTAACCAAGCATTAATCTCTATTTCAAACTTTATTCAACAACCACAGTTCTTAAAGGTGCGTATTGAAACCCAGCACCAACTCATTTTGAACACAACAGAATATTCTGTTATTTTTGTAGTTAATTGAGGACTGAATGAATTCCAACATAAGTGTAACAAGATAAAAATTTTAAGAAAAGGATAAAGAAAAAAATAACAACATATTAAATAAATTACACATCAAATAATTGGAAATAAAATTGCTTGTAACACCAAACACTAACCAATTCAATCATATAAAGCAATGTGAGAGTAATGTACCTCCTAGATAAGGTGTTGTCACTACATCAAACTTCTGTAAATCCTGAATGCATCAACCAAGGCAATTAACAAAAATATACAGCAAGTGAAAACCCAAATTAAAAATATGGTAAGTCAATTTTCTTTACAGTTGATAGAATTTGATGATCCTCTTATATTCTAATAGCACAACTTATGAAGATTCATAGTTCAAGAGATTACAACTTTAGCTAATAGATATGCATGATTAACTTTAAAATTAACTGCACTTTATTAAAACGAAGTGCATAATCATAAAATAATAGAATAAAATCTTGTTATAGGTAAATTCATTGGTAAAAGTGTTATTTGATGATCGAACTAGTGCATACCATGAATGTCAAGTTCAACAAACTGAACATATGAATCATCCATATTCAAACATTTTGAGAATAGGAACCTTGCCAAAAAGATTAAATATATTGGGTGTTCCATAGGTCATTTCCACTAATAAACATCAGAAAGAGAGCCATGGCAGAACAATGAAAGTAATTTCCCACATAAAATAAATATATGTAATATCAGTTATGAACACATTCTACCATTCTTAACACACACACACACACACACACACACACACACGTGTCGACTCAGAGGAAACTGTGATGCTGAAGTTGAAACTTGTAGAAACACATATCTTATGTTCAAGTAACCATTCTTACTGTCTCATAATTGATTCTTTACTCTTTACCTTGCATACAATCCCATATAGGGCAAATTGTTTTGGAGTTGTGAAGAATCCAAAAAATCTGTAAATTGATTAGTGGTCATAGCAAGTAAAGCGTAGAGTTCTTGGAAATAGTCATAGCAACAGAATTATTAGCTATCAATAAGCAGAAACTACAGTAGAAGAGATACGAATTAAGGAAATTCCATAAAATAGACAGCAGTTCGAAAAAAGAACTGGATATTTAAAAGGAACCCAAACCTATGTGATATAATTTTCTGAAGTTAATGATTCCTTAAGAAGATTCCATGCTTCTGAAACCAAACATAAGAACAAAGAAAAGGAATAGATGCACAATCTCTCAATGTCTTAGAAACAATAATTATCATACGTCATATCAATTCGCTTCATACAAAAAGAAGAACCTATGTTAAAGGAACACAAATCTACCGAAATCAGAGGTTTCCTAGCAAAACGAACAGCTAGTTCATGTATAAATTATCGAAGTCAGGTAGAATCAAAAACAAAAATCCAGATTCATGTAAGAGTTAATTAGTTTTAGGGTTTTAGACCCATTAAAAAAACATCCATCTGCACTGAGGTGGAAGCAACCAGATTCTTGTTATATTCAAGTGAAAACAAACTGCAATAAGATCCAATCCCCGAGTTGGCATCATCGCATGCGCAAGAAAAAGATAAAAGGAAACGGCATAAGACGATAATAGCTAGCAGGAGGAAGCTGCTACCTGAGATGAGAGAAAAGAGGTTAAGTGAGGACCATCCTAGATAACGTGAATGGTCCCATGCTAAACACAGTTAATTTGCCGCTAAATCCGCACAGTAATCACTAAATCAGGCTTACCGTCACAGCAAACTACCATCAAAAGTTACGCTTTCAACATATTTAACAACATTAAATATAATAAAATGGATAAATCAATCAAATTCAAACGAATAAAGACAGAAAGGAAATAGCGCGCACATACTAGATTTGTCATCAGCGTTCAGTTAACCCATTACCTTACTGTATGTTGTCTGTGTTGTCTTCCTTCTTCAGACAGAGAAAAAAGGGAAAGACGAGAGTTGATTTTGGAACAAAAAACATGCGGATAACTAGTCGGAGAAAGACCAGATTCCGGCACTGGAAGCTGACAGAAGGAGAAGTGAGCACGCAAAAGCAAAAGTACAGAGTTATACAAGTGCCTCTGTGTGCTCACTCTCTTCTGTCAATTTCTATGTTCCAAGAATGAGAAAAGAAGAAAATATAAGTAATAAAAAGGAGATAATGCTTTCCATATGTGGGCAAAAAAACACAGCAAGAATAAATTTACCGAAAGGGAAAAAAAAAAAAAGGGGGCCGCGCACGCAGAAAAAATGAAAAAGGATTTTACAGTTAAGATTGAGTCAGATCTGAAAACACACACAGTGACACCCATTAAAGGAAACAAACCGAAAGCCACCATAAAAACATAATATCTAACTCTTTTCAGTATGACTTTAAAAGACGATTTTGATTCTAGGGTTTTTTCCGCCACCAAGAACAAACAATAACCAGAAAAATAAAAGAAACAAATGTCCTCACCCCTTCTATCTATCTCTCTCTTTCCTTTCTCATTCAATTCAATATTATTGCCATGTTCAGTCTTCGTATTTTCTCTCTCTCTCATGCAGAACGTACAGGTGTCGGCGACACGTACCAAAGTGTCCTACTTTTTCTGAACAAATCGAACAGTGTCGACGGCGACCGCATATAGATATGGACGAAAACTGAAACAGCAAAGATAGAGGGAGAAACAAAGAAAGAACAGAAACACAAACACAAACACAAATAGTAGATGTATTAATGGAATCATTAACTTCGCTGCCGTGTCTAACCTTTCTCTGTTTTTATCTTATCATGATGGACTGTTGAGTCTGGGTCTTATAGAGTTACAGCGCGTGTATTCGGACGCATATGTAAGCATTTTCGAGAAAGGCAAGGGATGAAAATGGAAATATGAAAAGAAGAAAACGGTGTAGACATATGATTGGATGGCTGAGATTTTTCCAGGGTACGTCACTTGTGATTGATATGTGGCCGTTGATATGACTGCTTTCAAAACCCCACTCTATGCCGTCTGATTGTAATATAGGGTAAGAGTACTCTACTCTCGTCTGTTTGTGGTCCTCTCGATAGTTGGGGAGACTGCGTCATTCAGGGAGACAACCCCCCTTTCTTTCTCCTATTACGTACAACCACCCTTCACTTTCTTTTCTACAACCACCAATCATATTCCAACCCCACCAGGTCAAACAGTCAAACTGTTTGGAACAATGACGTGTTAACTTTTGATTGGGTTGTTTCTGTGCGGCTCGAGGTACTACAGAATAGAAAACAAAAACTAGGGTTCCGCTTCGTCCAACCGAGAAGTCAAGCTTAAATCCTTTTATCTAATAAGAGATACAAAGGGGTGACGTGCCAATACATGATTGGCAAGTCAGGATAAAGGATTGATTACTACAGTGCTCCCGAAGAACATGTTGATAAGTTGAAGTTAGAACGAACTATAACACCCTCAGTGGATGTTGGCTCGTCGATCTGCCCTAAGGTCTTGCTGGATGGGGTTAGTCTCCGGGGATAGTGGCACTTAGTTTTGTGGGACACCCCCTCCCTTAAATTTAAAGACACTGCGATTGAAACACATCATCAAAGGGAAAGCAGCCAGTTCAAATTGTTTGCAGTTGAAAGTTTGTAAGTGTACTTTTAATGCCATTAAAAAGCAATTAACAGGAGTCAAAACAAGGGCAGCTCCTTAAATGACATCTTAAGATATTGTACAAAAGAAATTGAAGGAAAATAAAGACTGATAATACTTGTTTTGCTTGTTCCAAGAAAGGGAGTGCCATTGTTGTGTGTGTGTGTGTGTGTGTGTATATATTAAAAGATGAACTGGGTTTTTCTTCTTGTTATTATTGTTCCAAAGAATTGGATCTTGATCGTAACCTAATTATATCAAAACTTGAGTGAATAGTCACAAAATTCGAGGGTAGTAGTTAAAAAACGACATTGCCAGGACAAAAAAGAAAAGTAAAATCAGTCTTCAAATCATTCCATTACCAATCTGCAGTATATATTAATTAATTGAATAAGTATAATGGTGGGTTCGTTTAACATGTACTGTAAGCACATATACTTATTACTTAACCATCCAAGTTGATTTCCCATTTGTCCAATGATTAATTCTCACATTGAAATGAATGTGTCATTTGGATATCATATCAACGGTTAATATGATTAGATAAAAATAGATGGAATAATCGGTATGATCAAATGGTTGTTGTTCTTCCACATAAAATGCAAGTGAATCCCTTCTCTTGTAACAAGAAAAAGAAGAAAGAAATAGCTAGCCACAAACAATCATTGATATTGTTGCTTCTCGTGGATAACATATTTTATGATCGATGTGGCTTGTAGATAATGTATTTTTATCCAGCATTGAGATTTGGATCCATTAACTATTGAATACATTTTGAGAGGAGGAAAACTAGGAGGATGATTTAAAAATGGGGTCTAATTTGTACATATACCATCCATATTGTTAATTATGAGAATCACAAAAAGCTGGTTGACAACATTGTGATGGGAAATCATGACGAGCCCACATTATCATGAATTCTCCTCCAAAGTGAGCTTGCGAATTTTAAAAAATATTATGTAAAAAATATATATATATATATATATATTTACCATTTTAAATAAAAATCATTTTTTTTTTGTTTTTAAATATATTCTAATAATTTTTAGCAAATATATATTTAATACGTAGATTAACTAAAGTTGTTTCGCTTTTAAAATTAAGTAAGTAAAAGTACAATAAATATAAACATACCATCAACTTGATTAAGTTAATTGATATTTAATAAATATATTAATAATATGATGTTAAAATTTAATATAAATACTAAGAACATCATAAATACATTTGAAATTAAAGTATTATAATTTGAAAATAATAGTTACGTTGCTCATGGAATCACTAACCAAAGGGTGAGTTCAACGGGGAGAATTAGTAAAAGTATCAATTAGTAGGATCATCAATTATAATTTTGAAGTAATTGTTACTCATGAAATCACAAAGTAAATGTTAACTACAACGGGGTGGTGAATAAGTAGAATCATCAATTAACAGTACTCTCGTATATATACACTTTACATGTGCAAGGGTTCAGTTTTGTTCATTAATTATTAATAAGCTGCAAAATAATAATGCCAAACTACTAATTTACAGAGTGTGAGAGAGAGAGAGAGAAAGATGAGAGTTGTGCAAGTGTGTAAGAAAGCAGTACAAGGCAATGAGTAGAGTAAGTAAGGGAATAACAGTTACAGAGTGGAAAGGGAGGGGGGAGGTTGGATATTCTTTTGGGAAGGAGAGACTACTCCACTCCACGCTCTCATTAAAAGACATTCTAATTTAATAAATGTCCCACTTCACACTTCATCTAACTTTTCTTTTCTTCATTTGTAAACCTTTCGTTTGCAGCTTTAGATTTGAGCCAAGGGTGGTTTCATTCCTTATCCCATTCCTCTTTCATCTTCATGGACCACTCATTTTTCCAACACGAGTGCCCACCCCAGCCACGAAACTCATTACTTGCATGCTCACAAGTTATTTGTTGGATAATTCATATTAATATGTCTGTGGCTTTTAGCAGCTTGAGGGAGACAGTGCATGTTAATAATGTTATAATCTGTTGTTGTTGTTGTGTGTTGTACACTAGACAGGAATATTTGTAATTTTCTTCCTCTACTCTTGGCCTTGCATTCGATGCTACCGGGAAAGACCTTTCAATTTGTATTTTCTATGTTGTTTTGTTTCGTATGATAATACCATGCATATATTGCCAATGGCAATGGCGATGGCAGGTTGGAGGATTCTAACCCCACGTGAAGTGTGTCAGTTTATAAATGCACTAAAGCTGCTTGCTGCTGCGTGCTTCATGTCATTTTCCCAATTTCAATTTTCAAATTCTTTATGTTTAAGATGAATGGACATTTTCCCTTTCCGATCGATGATCTTCAAGCATGGAAATTTTCTTGAGCCTCAAAAACCTGTCAGTGCTGTTTAAACATGCTTAAGGGATATGCATATTCCAAATTGGGACATCGATCCTTTCATAGAATAAACAAGTGAAGTTATCAATTTGGAATCCCAAATGAAAGAGAAGAGATCTTGATTTACTCTATCTTCAATTCTAAGTTGAAGTCTACCAAGAAGAAATAACACAATCATCTGACCAATCAAATATATATTGTAGTAATTTCCAAAATCATCGGTATATTTGTATCATATACTCAGATATTAATGATTTCAGAATCATTCTATTTTAACTTAATTTTACAAATGAAACAATGTTAAACATTTACTTTTACCCCCTTTTTTTTTTTTTTAAAATCAAATAAACGTTTCATTTCTTTCATTCCATAAATAATATTACAATAATAGTAATAATAGAAAAAAATAATTAAAAAATAACCATAACTTAAAATAATTAAAAATTATTAATTATCATAACCATCACATATCTAGATCTATGGTCTTAAGTAAATCTAGATTTAGGTAGAGATTCAAGACAAAAAAATAATAATTTAATAAAGGGAAGAAAAAGATTGAAAATGACAAAGAAGAAGATGGGTAAGTAGTTTTTAAGAGTGGGCGAGAGAGATGTTTTGAAACAATTTTGTTTTGAATAGTGTTTATATTTATATTTATTTACAAATAATTGGTTTAATTAAGTTAATATCTACAAATACTCACTCACTTGTGTCCTATTCTTAATAATTCTATTTCATAAAATCGGTAGAACTTATAACACTTCAATTTTAAATAACCTAATTTCAAGTTTATTTCCAATTGGAACTTATAATTTGAAGTTAGGGAATGAAGTTCTTAAACATTGACTATTGACAAAATAATAAATAAATCCCACTGAAAAAATACAATAATCTCTTAGTCACAATGCGGTGTTGTCAAAGTTAAATGATTACAGCTTTTTGAGGAATAGCAGGCTAAAAATGGCGAAGCAAATAGCAATTAAGTTGGTACTCTTTAATGGGATATTCTTTCACCCCATAACTTTACAGTGACATATTATAGTCACTATTGCTACAACATAACATTCCATTATCCTGTGATTACAGATTTCATGGACTGCATTCGCTCTAATCTCTATATACATTAGCCCTTCTGCTCTCGCGATTTGCAATACACACACAGAGAGTCAAAGTTAGCAAGTAGCTTTCATGTTTACTTTTATTTGGGAAGAGATGCTAATACATGATTCTAGCCAGGCACTGAAGCTTTGAAGGTCTGGTTTTCATTTTTAATTTTATTCGGTGTTAGGTGCGGTAGATACCATGCCACTTCGCACTTTCTGGTCTGACTTTATTAATAATTGATATTAATTTGTTTATTGGCTAGCATAGGTAATTGCGATCACCCCTCCCCAACGCCAGACATTTAAGTCAAACCAGATCTGATTCTCTTGACATTTTCATATTATAATTTATCATCCACACCTCCCATCAAAATTGAGACTCTTTACTTACAGTTATTCTCTTGTAGAAGGTCTTAGAATGAGTATTTGTAAACATTAATTATTGCCGATAATTAACATATATCAACTGTTCATTCCTGTATATTAATAACAATATTTTCTCATAATAGTCTGAAACAGAAATCAAAATAAATGCTGGGTTTGTTTGTGAAAACTCGAATGCAATTGGATTTGCTAGGGAGGGTTACATTTGCATGTGCATATGCAGATGCATATGCACATGTTCTTCAAAACTAGCTCTCAAACCTTAAAATTCTCTTTAAAGATCCAGACGCATTACAATTTGACCAATAAAAAAGGAGAAGGCAAAAAGCTAGATGGGTTTTTTGAGTTTCAACTAAAAACAAACAAACCCACTACCAAAGTGGGGGATAGCCAATTATTTCGTGATTACATTTACACTACATTCCAGTTGAAAACCTGGTGCATGCATCGCATATCGCATCGCACTGCATATGACTGTATCAAAAGCAAAAGTGCTTTTTCTTAGCGACTTTTCCAAAGTGATTCTTACTATTTGACGATAGTGCACAATTTTAATTATTATGTGCTGATGCAGCAGCATAAGTCATAATTTTAGTGCCCTCCGGGGTCCCTCCATACAAATTTCTTTAACTACATTTATATTCAATTTTGACAAGAAGGTGAGATGGTTTTCACCTTTTAGGTTGACAATTCGGCTACTATTGGAAACCCATTGTTACTTTTAATTTAATAACCATGCAAAGAAGAATAAGCAGAAGAATTTGAAGACGAAACTTGGTAATAAAAAAATAATGATAGTAATCGGGGTATTTTGACTATTAGGGTTTGTTGAATTCTGCTCCCTCAGAGAATTATGGGCTCTATCATGTCATCCTGTCCTGTTACTGTTTCTGATGGTTTGACATTAGCCCTTTGGATTGAGGGCGGTTCCTTGATAACATGTCACTACTGTTTCATTATAATTGATCGGAGAATTTTATGTACTTCTAGTTTTTCTTTATTTTCCATTTTGAAAACATTTTTTTTTCCTTTTTTTATCTCGTCTTGTAAAGAAAGTGTGTTTTAGCGTTCAGTTTGTATAAGCAGAAACATGATACATAGCCAACTATCTGCCAACATAATTCATTTATCGGGGAGAAACGGGCTGCATCCAGAATAGTTATGGGCCTTAAAAGGAGTGAAGGCCCAACCATTTTGCGGGCACAGGAAACAATCATCAAAAGAAAAGCAATTGAGTTTTAATCGATGTATCATCAAATTCTTAATAAGAAGCCCGAGTACCAGCAAGTCACTGAAGAACGCAATTGAGTTTTGGCCCAACTTTCAGGAGGTTTAAGCCCAGAGCATAATAAACCTTGACAAATCCACTACGATAAATGCTTGTCTTTCAAGAAGCCCTCTCACTTCCGAATTCTCAGTTCCCACTCATGAGAAACGCCCACTGCTTGATCAACTTTTGTTTATTGTTATGCCGCGAACACAGTAACAAAGCCTACTTCTTTCAGAACTTCATTCTAACACTATGCCATGCGGCGAAAGCTTCCAAAAGTTCAATCAAAATGCTAACAGTAAATCCTTCGATTGCCCTATTACTCCCAGGATAGGCAATCGCTTCCACACATTTCATCTCTAGGAAAAATAGAGAAACTATACTGCATATCTACCAATTAACCAATTGCTCCAGTGGGCCAGGCGGTGCTTTCATGCATATTTCATCACTAAGACCAACAAATACATTTTGTGCCAAGAAAAACGCATTAGAATCTAGATGTCACTGGATGTATTAGACATAGCAATTAGGAGATGATGACGGTAATCAGAAGAAATGCCTCGCTGACAGAAATTTTCTGAATCTATTACATTATCTATTAAAAGCGATTCTTTTAACTAAGCTAACCAATGTATTCTACTGTAGCTTAGATGTCATAAATTCCAATTTAAAAACAAAAATAGACAGATAACCTTACCCTACAACAACTATAAATTAGACTAAATGTGAATGTGACAACCCACGACTGGGAATTTATCTCTTAAGATTAGGACAAAAACCAAATGCATGGCTTACTGTGGGGGCAGCGCTTGGACATGAATGAAAGCTGCAACAAATGAACGCAAGGTTCCTAGATGAGATATTGGGGCCAAACAAACGGCTTAAGCTGTCAACGGCAAACTTTCAACTTTTAGATCCTCTTCGTCGCTTTTTTCCCGATTTTGCCTCACTTCCTGGTGTCTTGGATGGACTAGATGACTTCCCCTTCGTACTTTCAGGCACCTTAGTTGAATCAGTTGAGTCCTTCACATCCTCATCCTCTTTCACTTTCGCTGAACTAGCCTTGGATTTGCCAGTCCCATTAGCATCAGATTTCCCTAGAGTTTTGGGGGATTTACCCTTGGAATTTGGCAATATCTTTGGTGTTTCTTGCTTCGACTTGCTAGTCTTTGGTGTTTCTTCCCTTGATTTGGAAGAAGCTTTCGGTGTCCCACTGCTGCCCTCCTTGGCTTTTCCAGACTTGGTGGTATCAACGGCATCATTCTTGGATTTACTTGCCGATTTTGAAGCAGAATCACCTGATTTACCACTGCTTTTTGAGGAATGATCTTTACTTACGCTGACATTGTCATTTTCTGATTTAGTACTACTCCTAGAACCATCCTTAGATTTGCCATCAACTCTAATTTCATCCTTGGATTTACGAACAGATTTTGAGTCTGTAACTCTAGATTTGCTTGAGGAAGCCCCTCCACCCCTAGCAATCATATATTTAACTTTTAGAACTCAAAAGTAAGATTCAAAGCCAGAGTTTGCTAGTAGAAATTCACTCACTTTTTTGGTGAAGTATCCAATTTCCTTTGCTTAGCAGACTGTTCAGAACTTGTTTTCACTTTCTTCTTCAGGGGTCTGAATAATATGCATTCAAACAATATAAATTATATAAGAACAGATAATAGTACATTGAATTAAGGTCAATCAAATGTACTGATAAAGTAGACAGTAAAAACTTCACAAACCATCTCCAGCAAAAAAATCCATCTTAAATTAATTACGGTTTGCTACAGTTCACAATAACGAACAAACACACAAAAAATTCCGTGACATAACAACATGCAGTAATCAAACAGCTTTTCCATTACAGAACTCAAGAAAATACAAATGGACTAGCAAAACTTGTTAACAGGAGTGAAAAATCATATAACATATTGATATTTATGGAACACTAATAAAAATCAGTAATTACTAAAGTTAATTCAATTTAAGTCGAAAAAATAGGAAACTATGATTACATCTCAAATTCAAAATTTGAATCAGCAGTTCTCATTTGCAATCATATAAACTATGCACAGTACTTACATTTCTGAGGAAGCATCAGGACTTGGGTGATCAGCTGCTTGTTCCTGTAAACAATACTTTCAGAAAATGTCCATTACCAAATATCAGATAAAAGCTATGCAATACGCAGATCAAGCAACCACTTACATTATCAAAGTCAGATTCACCTCCAAGTAACTGCCATCTCTCCCTTTTAAGATTTAAAATTTCTTCATCCCCGTCATCATAACTAACCTATGTAGGAATGACAACATAGAGTCAGTACCTGTTTATGTAACAATTGAAGGAAGAAACCAGAGCTTACACATTAGTGGAAATAAAAATAAATTTCCTGACTAGGAGAGAGGAAAAAGAGGGCACATCCAAAAGGTGACATAACAGGCCTACAGATTAGGCAAGGAAAGAGGCCTGGCATCTACGATTGATGTCTCACCTTATGCTTCTTTTTAACAGGGTCAAATGAATCAACAACACCATCATAAAACCTGCAATATAACAAGATAAAGAAGAGGAAAAAATTGACTCAGCGCTTCAATTTCACAGCATTAAGGAATTACTTAATCAAGGTCAAAGCTTTGCAAGAGAATATTAACCAATAAAAAAAAATGAAGTTTAGCAAAAAGTCAACATGAAGGTTCTATTAGTACCAAATAATATGAATACTGATTTTACAAAAAGGTAATGGGCGGAAACCATAACACAACTAGAGGACATATTTTGGAAAAGTCAGAAGCCCCAATATTTGACGGTCCTAAGTAAAGAAACAAATGAGAGGACATGTCTTCTATACCAGTAAGCAAGTAGAATTCACAGCAGAAGCTGTAGTTGTCTCATCTATGAAGTTTTAACATTGGTTAGTTAATCAAAAAATATATCAATACTTACATGCGATCCTTTGGCCACCAAACTTTAACCTTTGAACCAACCAGATTCTCACCAAGATCCCTAGTATCAAATGCCTTCAAAACAATCACTTAATAAGAAATCAATCAAGGAAGCACAAAACTGACAGGAGTCTTCAAGCAAACAAGAACAAGTATACACTTAAAATCCCGAACATTGATTTTGTTACGGTGAGACTCTTTTACGTCAATGGAAACCAACCAATATAACATGCTCATGCAACAATACCAGAAAACACAGAAAAGAAAATATAACTTAAATTGTAACAAGGCAATGGTTGTCATGATCAACATGGCCATAAATGGTGTTTTAGTAAAGATTATTCAAATAGTGAAACCCAAATAATGAAAAAAAAATAATGCAGCCAGGTCAGTATAACCCTATCAGTGTGTGATCATCCACAAGCATTATCAAGTGCAATATGTCAGACCATCCAAAGTTATGTCCACAAGAAAGTCTGCCCCAAAAGAGAATGCAACTAATGAAAATTGCAAATGCTTGTGACCAAACAGCACCCATAGACATTCAAAGTAGAAAAGGACTTCAACTCCAAAAAAACATATTGTAAAAACAAAAGGTTACCATCACAAAATGCACATTTTCTAAAGAATATAACCCCACCAAGAAAATGATAGCATGCAACTGAAATTTCGTATAGCTAAGAATAATTCAGCAAACAAAATCAGAAACAAAAACAATTCAGATCCAAGAATACATACTTTCTCTTTCCCAGGAGTGCGCATTCTCTTGGAATTTGTCTTTGGAGTCTCTTCCCCCTGCTGTTCATCTTTAATTGGTTTTGCGGTTGACTTTGGTGAAGAAACCGTATCCTAGTTAAATAATAACAATGGCAACAATTATTCTAATTAATAGATTGGATTAGAATATAACCGACAACAATAGCATTAACAAGCCTGAAAGAAGCAATCAAGAAGCCAATTTGACAATACCTTATCATCTTTACTTGACGATCTTGTGGCATCTTTTCCAGTAATTGCTTTTTCCCGCCTTTTCTTATCATGGACTTGTTTCAAGGAGGAGCCATCCCCATTGTTACTGCTGGAATCAACCTTCTTAGATGAATGCTTTGCCGATTTTGCCTCTGAATCACTGGAGGCGCCACTTTCTTTCTTCAATGTATCTACAGTTGGAGCATTATCCTCATTAGCAGACTCAGTAAGAACCTTTTTTCCTGAGCGCTTATGTGGTTTTGCTTCTGAATCACTTGTTACTTCAGAGGCCTTCCTGGAAACATCATCAGCAGATGATGTAGCCTGTTTAAGCAAGCTCTCCTTTTTCTTTGAACGACTCGGCCTCTGGGCACGACTTTCATTGGGATAGCTCTCACTTGGAGATGGAGTAACAACATCATTGGATTCACCTTCTGTTGCTTTAGAGGATGAAATCTGAATAACAGTCACCTTCTCATTTTCCAAAGAGACAGCCCCCTCAGCAGCTGGTTCCTCATGAGAACAGGGAACCGCCTTGCAGTCACTTTTATGATCCAATGAACCCTCATTCTCCTTCTCACCATCAATACGAGAACTTTCAGAAGGTTCTGCTAATTTCATCAAAGAATTTGGTTTCTTTCCTCTTCTCTTGGTAGCTTGCTCTGGCTTATCTTCTGCACTTGCTACTTTCTCGGCACCAGGACTACCAGGTTCTGCATAGCTCAATGTATCAACATTGTTGGACAGATCAGCAATATTGCTGGGTTCTTGCTTCTTCAACGAACTGGAATCTGCCAAAGAGTCAGATTCCCCAGTCTGAGCAATACCATTGTTCACAACTAATTTGGGAGATCTCTCAACGGCAGGATTGATTTGTTCGGCAGAAGCAGCTTCTGCTTCAGCTTCTGTTGCAAGCCCTTTGTCCAACTGAAAATAATTATAAATTACCAGTTCCCATTATATAATGCCCAAAATGAAATAAGAAAAGAATTACATAAAAGTACCTAAGATAGAGAGATTAATCAACAGACACGAGAACAAACGAATTACAGACAAGAACAACGAAATACCTGAGGTCCCTCATCAAGTGGTTGCTTTGTTGACTTGCTCTCATTCTCATCAGCCTTCAAAAAAAAAAATACAGAGTAAAGACATCGAAACCAAAATCAAGCTTCAAAACCTTATACGAGAAAAAAATTAAAAAATACAAGCCAACATCAGCTAATGATCTCACTCCAAGGTGACTATAGATGCAAGAAGTTCGGTTCTTTCATTATCCACCAGCAAAGCAATGGATAGCAGTGGAATCCATCAAAAACAATTGTTAAGTTGCTAAAAGAATGAACCATTGCAACCGATAACAAGTTTACCGTTGGCGCATTATGCTCATCATCAACAGATGCCTCCTGGCATATAGAAGCAACAACTTCACTGTAATCATCCAAAGAGACACCCAAGGCTTTTACCGCTTGCAACAAGTATTGTTTAAGCTTTGCAGCACTGCTTTCAAGTACCTTCTCTCCTAACCTTCGTGCAATAGGCAAAATGTCCTGAAAATTAATAAAATTACTTTGTGAAATCATGAAAATGTAGGAGAGAACTAGAAGGCAAATGGTCCTCTGAATGATAACTGACCCCATTGTCCTTTCTAACGCAAGCTAATATTGGGGATAGAAGCTCTAGAGGTATCTCTTCGCTTTCTTCTAGGACTAGATTCATAATTATCTCCATTGATGAAAAGACATTCTCTGGGTGATCATCCCTTCAAAAAAGGAACAAAAGGAACCATCAGATTATCTATTTCATATATGCATATTTATGGGAACTTGTATACCCCATTGTTAACAAATTGTAAACACAACTTCAATAATTAAAAAAAATGTGATATAACACAACTGAGTTAGCTCTTTACACGGAAGAAACGCATCAATCAAGCAAGGATAGGAAGACTGTCAATGAAAGGCATTTATTCATACCTTATTGCCTTCAGAAAATGCTGGAACATCTCAACAATCAGTGCATCACATTCAAGATCCAACATGACTACACATGACCTGACCTTTGCAACGGTTTCAAGAATTGAGGTTCTCTTAGCATAGGATCGGCTTGATTTGTCGGCCAAATTTTCAAATGATGATACAATCAGCTGAAAGACTTCCTGCGAACACCCCCCCAGAAAAAATAAACTTAAGGAATAATGAAGCCCAACAACATACCTTGAAGAATATTACAAGCACAGACAGCATCTAAATGTGCAAGGATGTACCTTCATCCGGTCATCATCATATGGAGCATCAGGTGCAGTTATTCTTGTGATCTCGCTGATGCAAGAGGCAACTGCAACTTTCACATCAACATCTGAATGCCTAAAAAGTTGATCTGCAACCAGTGCTTTCTGGGATGGAGAAAGTGCATTCTGCATTGTTTTGCTGGGCGACTGTTCCACTCTTGATAGACAACTCTCGACTTGCTACATTCAGCGTGGGAAAGGAAAGGCGGGGCTTTATGATTGCCAAATTTACCATTAACATTAAAAAAAAAAAAAAGTAAACCATTCACAAGCAATCAATGATGGCATTACTAACGGGAACAATTGTCCTCCATAACAATTGATATTTTCTCCACAGAAAAGAGATGGAACAAAAAGGGAAGTTACCACACATAATACAAAGGAAGTGATACGAAAAGAAACAACTCATCCTCCTCTCGCATCATTTTTGGAATCCTGGTGTTTACATGAGTTCATATATTGACATTTAAGCCTCCAGAGTGATTAAAGCACAATGATAGAATAGGGAAGCCAACAGCTGTTCCCAATAATAATTGCAATGAGTCCTTTATAGAAAAGTTATAATAAAAATTATACCAATCTATTCAACCATATTGCCTCCAAGAAAACACCCGAAAACTGCGGCAATTATAAATTATACATTAAATATCCTCTCTTCCCTTACAAAATCCCAACTTCAATGTAATTAATGAATGTAATTGAAGTCGGATGTATTAACTGGCAATTTGATTCTCTATACACCAGAAGCAGCCCATTAGAAAATCCATCCTGTCACCAGATACTGATATCTTACGTCATCTGTATTCGTTAATTAATTAAGCAAACATAAAGGATAGTTTTAACTCTATCATTCAACCTGGAAATCAAGCCAAACACTGATATATAAAGGTGTTAAATTTAAGGCAGAAACCAAATCATTTTCTCACATAGAAAGGAGAAACCCATTCATGAACTCATATTTTGTGCACGCACTTACAGATACAAGAACTTCCCTGAAGTTCACATGCAAAAGGCGGCTTTGCAACAAAACTTCAAAACCAACTTGTCTAACATAATCGAGAAAACTCGTGACAGAAAGAAGGGCACTTGTTTCCTCAAAATCGTGCTTTCAGCCATTTGCAGTGAAGCCACCCAGTTCACATATATCAAATGGACAAACGCAAATAAATAGGTAAAGGCAGAATTATTACAAGAACCTATACATGAATACCATTTAATACTCACAGCTGTGTGTTAGGCTCACTCAGCTGAGACAAATTGGTAAAACTAACAAACAGAATGTTTTACAAGTAGAAAAGCAACAGATCACGAAAACAAACCGTAAGCTTCAAAACACTAAATACAAGATTAACCATGTCAAGAAATATATATAAGAAGAAAAAAATTTCAACTACCAACAAAAGCAACAATATAAATGACCTTAAATTTAAAAAAAAAAAACAGAAACAAATAAATGAAGTGAAGCTTACATCGAGGAGAGGAAGGAGTTCGTCGACGGAAGACGGAGGTTCCATAAGCTTATTACCGGCCTCCATGAGCTGTTGCTCGAGCTCTTTATCAGACGCAGCCATGGAGTTTCTCTCTGTATAGATATATCTACAGATCCTTAGATTCCCGACTCTAGAGCTTCGATTTCACGCCATTGAAAACCTAAAACACAACTAGAGAACCAACAATCGAAGATTTGAGAACGAGCTTCGAACGTAGATGAACGGGGAATTATGAGAGAGAAAGTTAGGGTTTTGTCAAAGAGCGAGAGTGAGTGTATAATTTTTTTATTTTTTAATTTCGCTAGACAGACAAAATATTTAAAACCCGTTAAAATATTTATAAATACAGAAAATAATGGATTTCATTTTTTATTTATTTATTTATTTTTATCTCTTCTTAAATCTTAGAACTGAAGGGCGCGTTTGTAAACGTGAAAATCTTTTGTGTGCTTTAAAGGAGAATCCAGCGACGCCTGGCTCGGATTCAGGTCGTGTTTATGAGTTGAAGTTAAATGTCGGGTTTGAAATCCGCCTTTGGATTTCCAGTCTGGGGGCCCACGTGGACGTACTCTTGACCGGTTGATTTTTTGAAATTTGGGGGGGGTGTTGTTTTGTTTGGTTGTTCCCCTGCCCTATTTTTGGGTTTGGTTTGGTTTGGTAAGCCACAACGGCGAATGATTAAATTTGGAAGATTATTTATTTTAATTTTAAATTTGACACGTGGCTGGGGATATGTTGAGGACATTAATGTATTTTCCTAATCGAGTTAATTGACAAATCAACAAAATCATAAATACATTTGTTGAAATTGTGAAGTGCCAAATATTATTACCATATATAACAAAATCATAAATATATTCGTTGAAATTTTGCTGTGTACAATAATATTACACGTAAAGCTGGGTCAATGATTGACCGATAGCCTTTTTCCAAATGGCGAGGACTCGCGTAATTTTGAGTACTTTTCGGGATAATTTCTTAATGAAGTGTAAAGGGGGTTGGGTTGACTGGGTCCGGTATGATTTAGATTTGTTGCAGGCTCGGGTCGGGTCAAAAAATAGAACCCAGTCATGCTCCAGACTCCGTAAACTCTATTTATTTATTAGAGGGAATTTAACTCGAACACGACACAAGGAAATTACAAATAAGTATGCAAGTCACAAGGTTCTTCTCATAAAGTTCTTTTACAGACGGAATAGAGCATGGCTTAAAATCTTATTTTGTGATTAGGCGGGGGAGATAAAACCTATGCTCGTGTTAACCCATGGTGTAAGAGGGTGCGGGTAAATTGATCACGGTGCTCTTGATTTTCGTCATCATATTGATGCTGTTTGTTATACCCTGGGAACCGATTCCGCTGTCCTTGAGACCCTGTAACCATTGCAGTGGTTAATGATTCACGACGGTCTAATTCAACAGTTGAGGCACAACATCATGTGTAATGAACATGGAAAATTAAAAAAATATTTGACCTGGAAAGGGAAATGATCAGGTCCTCGGGCCGGTGATGAATTGATCTGAACCGTTCCTGTTTCCATTGCATCACTGATTAAGATTGCCTTGTTTATATCCCTTGTAAACACACACCCCTGCAGTCACATAGCCATTGGAGGTGAAAAATAAGAAGCCTGAAGAAAAAAGAATTGCACAAAAGTTGAGACAAGGGATAAATAATGTTGGACCTGAAGACCAAAATTGCTGGCATTGCAATGGTGAATTCCTTCTTCCGCGGAGTTTATCCTGATAACAGGGAGAACAGGACCGAATGGTTCCTCCCAAGCTATCCGCATGTCAGGTCGAACATTGTCTAACAACAGAGGCCAAATGAGGTTGCCTTCTCTCTTGTAATCCTGGCAGAATGTGGCTCCTTTCTGCTTGGCATCCATTACTAATCCTTCAATAAAGTTAGCCGACGATTCTGTAACAACTGGGGTTATATCACAATCGTCCTCAGGGGGGCCAACAGTCAGTTTAGCAACTTTAGCTTTAACTTTCTCCACAAGAGTGTCGGCCACAGATTCCATGACCAAGACAACCTTCACAGCTGTGCATCTTTGACCACTGGCACAGATGATAATACAAAATTGTCAGCCATAGCTAGTAATACGAGTTCAGCCATGTGTAGACAAGAACTCACAATAATAGAATTGTGAAATAAAAAAATAACAGCGATATCTTTGTTTAACACAAAGGACCCATTATCATCAATGGATGGTTTCAATTCACCTATAAGAAAAGCCTCCTTTAATGATGTTGGCCGCAGCCAAATCCAAATCAGCATCTTCAAGTATTATACATGCATCTTTACCACCAAGTTCCATCTGAAGAGGAATCATGCTTGCCTTCTTTGAGATTGCAATTCCAGTATCTCCACCTGTGAAGCTGAGCGTGCGTGCATGATCATTAGTGAGTGATTGACATGTAACAAATAACTAGATATCAATATATAATTAAGAATTACCTAATACAGTTGACGCCAGGATGCATAGTAAGGAAGTCACCAATCTCGGAACCTTTTCCTGTGACACAGCTAATTAGACCTTTAGGAAAACCGGCCAAATGAAAGCAATGTACCATGTGAAGTGCAGCCACGGCACCCTGCGCAGCAATTAAATTGTTACTGCTAAAACAGCTTGAACTTCAGAATCAGCCAAATTGAAGTACATTGGGTGCCATGTTGTCCCATACCTGGGTTGGAGGCTTCAGCACAAGCGAATTTCCAGCAATAAGGGCTGGAGCAATTTTTGAAACAGCGAGATTGACAGGATAGTTAAAAGGTGGAATAGCTAAAACAACCCCCAGGGGTATCTGCAGTATGTTAAGTCCAAAGAAATCATCTACTAACAACATACAAATGACACAATGTATTTGAAAATTACTTGGCAAGAATTTCAACCAATGTTGAAGAGTGCTACAACTTGAGGCGAACGGAATTGTCAATTATACGTATCTCAAACCTATAGTAGCAAAAAAATTAAAAGCTATCATGTATTTATTCGGCTGTACTTCAGTTTTCTTAATTTATTGTAATACTTATCATTACCATACGAAAATTCTTGAGGCATTCATAGCTTTAGACATTTCAAATTGAGTACGCGCTATGCACCCATATATGGATACACACATTCAACACATTTTACCATGGTTGATAACTATCAAAATCAATTCCCTTATCTCATTATCTGGCACGAGAATTGCTACTATTTCTTCCTCTTTAGCATTTGTTGACTAAAACGAGTAATCTAATCCGAACATGTGTTATGATTTAAGAGGTTTGCAATGTAAATAATATAGCCTTTTGGTGAATGATTCTATGGATATTCCTTGCATACGATACTATTCCTCTTAGAAAATTGTGAGAAGACCTTGGACTTTTTTAAAGTTACCCGCAATGACAGAAACGACGCACTGAAATGCCACTATCAGCGGAAGCTACAATGATCCACTTGACCAGAATACATGCAGAGTTTAAATATTAAAATAAATAAGTGAAAACAGGTACCATTTTCGAAGAGAAGCAATTCATGGAGTTATTACCTTTGAAGTGAGGCAATATTTGGTCCTCTCGTTTCCGGGGAAACTATCAGAAACCAGAAATTTCCCTTCCCCGAGGATTCTAACTCCTTCCTCAGCACAGTACGAAACCAAATCACCAGATCTCACAACCTAAATCAAAAGTAAACAATTAAAACTTCTAAATTGTTTTGCAATTTAAAGATGGAATTTCCTTGTTCTACTTACTTCAGTCACTGCATCCTTAGCAGGTTTGGCAATCTCTTTAACAAGACATTCTGCAATGGGTGCTTTCTGCTCTTTCAAGATCGCCGCCGCCTTGTGGAGCAATTCAGCTCTTTTCCACAGTGGAGTCTTTGCCCATAATTTCTGCGCTGTTTTTGCAGTTTCTATGATCTTGTTCACCTCCTCCTGAGTACAAGCTGTTAACTTTTCCAAAACCCAGTAAGAAAATCACGAGCAAAACAAGAATTATGAACAAATAAAACAACTAAAAAAGCCATATTATTACCCTGAACTCTGAAATGGGTTTGTCTAGTAGTGGGATTAATGATCGGAACTGATTTTCCCGACGACGATTTTCTCCATTCACTCTCAGAATAGAATTTGTACACACCATTTTCATCAATTATCTCTTCAAACACTCCAATTCCTGCCATTTTCTCTTGCTCTATTGCTCTTTTGCTTTGACTTTGATCAGCAATGGCTTTTAATAGCGATAGAGTCTGATGCAATGGAAAATGAAGTTACGGTTCGTCATGTTATTAGGCCACGTAGACGACGGCAGAATATGGCGCCAATGTGGGACACTACACTTCCAGAAGTTTGAAGTTACGTAGCTTAAACTTTGACACGTATACTGTTCTGCTGGACAGTTGTTTGGAATATTGCGTTAAATTTTCATGTAAAGTTTATTCCACTTCATTGGAGATAAGCGCGCAAATTTTTGATAATTGGACACAAATTCAACCCAAAATTTAAAAACTTAAATTAATACAAAATAATATAATTATTAAATAAATAATAAAATTTAATATATTTAATAATAATATAAAAATTTAAAATATTAAATTATTTATTTAATAAATTAATTTTATATTTTTAAATAATTATATTTATCATATTTAAAAAAATATAATTATATT
>CP135538.1:7743278-7840313 GCA_032402905.1 Khaya senegalensis | reverse complement strand
AAAAAAATAAAAAATTCTTTATTTTATTCTATTTTTTAATTACTTTACTGTAAATTTTTAAAAAAATAATAATATTTAAACTTCTATATTTTAATAAATTACAAATGAAAATATAATTTACTTTTTTTTTTAACTTAGGGGCTTATAGTTTTACCCCTAAAATTAATTTATCTAATATTTTATTCCTTTTAAAATTTTCACAAATTTAATAATGAAATTATTAATTTTATAATAATTTTCCAACAAAATCTGACTATAAGACACTTGTCTATTTTTTTTAAAAAAATATTTCAAGTTAATGGCTTGTGTTTATATTACATATTTTAGAAATCTTTGGGATTATTTGCTATTAAGATTAACATGGAGGGGTAAGATGATTTTTAACAGAACAATTGACCTTGACTTCTCATGCCAGTTCCAGTCAACAGAGTGTTCCCTCCAATAAACTACCACCACGTCAACTATACTCCACGTGTACCATCCCTATTCGGAAAACCAAGTCATCGAACGCGTCTCAATCTCTTCCCTCCCTCCCTCAAAACCATTTCACAGATCCACCAAATCTCCAGACCCAAAAACCCTAACTAAACTGACAAACACCAAATTCTCTCGGTCTTCCTTACTGAACTCTGGATAGAACCTCAGCTCGCACCGTGGCTCCGTCGGCGCCACCGCGGTCCCTCGCTCAAAGAAGAAAACAGCCGTCAGCCGAAAACGGTCGACGTATAGATTCAAGAAGAGCTTCGCAATCGCACCCACAATACGTTTTACCGTTTTGGCAACAGAATTGGTTCTTAGGTTTGCTATTCCTCATGGCAATGGCATTCTTCGCTCTTGCTATCTTTCTCTTCCTCGGTCTCAATGTTGATGAATCGTCACCTTCGTCCGCTTCCGCTGCTTCATCTGAAATTGTCGAGGTATGAATTCTACATTAAGATTTTGAATTTATAGTTTATTACAGAATTAGAAACTATAATTTGAGCTCAATTAAGTTACGCAACGCGAATATGAGAAATTGAATTTTGCATTTATAAGATTGTTCCCCGATAGCGTGATTGGGAGATAATTTTGTAAGCTGAACATGTCTGGTTACTAGGCCAAACATATTCGAAATTGTTTTACCTTGAACAATTAGACCTGTAGTTCTCAAAAGTTGTTTTCGGAACAAGAAATCGAATGCACCTTCAGATTCTTTTATTTAATTTGTTTTCCGGTAATAATATGAGGCGTACAGTTCACAGCATTTGTCGGTTAGAATCCTCTAGTAGAAGAAATGTAGGTGGTAATTGATAAAATCTTCAGTTGTTTGGACTCAATAACTAATAGAATGATTTAGCTCTATTTTTGATAATAACTTTTTGATTTGTTGTAAACTGAGATGGCGTGAAACATTAGAGGAGAAATCTGTGCTTTAACTTGTTTTTCTCGTTGTTCTTTTGCTTAAACAGATTACTTATGGGACAGTTCTTAAGTTGATGCATGAAAAGACAAAATTTCGGCTGCATTCACACGATGTGCCATATGGCTCTGGCAGCGGGCAACAATCTGTCACAGGTTTTCCCAATGTTGATGACTCAAATAGCTACTGGGTAATGCCTTTTTCTCAAAATTCCTTGCAATGATTCTTATCTGTTATTTTTCTTAGTATTATATGTGAAAGAGTTCAACATATTTGGAAAGATTATACTAATTATTATGACACTTGTTCTATAATATTATAGAGTTTGTGCTCTGGTATTAAAGCACTGCAAGCACACTTAAAATTGCTTGAATTAGCTGGTTTAGGAAACAAATTCAGCGTTGCTATGGCAACATTTTAGAGCCACCCCTTATTTGTGTTTTTCATAGTAGCCTCTAATTATTTGTTTATTTGCCGCTGGTTAACACCTTAGTTTCCTTTTTGAGTTTATTTGATTATTTGTGATCGAGATATGTGCAGTAAATTTAAAACGTCAATGACTTGATTCTATGATGGTGGTGTTTATGATTTTGCCATAAAAGATGGCTGGTCAATGCTTTGTACTTAGATATGAAAGAAGGTTTTCTTTTGCAGATTGTTAGGCCTACTATGGGTACATCTGCCAAACAAGGTGACGGCATCAAGAGTGGAACAGTCATTCGGCTGCAGCATATGAGAACTAGAAAATGGCTGCACAGCCATTTGCATGCTTCCCCAATTACAGGCAACCTTGAGGTTGGTACTGGTTTTTCCCTTTTTCTCTTGTTTCTGTAGTCCTTATAGTACAAAAATGTCAAACAATTTCAACTTCTCTGTTATCATGTGGTGTGGATCAGAAACTTGAAATGTGAAATTAGTTCTCAAATTAATTATAAATGGAACTGCTAGTTGGTTGACAGGACATTGTCGTTTTACTTTTGGCTGAACCATGGAATTGCCGTTATTATCCTTTTTATATAGAGTTTCTAGATCCTATTTATTCTTAATCTAATCTAAGCTACACTGCTGGGTTGTAGATTAGCTGTTTTGGAGGAGAGCATGAATCCGACACTGGTGATAATTGGAGGTGAGACCTTACACAAACTCTATTTCAATTTGTATCTACCTGCCATGGTCTTTTGTTGACTGATGCCTGATATTTGGGGAGATTTATGTTAGGCTTCTGATTGAAGGAAGTGGGAAGACTTGGAAACAAGATCAACGGATTCGGCTTCAACATGTTGACACAGGTGCCTATTTGCATAGTCATGACAAAAAATACCAGCGGATAGCAGGCGGACAGCAAGAGGTAAGAAGAAATAATAATGATGCAAATCCCATTTGCTAAAATATGCATGCAAAATGAATCTGAATTCTAATCCATTTTGTAACAGTTGGTACATAGACTTTTGCTTTTCAGTTCTCCATCTAACAATCTCTGATCTTTATTAGGTTTGTGGCCTTAGAGAAAAGCGAGCTGATAATGTGTGGTTGGCTGCCGAAGGTGTTTACCTCCCTGTTACTGAGAGCAAGTAGATTTGGTCACTCCATGATAAGTTACCCAGTAAAAACAGGTACCTGGGTTTTGGATATTTAGGTGATTAGCTATAGATTATCTACTACAGTAAGAGGACGAAATACCTTTTTCAGAACACGACATTTTGTATTTAGATGTTACTAACTGATGCGCTATTGTACCTTGAGATTCCCAGTAGTACTTTTACACAGAGTGATATAAAGCAAGTAAATTATCAGCATAATCTCCTTACATGCAATTCTGATTTTTGTAGTGTCAGTTAGTAGTACTCACTCCAGTAGTCAGTCAATTCGCGGCTGTCTTGGAGTCGGGAGTATTCTGCCCCAGACTCTCTTTTGCTTTTACTATTCATATAATTTATTAGAAGTTTCTTTTCCTTTTTACCAATATTCGTATACTTTATTCTTACTTTTTCTAAAATCTGCTTTCTTGGATACCCAAAAACTATCATACAGTGGGTGTATGGTATGGTATGGTATGGTATGGCATAGTCTCCGAGCACTTCTGGTTAGAAAATTCCTCCAACAATTTGCTCCCTTCCAAGTTTTTGGTTTAAAAAAATTTGGACAGAAATTTGAAAAATGTAATTAAAAATTTTAAGGGCTAGGTCATGATCTTGTGCATAATCCAAAAAAAAAAAGGCCGAATGACAAGAAATGGAGCAGGTTGCTTGCATTTGGGTGTAAGAATGGATTATTAGTCTGGAAAGTAAGGTTGTCCATTTGGTTTGATTTGGAGCGACCAATTATTGGGCTGTGAAGTGGCCTACCATGTGCCGTAAGTAGGGTTTCTTAAGGACTTATTTGTTCGTTTCCTATATGGCGTATAGGCATTGTTAGGCATTCATAGCCGGCCCATTTTGCCCTCAAGCCACTTTACAGGGTTTAAGTTGTCTAGTCATGCGGTTATGGGGAAGAATGTAAAATTGTATTCTACTGTATACATAATTGTTTAGGCACATTTTCCTCCACGGGGACTTGGCTAGGAAGTCTCCTTTCGCAGCTAATCTAACAATGTTTCTTCTATTCTACCCAGCTCCGATATTCTAACTGTGAATTTTACGATCTGAGTCTCGGACTCTTGAATTCCTTTTACCTAAACTTTAGCAGGAGGGAAGTGGGTCTGGCTTATGGATCACATTCATTTGTCGGTGGAAGACTGATCGTTGTTTGCTGATCATACCAAAATTTATTAAATGATACATTCACTTGTCGGATAGATTTTTTTTTTTTTTGGGTGTGTGTAGTGATATTTAGATCCCTCCAAATTTATGTTTTTACAAATAAAGACAGTTTTGTAACTAATATGTCTCCAATCACCCACGCTTTAAGTATTTTACTTCAAATTAGAGAGTATTTCAGTTACTTTAACACGAGTCATAGACTTATTTGGTGCATGCGGCAGACCGATGTCTTTATTTGTAAAAGCATGAAGAATCAGGGACCCATATGTTATTTTTCCATCTGCGTAGTTGTAGTGATCGCACCACAGGTAAGTTCAATTTTCTCCTTAATCTAAGCAAAAGACTGATGGACTGCGTCAACTACCGAATGGTTAAATCATAGATCACTGTACACGTGAGAGAGCAGGGTCCATAGTGTATGATTGAAGACACAAACAAAACATCATTTTATTCACTATAACCTTTTCAGCTAATGTCTTAAAAGCTGTCAATTTTTGGTTCATTTTGCCTGAAAATGAAGGGGATAGTAAGCTCTCTCTTGGTTTTGTTGGTTATTTCTCATAAAGGGATTTTGCTTGCTCACTCAAGTCAAGACTACAGGAAAAAGAATTAATTATTTTTGTTATCTTGTTTCCAGAAACAGACAATGATTGCAACAGCAATTTGACTAGTTGTTTGTAATCTGAGGTTGATTGATGTAAAAGAAAAGAGGGTTTCCCCCTACCTAAATTCTATCTATCTATCATTTTCTTGCAATCCTGGGAGTTTCAAATTTTGTGGTAGAAGTCTAGGTATGTAGCCTTACATATATGCGTAATAGCCAAATCACTACAATCTTGTCTATTCACCCTTGAGTTTTTACCTTAAATTGACAGGAAATTTCCTCACTATGGATGATAGTGAAGCACAGAATTTCTTAAGAGAAGAAGACAATCTCCCTTTTTAACTTTTCTTCAATGACTACGAGATGACAATTTCTCTTACTTCTCTTTGATTGAAGATACCAAAACTTGCCATGGTGCAAAACCTTACATTACCAAATACTATTTACATCCAATCTGACTACAAAAGTGTGAGTACATGCCAAGGTTACCAAAACAGAGAGAAGACAGCCAGGAAAATACATGCTAAAAGCATTACAGAATTATTATACATGTACCTCGAGAGAGGAAGAATGTGGACATGTACCTCAGGAGATGAAGAATGTGGACGATTTTTATTCGTTCCCACTGGCTTAGTACTGCAAATTGACAGGCTAATCCTTCTGATCTGTGAATAATTAAATCGCAAATAGCTCATTAAACAAGGTCAATGCATTCACTATACAAGAGATAGTCTATAAAATTTGTTAAACTAATAAAAGTAATCAGGGATTAACTAAGAGTCAATGTACACATTACAAAGCATAAAATAAAAATAAATTAAAGTCTGTAAATCCAGAGATTCCGGATGGAACCATCACATTCAGAGCTTAAAAAAAAAAAAAGGAATAGATTCCCAGATGGAAAATAGCAGTTACTAGTCACTGTTTCTCTGTGGAGGAAAATGACCGACAAGTCTTTTAACAGGTAGGAATATTAAATTCACGTGTAGGGACAGAGAGTTGGACAAAAGTGTACTAATGGCTTGAAAGTGACTCCTTGATCATAGGGATACTCAGAACATAATTTAGCCCTATGATTTTTCTAATTTTGCATGCCATACCACTGACAGCAAAGCAGAGCATCTCAGAGAAACAAAAACGAAATGCAAATGTTTGTTGTAATTCTTTTTATTTTCAGTTCTGAAGAACTGAAATTCATCAGGTCTGCTGCAACTATTCAGATCCAAGAGAGTGACCATCCGGATAACTATCAAACTAGCTAAAATGGGATCTAACCCAGAATAAATCTTTTACAACATACACTAACAGAGCTACAAAAAAACAGAACAACTGCAATAAGATTATGAATAGAAGACTAACTTCATATTCTTCTCTTACATTCAAAATGGTAAGCTCTTGGAAGTTGAACTGGTTGTGAGGGATTTGAAATGTTCCGATGGAACAAAATCTTGTGGCAGATTAGCCCTCTTAACGATTCTCTTCATATTGTTCTGCAAACTTTGTTGGACTAATTGTTTCACTGCTTTCTTTTCCTCACTCATCATATCTTCCTCATCTTCTAAACACTCCTTTGAAACCCCATTTAGATTTGTGGATGTTGATGAAGACCCACAAATAGGAGCAGACACTGCAGCCACTAAATTTCCTCCGTAGGTCTCTGAAACTTGCTTTCCCTTGTCAACTCTCAAGCATTCTAAAATCCTTGACGCCCTCTTCTGTGCCAATGTACTACCCAAAAGTGTTAATTCGAGCAAGGCCGAGGCAATGCCAGCTTCTATCATGGCTTGTCTGTCTCCGTATGATTTATGTGCCATCACCATCAAAACATATGATGCTTTCTCTTGGCACCCTGGAGAGTCCGTCCAATTCAAAACATCAACCAAAATTGTGAATGCATCAGACACAGTGCTAATTGCTTTTCGACCTTCTGGGGTGGATACTACATTGCTCAAAATGGATAGAAGTCTCTCACTTAGTTCCATATCTCCTAATGTCTCAAACAGAAATGGGATTAAATCCGTTTCTAAGATATACAAAATATTTGATGGGAATATTGAGAGATTGTATAGAGCTCGAAGAGCATCTTGTTTTGCTTGTGGACTGCTTTTGCTATCCAAATTCTTGAGGGATTTAACTAAGAATGGGACTGCTCCTGAAGATCCAATGATAGATTTATTGGAGTCCAATGCACTCAAACCTAAGAAATTTGCTACTATCGCGTCGGAGACTGATGGGTTCGGGGCATTTGGAGATTCAATAAGCTTTAGCATCTTGTGAACAGCACCTGCTTTCACAATGGCCGCTTTGTTTCTGCAAAAGGGATTGGAAAAAATAAATTGTATTTTTATTCTAACAATATTGAAACACCTTCAACAATGAAAGTGACAATAAACTTACTGAAATGGATTATAAACCAATTAGATACAACAATTAAAAAGAAAATCCCCATATGAAGCACAACTATTCCAGAAAAATAGGCCATAAAACATGGAAAGTGACATGTCGCAGCTAATTTGCATGCTGAATCAGTATTTTGCAGAAAACAACAAATGAAAATGAGATTTATAAAAAAAAAAGAGCAATTCTTTTCACATAAATGGAGAAAGGGAAAGAACACCACACGGCATGAATCCAAAACAAAACATTTGAGTCCAGAAAACTTACAAATCATTGCCGATTCCGAGATTGAGCAGTGCATAAAGCGCAGCAATTTGAGAATCAACATCTTCGCAATCAAGCATTCCAGCCAAAGGAGGGATTGCTCCTAACATAGCAAGCGTAACCCTTGTTTCAGAATTTTCTTTTGCAAGAAACCTCACTTTTCTCGCCGCTTCTCTTGTTCGCTCTTCATTTTCAGACTGCAAATCCTTCACCACGATTTTCAACTCCTCCAACGCTTCCTCTTTCTTCTTTACCTCGCTCTCAGCTTCCCCTTCGGCCAAGTTCAGTAGATCCAACAATTTCTCGGACTTCGAATTGCACCCTCTTTCCCGTCTCTGCTTTTCCGGTTTTACCTCATTTATTTCCTCGGAATCAACTGTTTTACAATCCGTTTTCGTCTTCGCCGTGGCTACAGAAACAACATCATCCTCCGCGAATTCCTGACGGTATCGTGAACTCCCGCCACAGCTCACGGCGTCAAATATCTTACGACGGAATGCGGCAGCGGAGAAAGCCGTCCATAGACGGAATTGACGATTTCCGTCAGTACCGGTAGAAGTGGGCCCATCAGAACGATCGAGTATTAAAGATCTGACGTTGTTCTGATGAATCTTTGCCGCCATTATTATTATTATTATTATTATGTATTATATTATTTAATTTCCCGACATTGTAGAGAAAACAAAGACGGAAGTGAAAGAGATGGTGAGCAGAACAGAGGAAGCGAAGAGTTTGAGTCTGTGTCTCTGTTTTGTTGTTTATTTATAACACAGCCTAAGTGAAGCGATGGAGTTTTGTTTCAGGAAGAGAGAGAGAGAGAGAGAGAGAGACTATAATATAGTAAAGCCTTGTTTGGGTGGCGTTTTAGAAACAGAACAATTTATTTACCAACAACATTTGTCCTTTTACAGGAAGTGCTTGTGTAAGAAGCCACTTACTTCGTAGCGAGAGAGAGAGACAGAGAGGGTGGGGGGGTGTGAGAAGTGCTTGTAAAACAGAGAAGCCGCGGAGACCAGACCATGGTTCAATTACTTCAGGTCTACACAGGGTAAACTGAACTACATGGCCATTTTCATTTAAGACTCATTTTTGGCAAATATTACAGAACTGACATTTTTCTATTGTCTCCTCCTAATCCTATCCTACATTCCTACCCGCTGAAGCAGCTAATCACGGAAACGGCTTGTCGTTTCGTACGTTTTACAGCAGATTTAAGACCAAAGAACAGGGAGCGCTTAAATTTAATCTCTTATTTAGAATAAATAAACAATTTAAATTATATTTGAATAAAATTTATAAATTAATTTATTATTTTAATATTAACTATATTACATATTACTATATAATTAAATCAATAATAAAAAATGCTAAGAAAAAATCTTAATATATTTTTAATACAATATATTTCATGACTCTGAAACATTAAATTAAATTGGAATTCAATTTGAAAAAAGCAATTGATAAACCAAGATTTCAACAACGTGACAATGGAACATTTGCTGGCCATGGTAACTTTCATTAGTAACATTACATTATTGTGCGTGCATACGTGACCCATGTCCATTTTCCACACCCATGTTGAATTTTCGATCTGTAATTGTCTTCAGATCAGCCCTGCCCAACACATTGAGATTGTTGTTTTTTAATTTGTATGGTACGTTCATAATTAACTATAATTAATGAGTTTAATTTAAGACTCAGTTGCATCTTAAGGGT
The DNA here is from genome assembly GCA_032402905.1 of Khaya senegalensis. Lineage (NCBI taxonomy): Eukaryota > Viridiplantae > Streptophyta > Magnoliopsida > Sapindales > Meliaceae > Khaya > Khaya senegalensis. The sequence goes on along the minus strand of CP135538.1, from coordinate 7,831,174 downwards.
TTACTTACTTATAAAAAGCCAATATTAAACATTCAAATTCCTGTGATTTCAGGATTATGCAAACATATAACAACAATTCATATAAACTGTAGATTTGACTTTGGAATAGGTTAGTGGGAGAGTTTTTGTTTTTCATTTTGGTCCACAAATAGAAGAGATATGGTAGAAAAATGAACTCTTTTAAGGTAATGGGTATGTATGGCGACACCCATTTCATGCCCCATTGAATGTCAATTGAATATGGTGGACCATGTATGTATGCTGGTTCCAATGTAAGAATCTTCAACGCGTTGTTTATCAAATTTCATGGCATTAACATGACAACAAGATGTTCTTCCTCCATACTTCTTGGTCTGACTCTCACCTCCTTTTACATTGTATTATCGTAATGACAAGCCATGAAATTACAGAAACTAGGAAGTAAAATACCCAAAACTAAATTCGTTCAACTCAAATGTTTAATGTAATGGCAACTTACGTAGAAAGTCTAACCAGTATGAAGAACATCATGTCACTCTCATGATAATGCTATTCATTAAAATGCTCCTAATCGGTTAGATGTAGGTCCGGATGCCCATGAATCAGACACAAACTGAGTTTAATTGTGAATTAGAATGATGGCAACATTCCAACAAACAGTCTTTATTATAATAAATGTAATTAAATTGATCACATTGATCTCTGCTCTGAAAATGCACCAGTATTATCTGTTTCTGGTTCCTTTCTAGCTATCCTTTTCTCCTAAGAAATTGCCAAATTTCAAGATCATTAAACTTATTGCCATTCACTACCTATATGACAGCCTAAATGGTTGTTCAGGTCCCTAAGGTATTTAAGCTCCCGACCTATATATATATACAGAAAATATTTATGGGGTTGTCCTATTCCACCGAAAACTGCAATCATCTTTAAGGTTCCAAGCTTTGGAACTTAAATGTTTTTTTTTTTCAATCCAGAGAGAGTAATTTTATATTGAAAAAGGAAGCCAGGACAAAGGCAGAAGTAAGAGTTGATTTGTTTAATTATGCTCTAGCCTACCCAACATTATATTACTATTATTTAACATCAACCATCACAATTCTCAACTGTATTCTATATTGTCTGGTTCTTCATTATCCAATGTCCACAAAATTTCTTTATGTAAAAGACAGAGTCAGAGTTCACGGGCATGGAAAATGGGGCTGCACTTGCAGCCTATATATAAAAGCATAATAGGCAGGGTTACCTTTTCATAGAATAAGAATTATTCCATTATGCTGCCACGGGCGAAAGTAAACCGCCATCCCAAGAAAGCTTCCATTCTTCCTGTTTGTCATCCTTAGAATGATGTTTGGATCAAGACAACCAAACAGGCACCAAATTATATGTGCAAAAGACGGAAAAACAATCATAGGAGAAAAAAAGTAATCATATTTTACAAACAAAGACATCTTGTCAGAGCTACAACGTGAGCACTTTCCAAGTATATAAAGAAATGTGCTCCCTCATTTTGAAATAGCACGAGCATACCATTCTCCCAAGACACCAAACCACTAACAACAAAGTTTTGGATATTATTAACAGCACCTTGACATTGTCTAAAGGATCAGGGAAGTGTACCTTTGATGCCCCTGTTATCATACCCAGATATCAGCAAAAGACCAAACAAAGCTTTTATTTAGTTGTATGTACTACTTCAAAAAGAGACATTAATCGTTAGCAACCATGGTATCCATTGGGGAAGAACTTTCCAATTTCCTTATGCACAACTTCTTCTGAGGAGGAAGGTCTTTGACTGATGGGGATTCATCCACATCAACAACAATAGAGTCTTCCTCATTGATATCTCCTCTCAAGACGGCCATTGCAATTTCATTCTCAACAAACTGTTGTATTGCCCTCTTAACTGGCCTCGCCCCAAAGTTAGGGTCAAAACCTAACATCCCCAGAAGATTAATAGCTTCCTCTGTATAGTGAAGATCAATATTCTTTTGTTTCAGCCTTTCTTTCACTCGGTTCATCTGGCAATCAACAATGACAAATTAAACAAAACCCCCAAAATGTTATAAAGAAAATAACATGATGTAGATTTTAAAGCAAAAAAATAATAGTTTAGTGCTACAATAAGCATGTCTGCTCATACACTGACACAATGGACAAAAAATAGATCCCAGACCAAAACCATTTATATGTCAGAGTTCCCAATAGCACAGGATGAGAATCGTGCCAAACATGAAAATAATAAATGCAAATCCAGCAAATTTAAAGACTAGATGCTTTATCCTCCATATCAGAAGACCAAGGTAAGGTTAATTCAGAAATATGGTTAGCACTAAAGAAGGTTATTAAGACTAATGTCAGATTCAGATTAACCTTCACCCTTCGTTGACATTCAAATAGACATAAGATTCAAAACATGAATAATTGTCTTTGGAGAAAGAATGACTGTAGCCACAGGACTATACGTGAATAATTGTCTTTCACAACCTATAACACAGGGCGATTGCTTCAGAAAAAGGGAAATGAGAACTAGACTATAGGATCTTATCATCAAATTCAGTTGCTTAATTCTGCAGCAAACAAGACAAATTGAATTACAGGGCTTCCACTAATGCAGACAACTTAAAAATCCATCTAAATACCAGCATAGGCCGAAGAAAGAAACCATAACAAAATTTAAACAATTCACTAAAAGAACTCTCAGTAAAGATTTTATTACCTGTATCTCAACAATTTTACAGATTTCTTTGGAGTCCAAAGGCTGGAAAACTATGTACTCATCAATTCGATTCAAAAATTCTGGCCGAAAAGTTTGTCTCGCCATTTCCAAGACTTGTTTTTTCATCACCTCATAAACAGCATCCTTGCTATCTTGCGTGCTACGAAGAGTGTCAAGTATATAATGTGACCCAATATTTGATGTCATTATCACAACAGAGTTTGTAAAACTGACAGTCCTTCCCTGAGAATCAGTTATCCTTCCGTCATCCAACAATTGTAATAGTATGTTGAAGACATCATGATGGGCTTTCTCAATTTCATCAAAGAGTACTACACAGTATGGTCTTCGACGAACCACTTCAGTGAGCTGTCCACCTTCTTCATAACCAACATAACCTGGTGGGGCCCCAACCAATCGTGAAACTGCATGCTTTTCCATGTATTCACTCATATCAATTCTGACAAGAGCATTTTCCGTGTTAAAGAGGAAACCAGCTAATGCTTTTGCGAGCTCCGTTTTCCCAACTCCAGTCGGTCCCATGAACATGAAGCTAGCTATAGGTCGATTTGGGTCGGACAATCCTGCCCTTGAACGTCGGATTGCATCAGCCACTGATTTAACTGCAATATCTTGACCGACAACCCTCTTGTGGAGTACCTGTTCCAGCATAACTAGCTTGTCCCGCTCTGATTGTTGAAGGTTTGACAAGGGTATGCCCGTCCATTTACTTACAATTTCAGCAATATCAAGATCAGTAACTTCCTCTTGAAGCAACGAATGTCCAGCATTTTGGAATTCAGCAAGGTTCTTCTCAGCCTCCTCTAATTGGCGTTGAAGGGACATCAAAGTTCCATATTTCAGCTCAGCAGCACGATTTAGGTCGTACTCACGCTCAGCAGCTTCCATTTCTAGGTTAACTCTATCAATCTTTGAAAATTTAAACGATGGCATCAGAAAATAACAGAAAAGAACTTAAGGTAATTTACTCTCAGTAAGAAAAAGAGAACGGTTACCTCTTCCTTAATTGAACGTATCCGATTCATGAGATCCTTCTCGCGGCCCCATCGTTCATTTAATTCTTTCTGTTTCTGTTTTAGTGAGTTCATATCATTTTCCAGTTTGCTTAACCTTTCTTTGGATGCTTTATCAGTGTCATTTTTTAGAGAAAGCTTCTCCATTTCCAATTTAAGCACAGCTCTATCTATCTCATCCAGCTCTGTAGGCTTAGAAGTTATCTCCATTTTCAACTTGGCAGCAGCTTCATCAACAAGATCAATGGCTGAAAGGAAACGACTAAATTACAATCTTATACAGCATAGTGGACACATTATAACATCTAACAACCCCAGTTTTTTTTTCGTGGACTGTGACAAGATTTTACAAGTAGGATTTAGTGGAAGAAAACAATTGACTACTTCTTTTTCTTTCACTTGTTTCCCTTTCTTTTTGGTTTACCCGGGGGCCAAACTCAGATCTCTTAACAGAGAGCACTCTCTGAGGATAGCATATCCACTGCTTGATATATTATAAAGACAGAACCCATAATTTTCTTCAAGAAAAAAAGAGCAAACAGGAGAAATACACGAGCAAGAAAACAATTAAACATGAAGATAATTTTAAGCTCTTTAACATTCCCCCTGTGCACGCCTAGATTCATTTAAAGGCTTGTCATGTGGATCAAAATAATTATAATTTGAACATCTAAGTATCGAATAAAACAATGAAGGCAGATGAGCTCACCCTTATTAGCTATAAGCATGGTAAAATAAATAAGTATAATTTACCTTTGTCAGGCAAAAACCGTTCAGTGATGTATCGATCTGCAAGAACTGCTGCTGAAACAAGGGCACTATCTGATATTTTAACACCATGATGTAGCTCATAGCGCTCACGCAGCCCACGGAGAATGGATATAGTGTCTTCAACAGATGGTTGACCACAAAAAACTTGTTGAAATCTACGCTCAAGTGCAGGATCCTTCTCAACATATTTCCTGTACTCGTTCAAGGTAGTTGCTCCAATACACCGGAGCTCACCTCTACCGAGCATTGGTTTCAACAGGTTCCCAGCGTCCATTGCACCAGATGTAGCGCCTACACAAAATCATCAACAAGAGAGGCCTTCATGTCAAGAACTGAAAGAATTTCATAATAAAAACAGATATAGTGTAATGGAGTTCATAATGAATGTCAAATTAATCATGACATCAACTTAAATGGTCATGCACTGGCACACAAGTCTATGGCTGTATCATTTATGGGAGATTTCAATCAGGAAACTGGTAATGCCTGTGATACTTTCGTTGTCATCAAGGATAGCAAGATTAAGCACAATAACACTATAGATTCAAAGAAACAGGTCAGGGGCACAACCTGCACCAACAACTGTATGTATTTCATCAATGAATAAGATAATCTGTCCATTTGAAGCAGTAACTTCCTTCAACACAGCTTTCAACCTTTCCTCAAAATCTCCACGAAACTTGGCACCAGCAACCAACGAACCCATATCTAAGGAGATCAACTGTTTAATATAAGAGTAAATGAAAAAAAATTAAAAACAAACGTAACTCTGGGGAAAATGTGCATTAGCAATGTAATCATTGTATATAAATTAATCTCATAAAAATTAGGAGTCACCACAAACAAGTCTTGTTTAGATTCAACAGACAAATCTCAGTTAAGAAACTGCCACATAATCATGTCAACTAAAATCTTTCAATCCAAATCTTTCTTCAGCAAGGAAGCATATGGCAGAGAAAAACTCATGTTGGAATAAAACCTTTCTATTTAGCAGTGGTTCTGGAACATCCCCTCGCACAATCCTTTGAGCTAATCTGAAAAGACAATAGAAAATCTAGTATTATGATATGTGGCATCTTAGAATTCAGGGAATAAAAGAATGATCTGGCACAAAAAATTATATAAGTTTACTCAATTCTTTTGTTGCATTTGATTTAACCAGAGCAAATTAAACAATAATCAATTGCAGAAAGTGCAAAGAAAATTGTATGTCAAATCAAGATAACTAACTAAAAATCCAGCCAACTATATAACATAAAAGACACAGACATGTAACAAAATTGTTGGACAATCTATGGAATCCAGCCAGAGATGATAAATAAATAAACCAATACACAATGTTAAAACTCAAAATACAAAATACATACCCTTCAGCAATGGCAGTTTTCCCCACACCAGGCTCACCAATAATAACAGGATTATTTTTGGTTCTCCTAGATAATATCTGGATACACCGACGAATTTCATCATCTCGACCTATAACAGGATCAAGTTTGCCACGCCTAGCAAGCTCCGTCAAATCATTCCCATATTTATCCAGAGCCTCATATTTTCCCTCGGGATCTACATACATGAAGGAAATAACAAGTGAGAGCAGGCAATATCTAAAAGCACCAAATAATAAGGTATATGAGTACATAGGAGTAAAGTTCAACTTGTCACAGATTGGAAAAAAAAGTAGTACATAATCACATTTTTTCCCTGATAGAACGTACAATATCCAATAGTTAGTTGTCAGGAATGCATTGTGACAGAGACAAAACTACAAGAGTTATCAATAATATCAGAAAATTTTCAACAGTTTATGCTAAAATATTCCAATCAGCACTAGGACTGGTTTAACACATAATCATAACCTCTCTAGAGACCCAGGAACAAGGATGAGGCTGTACAAAATGGGTGAAGAATTTGTGATGATATTTTTGCTACATTAAGACAAATAAATACAAATTCTGGGCATGATATATAATGCAAGGAAATGGTTGATATCTCACGACTTGAACATGGATATCAAGTTGAAAATTGTTAACATGAGACAGATGCAAAGAAAAGACAGAAGTAACCTATGAAGCAGACATCTATCAGCTGCAAGACGGCCAACTTCTATAATATAGTTTCAATTATACTTAAAAGAGCTTCTGAGATTTTCTTCATTAAATGATATTTGTTTCTTGTTGAATTCATGTGGCTTCTTGTCCCAAAACAACAAAGTATTGACACGGAAACATAAGAAAAGATTAAGAAGTTAAATTCATACTTTGATCAGTTACTCTCTGACTTCCACGAACAGCTTTAACTGCATCCTTTAAGTCTTTCTCAGTAAGCTGGAGATTCTTGAATAACTGTTGCCCAAACCTCATATCCGAAGGATATGCCAACAAAAGATGCTCAACAGAAACAAAATCATCTCCCATTTCTTTTTTAACCCTTCGAGCATTATCTAAGAGGGAACTAAAATGTGATCCCACTATAGGTCCACTGGTACCACCTGTCACCTGCCGCATAATTAAAAACGGTTACAACTGCATATTCAACAAAGCTAGCGCATATGAGTATGTCATCAACAATTCAAATTGCACACTTTTGGCTGTTGGGATATAAAATCATCTGTAGCCTGCAGAACTGTGGTGTTGTCCAGCCCTGCCTTTGTGAATATTCTCCGAGCCAAGCCATCCTTTTGCTCCAAGAGGGCTTTCATCAGATGTTCAGACTCCACCACTTGTTGCTTGCTAACTCGTGCAGCATCTACAGCGCCAACTATGCCTTCCCATGCCATCTCAGTGAACTCTGTTGGATTTGCCTGATAAATGTAGTCAATGACAAAATAGATTGACAAATAAGAAAGATTTTTCACTTCATGCTTACAACTGAAGTACAGTTTTCCAGTAACAGTTCACAAATTTTTCCACATACATAACACAGCCGAACTTTTCAACAGATAGTTCACTACCCATAAATACATCTCAGCTTTCAGAGCAACATTGAATACGACGCAAACATACACTTATACACGGATACATATATGCACAGGTATACGAACCTGGGAAGCGCTAGTAGCGGAGTAGTGAAGCGGAGTGGATGAGTGAAACTTGCGCACGAAACCACCAGCCAGCAACTTTCCAGAAACGACATCGTTTGCAGCAATTCTGTCGACGATTCGAGGCCGCGACAATGAATTGACAGAATTAGAAAAAGCGGAAATAGGTTGAGCGCGAGAGCGAGAAATGAGCGAGCCGTGCTGGGAGATAGAGAGTTTTGCGGTTCTGGAGGATTTCAAAGCGGCCATAGTGGACTTGGTTAGCCTTCTGGAGGCCATTTTCGAGATCAAGACGACGAATGATTGACAAAATTTGGTTATTTATTTGTTTTGGGATTTTTGGTTAATGATAAACCAGAAAGTGTTAAGAGGTTTTTGAAAGCTTGGAGAAGAGGCAAAGCAGAGCCGAAATGGAATGTTGTAGAATAGCGGAGTAGTTTCTGCACAACTTCTTTGCATTTTATTGGCAAAGTGGTGCGTTTTATTAGTTATTGAGAAATATTATACGTACAAAAACTCCCATTTTTTTCAACTCATTGGAAGACTGCTTTACATTTTTTTTTTTAATTATTTAATTATTATTTATTATATATTTTAAATTTTTTATTAAATATTTTAAGTATTATTTATCATTTGTTATATATTTTAACAATTTTTCTTTCTTTCAAATTTTATAAAGATAATTTCAATTTTCATAACTAAATTTATTTTTAATTACAACATTATCTGTAATTAACTTAAACAATTCCACAAAAAATAAATGATAATTTCAATTATCGTATTGTATTCATATCAAATTTTATTAGTATCATATTAAACAAAGATCAATTCAAATTTAATTCATTTAATAATCGTGTTAAAAGTTAAAAATTTTAACACAACACGATTAACAAATGATGAAATAGAACATTATCGCATCATCAATCTAGCAAATTATTTTATATGTTATAATGTATTGTTATAATATTTGTGGTATTGTAAAAATAAATAATAATTAATTTTATTATAAATATAATTGATAAATATAATTAAAATATTTTAAAAAATAAAAATAATTAATTAAATTATAAATAAATTAACATATTATAATTTTGTAAATAAATAATTATTTCATAAATAAATTCACATGTTAATAATTTATTTTATAATCATGCCATTTTGTATTAATATAAATTTATAAAATATATCTGTTTGTTAAATTATGTTAAAAATTATAATCCCTATATATAAATTATTTATACATGATACTCTACATGAATTAATTAGTACATATAATCAAAATATTAAAAATATATTTACATAAAAATATTAACTTCTCACGTCAATTAGAATACTAATGTTGCGTTCTAATTTTTTTAAGTGTAATATTATTCATTTATTTGTATTTATTTAATCAATTTTATTAATTTATACATATAAATTTGTATAAATAATCTTTATACGTAACATTGTATTTACTATTTTTGTTGGTATAATAGTTAATGCACCCTAATTTGGCGTGGAGCAAAGTAATTGAATCCGGCTCCGATTTGACGACCCGTATAAAATTGTTCACGCTCAGTGAACTTTACTTCAATATTCTTTAGATGCAAGCAAGGACTCAAGACATGCACCTTCTCAAGGCTCGGCAGAAGTATAAGAAAGAATGCCAATCGGTCAAAGGAGAGAGGGGACTCGAATGAGAGGTCATCGTTTGAACACGTCTGGATAAAACGCTGTCGTTTATAATATAATCATTGGGCAAAGTTACTTTCCCGTTTTATCTGAGTGTCCTAACGGTTGTGGAAGAGGAGTCAGAGGACGCTCAAGAAAGGAAACGAGTAAAGTCTTAACCCTCGTCTCTCACCCTTTTCTCTCCGCGCTTTCGTTGACCCGAAAATCTCTAGTCGGGAACACAAAATTCTTGTTCACGAGTTCGAGATCTGTTCATTTCAAGTCTTAATTCCACATGTAAGAGGTCAGATCTTATCTCCTTCACTATTCTTACTTCTTTCACTTACTTTTTAGGGCTCTGAAAATCTGATTTTTTTTCTTTTTCATTTTCTTTTAGGGTTCGTTCCAGATCTGTTAAAAGAGAACCAGTTCAGGTTTTGTGGGTTTGAGTTGCTTATGTTTTGTTTACGGATCTGGGTCTTCTAGTACGTCGTCGTATTGTTTGGTTTTGATTTAAATTTGTTTCATTTGAAATGTCGATTTTGCCAAAGGGCGATTCAATTTATATTCGAGAGGTGTGGAATGATAACCTCGAAGAGGAGTTTGCTTTAATACGCGAAATTGTAGACGAATATAATTATGTAGCAATGGATACTGAGTTTCCAGGCGTGGTATTGCGTCCTGTGGGAACTTTCAAGAATATAAATGACTATAACTACAAAACTTTGAAAGATAATGTTGACATGCTTAAGCTTATTCAATTAGGTTTAACATTTTCGGATGAAAATGGGAATTTACCCACTTGTGGGACTGACCAGTATTGCATTTGGCAATTCAATTTCCGTGAGTTTAATTTAACTGAAGATATATTTGCAAGTGATTCGGTTGAGTTGCTACGCCAATGTGGGATTGATTTTAAGAAGAACAATGAAAAGGGTATTGATGTGAACCGCTTTGGTGAGCTTTTGATGTCATCAGGGATTGTGTTGAATGATGGTGTTCATTGGGTTACGTTTCATAGCGGGTATGATTTTGGGTACTTGCTTAAGTTGTTGACTTGCCAGAATTTGCCTGATACACAAGCAGGATTCTTTGACTTGATCTACATGTATTTTCCCATGGTGTATGATATCAAACATTTAATGAAGTTTTGCAACAGCCTTCATGGTGGATTGAACAAGCTTGCTGAGTTGTTGGATGTAGAAAGAGTTGGTGTTTGTCATCAAGCAGGTTCAGATAGTTTGCTCACTTCTGGCACATTTAGGAAGTTGAGGGACAACTTCTTCAATGGCTCCACAGAAAAATATTCTGGTGTGCTGTATGGTCTTGGTGTTGAGAATGAAAAGGCTAATTGAAGAAAATAATTGGAAGAAGATTGATGGACATTTGTAGACTACTCAAGTGTGAAACTCCATTTTCTCATTGTATACTTTGGCAAAAAATATTGTTGTTTTAGTTGTGACTTCTACTGCTTGTTGCTTTGTAACTGAAACCTTGACTGGTTTTGTAGTTTCAGTTTCTTGTAAATTATTGCAGTTAGTGTTATAATAATAATCTTAATGATTCACTACTTGGTTTGCGGAGTTTCCTTTTTTATCACGTTCATTGTTTTGCTGAACTTGTTGTCTGACTCATGATAGTATCTTGTTTATGCCACAAGGACATACTAATTTTTCATATATGGCATTTTTAGAATTATTTACTTCCACATACAGATCTCTCACGTATTTAATTTAGCTCAGTAGAGGCATGTCACTATTACTTGCTTTATGATCTCACGAAAGTTGTTCATGAAAGCATAATGGTGTTCACAGAGAAGAGTTGGTGTCACGGAGGAGAGTTAGAGCATCTCCTTGACAATTGAAGCTGACCTTCATAGTGGCAAGCTCAAGAGTTGGTCTAGGGGAGTGACAAATTCAGATTTCAGAATGGGTGGAAGATTTAGCTGCAGGTGCGCATGACATTGCTTTAATACAGTACATTATTTAAAAGAACGATTGATGGGGTTGTCACCATTTGGTCAAGTGTATTGTACACTTGTTTGGGGGATTCAGACTATTTGAACATTGCAGAATCTGGTTTATATAGTAGTTTGAATAATTTTGTTTTGAGTTTCTATAAACTAAGTGAGCATTTTTTTTTTTTGTTTTTCATGCCAATGTACTGGAAGAGTAACGTAGGATTATGTAAAATTGATTTATCATATTTTTCTCCTTGCTTGGTGTTTTTGTTAATGCATTTTTTTTTTACCTTATAGGATGAAGCATCCTAAAGCTTCACCACCAAAAATCACTGGCCGTCAAGTGGCAGTCTTTGACTGCTCTCCAGTGTGGATTTGTAAGCACTCTCCAAATATTTGTTATTACATTCATGGTCATGTTTTAATAGACTCGGGGTGATATTATTGGAACACAATTAATGTGGAAAAATTAGCAAACTTGAATTGTTGTTCTTAATATTTGGTTTCTGTAATTTGTGAATCAGTAGCTGGTTGGCTGCTTGTCTGTTTTCTACTTTCCAGCTTGGCCTGACAAAGTGATTTTGCTTTTATCAGGCCAAGGCATAGTTGTTTCCGATTATGCTGAGTTGATAATCTTTTTCATAGTAAATGGATATATTGGTATCCATATCATGTTGCTGAATAATACCAATACTAGTAGCTGCATACTGTTAAGAATTTCAGTTGAAGCATGCATCAGAGGAGCTCTCCTGTTCTCCTTTGCACTCAGTTGTCACAGCACTTTATGTCAACTTTTACCGTGCTCTTTGTCTTCAGAAAACTGATTCGGGCCACGTCCTGGAAAAACAATCAAATTGCATGAATTTTAATTTAAGTAAACTATTCTTCTCCTTGATGTTTTTGCAAGGATTCCCATAATTTGGAACAACAAGGGAAACTTGAAAAATACGTTGGAACCATAAACATCTCTCGTTTCCAATGAACTTCTTGGGTTATTTTTTGTAGTTATCCGATGAGACAGCTCAATTACGGACCCTCAACAACTTTATTTGGGCAGCACGTTTTGCGTTAAGATATTCCAGCTATGCTTCGTCGAGCAATCTTAATCTATCCCTGCATTGCGTAATCCCAGTAACTTCCCATTAGTACCATGCTTAATGGCAATTACTCGCAGCGCCCGCATCTGTATAAATTTTAATAGTCGACACTACAGATGTCTGTCTTTGATTCAGAGACAGTACAAGGATTCTCGTTCAAACCTTCCATTCTCTATAATTCGGACAACACTATCAACAGAATCACGGAATTGCCATTTTCCTTTGCTCTCCCACTTCCTGGCCATTTCTCTCTCTTCCTGCCCATCCTCCAGACAGTTGAAAACAAACGAACTCCACGCGTAAACGCCGAAAAAGCGACTCGCTCCTCCACTGAGTCCACTCACTGCAAAGGTCAGTTATTTTTTCGCTGCATTCAATAATAACAATTTTCTCTCCTTAGTCACATATCGTATTGTCGTGTCGCCCTTTTCTTGTTTAGTTCGGGCCCGAATCCCCGGATCTCATTCCTCATGCTCCGACTAAAACCTCCCATTTTACTGTTTCTATTATGCTGCTTACTCTCATCTTGCTACGCGGATCCGGGTCAAGAATGTCTAAAGACGAACCCGTATGTTGGGCTAGAGTACGAGCTTTTCATGGTTCAGCACCAGTTGAGAGGAGTTATCTCCGTGATCGACGACTGCTTGTTCAGGGTTTCGGAATTCGATATGTTATCCGGGTCGGATGTCCACTGGTGGGGCGCCACCGCAACAGATTTTGCTAACCTCACCAGCGGGTTCATTGTCTCCGATCACATCCTCAACGACACCTACAGAAATGCTACTTTCACCGTTCGTTTGTTGAATGACATTACGTGGGATCAAATCCCCGTGCTTGCCGTCTGGGACTTGACCACCGCATCCGATTTCGGCCACTTGGTTTTAAACAAGTCGGAATCGGGAATCACATTGAGCCCCGAACTGGCCCCCTCGCCAGAACCCCATCCGGATAGAGTGAAGAATCGGGTTTTGACTGAGCCTACAATGTTTGATAACTGTAAGGTGTTGTCAAAAGATTATAGGGTTAGGTGGACGTTGAATATCGATGAACAGTCTATTGAGATTGGTTTAGAGGCTGCGATCGAGACCCAGAATTACATGGCGTTCGGATGGGCGAACCCGAATATCAGTTCGGAATTTATGGTGGGTTCTGATGTGGCGGTTACTGGGTTTACTGTGGATGGATTGCCATTTATAGATGATTTTTATATAACGAAGTACAGTGAATGTACGGCTAATAAAGATGGTTCCTTTTCTGGGGTTTGTCCTGATACAATACATGAAGGAAATGATCAGGTGGGATTGGTGAATAACACTAGGTTGGTTTATGGGCATAGAAAAGATGGGGTGTCATTTATTAGGTTTAGGAGGCCCCTAGCATCGAATGACAATAAGTATGATTTGCCTGTGAATTATAACGAGAATATGACAGTAATTTGGGCATTGGGTTTGATGAGACCGCCTGATGCTCTTAGACCGTATTATCTTCCCCTGAATCACGGTGAGCCAGAATCAGTGACTTATGGACATTTGGTGCTCAATGTTTCAGAGCATATTAATGATTGTTTAGGCCCTTTAGATGCAGAACATAAGGAAGATCAGGATTTGATTATTGCTGATGCGAATGCTCCACTTGTTGTTGTGACAGGTGAGGCAATGCATTACCCGAATCCTCCTAATCCTTCGAAAGTGTTGTACATTAATAAGAAGGAAGCTCCAGTGTTGAGAGTGGAAAGAGGGGTACCTGTGAAGTTCTCAATACAGGCTGGTCATGATGTTGCACTCTACATCACTTCAGATTTGCTTGGTGGGAATGCATCATTGAGGAATATGTCTGAGGCTATCTATGCAGGGGGACCAGAAGCTGAAGGAGTTAAAGCCAGTCCTATGGAATTGGTTTGGGCTCCAGACAGGAATACGCCTGATCAGGTGTACTATCATTCTCTGTATCATCAGAAAATGGGTTGGAGAATTCAGGTGGTTGATGGGGGTCTACCAGATATGTATAATAACAGTGTCGTTTTAGATGACCAGCAAGTTACTTTCTTCTGGACATTGTCAGAGGATAAGGGGTCGATATCTATTGCTGCTCGTGGTGAGAAAAAGAGTGGTTATCTTGCGATAGGATTTGGCAGTACAATGGTGAATAGCTATGCTTATGTGGGTTGGATTGATGATAATGGGAAGGGGCATGTAAACACATACTGGATTGATGGAATGGATGCTTCAAGTGTGCATCCTACAAATGAAAATTTGACTTATGTTAGGTGCAAGTCAGAAAATGGCATCATTACTTTGGAGTTTACACGTCCTTTACAACCATCATGTAGTCACAGTAATAGACCAGAGTGTAAGAATATTATTGATCCAACAACTCCACTCAAAGTTATTTGGGCAATGGGTTCTAGCTGGATAGATGAACGTCTGACTGAGAGAAGTATGCATTTTGTTAAAAGTCAAAGGCCTGTTCGAGTGCTGCTTATGCGTGGTTCTGCAGAGGCAGAGCAGGATCTACGACCGGTTTTAGCTGTGCATGGGTTTATGATGTTCCTTGCCTGGGGTATTTTGCTTCCTGGTGGAATAATGGCTGCTAGATACTTAAAACACGTGAAGGGTGATGGATGGTACCAGATTCATGTTTACATGCAGTATTCAGGATTAGCAATTGTCCTACTTGCGCTTCTTTTTGCAGTGGCTGAGCTTCAGGGTTTCTATATCAGCTCGTTACATGTTAAGTTTGGGATTAGTGCTATAGTTTTTGCTTGTGTACAACCAGTTAATGCATGCCTAAGGCCTAATAAACCTGCCAACGGAGAAGAGATTTCCTCGACAAGGCTGATTTGGGAGTACATTCATTTCTTTGTTGGCAGATCTGCAATAATTGTAGGAATTGCGGCACTTATCAGTGGGATGAAGCTTTTAGGAGAAAGGTACGGGAGTGAAAATGTTCATGGACTTGTTTGGGCTCTAATCTTGTGGTTCTTGATTGGTGCATTGATGGCCATGTATCTGGAATTTCGTGAAAGACAACGGATGAAACAAAGAATATTTGGAAGAAGCAATTGGGTTATGAGGAACCTTGATGAGGATGATTCTATGGATCTCCTAAGACCATCCAGGGAAGCAGAGAAAAATATGCATCAGTCTGGAAGAATGGAAGTTCAATTAGAGCCTCTGAGCAGATGATGGGTCTGATAATTCCCATTTTTGATATAAAACTTGCAACTGTTTGCCTGTTTTTGAGAATTTTCTACTCATACAGGGGGATAGCAGGCCGGTTCATAGGCCTAAGCGTTTTTGTTTGGGGTTAATCCAATCATGGTGAACAGCATTTACAGTACAAATTGGATTTTGTACACTTGATATATCTTCTTTAACATAGTGGAAAGTTGATATTGTTCATTTCTTTGACATTGATTAAGAGCACCTTCTACCTCTTGTCTGCATTCTATTTTATGTATTAGCTTTAACTTAGATACTGTGCTTTCTGCCGGAGCAAAAGTGAAAATGATTGTGCTGTGAAGTACACGATAAGCCGCCAACCAAAGATATACTCTGTTTCATTTTATTGGCATTGGCATTGTATTGTTAAGTTGTCAATATGTTTATGTTTTCACGTCATATGAACTTTGTGTTAATGTACTTGATAGGTCCCAACCTCTGCAAACATAGCAAAATGAAAATGAAAGAAATAAACAAACCGAAATTAATTGGGTTCTACTTAAGGCGAGAACAAACTACATACAATAACTGATAAATTTTTCTCTACCCTTTAACCATATACATATACTCTTATTTATAGTTACTCTAGAAACTGAAATGACGAAATTGAAGCAACTATCTTTAGAAAAAAAAAACGCACGAACTGAAAGTGAAAGAAACTCTACATGCCTATTATTTCACTTGCCAAACTAACTGTCATCATATGCAAATATGCTGCAGTTAATTCCTACAATAACGGTAGTTTGACCTTCGCATACGACGTAGTCTATCATCCCTTCCCCCTTTAACATTAACCTTGTCCTCAAGGTTAGTAGTAGGAAACTTGGTCTTTAACTTATCATATTCTTCCCACATTGCATCAGAATCTGGTAAAGATCTCTACAAAACTAAAACCTCCTCCATTAACTTGCCACCACATTTGATCCAACGAAATTCCTTAATTGCAGTTGGCTTTAAATTAGGTTGTCCATCCTCCGCTATCGGTGGAATCTCCGTAAGGACCTTGCTAGTACTACCCAATTGTTTCTTTAATAGTGACACATGAAAAATGGGATGGACCTTTGCTAAAGATGGTAAGTCAAGCTGATAAGCTACTTGTCTGATACGTTCAACAATTTTGTAAGGTCCAAAATATTTTTGGGAAAGCTTTTGGTGAGCTCGACGAAAAATTGATTGCTGGCGATAAGGTGGTAACTTGAGAAAAACCCACTCACCAATTTCATAAGTGACATCTCGCCTCTTCTTGTCAGCTTGCTACTTCATATGATTTTGTACTTTTTCTAAATTATTCTTGAGCTCTTGAAGTAAATAATCTCGTTGTACCAAAAAACAATCTACTTCATTGACGGCTGAAGTACCTTCCATATAACGTACAATGTTAGGTGGAGGACACACGTAGAGAGCTTGAAGGGAGTCATTTTGACAGCCACATAGAATGTAGTGTTTTACCAAAACTCAACCCAAGCTAAATTGGATTCCTATGAATGAGGATGTTGGCTGCAAAGGCATCGTAAATACTGTTCTACGTAACGATTTACCACTTCTGTTTGACCGTCAGATTGAGGATGGTAGGCTGAACTAATATTAAGTTTTGTTCCTTGTAACCTGAAAAATTCTCGCCAAAAATTACTTAAGAAGGTTGGATCCTGATTGCTTACTATAGTTCTTGGCATACCATGCAGTCGAACCACGCCTTCGACGAATACTTCAGCTACCTTTCTTGCGTTATATGGGTGTGCCAAGGAAAAGAAATGAGCATACTTTGTAAAGCGATCAACTACCACTAATATAACACTTTTTCCTTGTGATGTTGGAAGACCTTCTACAAAATCTAAAGAGATGTCTTCCCATACTTGTGATGGTTTTGGAAGGGGTTGGAGAAATCCCGATGGAGTTTGGGCCTCGTACTTGTTTTGTTGATAAATTTGGCATTCCGTTCTCCACCTCCTTCTTCATTGATTCCCAATAAAATGATTGTGATAATCTTTTATAGGTTTTTAGTGCTCTTGAATGCCCTCCAAGTTTAAAATTATGAAACTCATCCAATAACCTTTCCTTTAATTTTGACGTTGGAGAAATGAGAACCTAACCCTTGTACTATAGAACTCCTCCTCTTAGTTGATAATTTTGCATGTTAAGCTTATTATTTTGCACATCAGCTGCCTTTGCTAATAAATATGGCTCTTGTGCGTTAACAACTCGAATTTCTTCACATAAACCAAATAATAGTTGAGTGATGGAATTAAGTTATGGGGCTTGAACTTGACGTGAAAGTCCATCGGCTGCAGCATTTTCTCGTCTAGGATGATACAAAATCTCATAATCATAGCTCATGAGTTTCATAACCCATTTTTGTTGCTCTAAGGTACTAAGTCGCTGGTCCAAAAAATACTTGAGACTTTTTTAATCAGTTTGTATCTGAAAATGATGGCATAATAAATATGGTCTCCAAGTCTTCACAGCTTCTAAGATGGCTAATGTTTCTTTAACGTAGGTCGACCACTCTTTTTTTCTTGGTCCTAAAGCTTTACTCATATAAATAATAGAACGACCTTTTTGCGACAATACTACCCTAATGCCCTGATCTGAAGCGTCAGTCTCCACCACAAATAATTCTGAAAAATCTGGAATAGCTAATACTGAAGTACTTGTCATAACCGCTTTTAACTTTAGAAAAGCTTCTTCAGCTTGCGATGACCATAAGAACTTTCCTTTGCGGAACAACATAGTTAATGGAGTAGTGATTATTCCTTAATTCTGCACAAACTTACGATAATAACCGGTGAGACTAAGAAATCCTCATAACTCCGTGATAATTGTAGGTGTTGGCCATGATTGCATTGCTTGAATTTTTGTATCATCAACTTATACTTCATTTGAAGACACAACATGGCCAAGATATTCCACAGTCGGTTGCCAAAGGTACATTTTGATGGTTTTAGATAAAATTGATGATTCGCAAGAATCTCCAAAGTTTTATCTAAATGGTTTAGATGTTGCTCCTAAGTACAGCTATATATTAAAATATTATCAAAAAATACCAAAATAAATTGGTGTAGATACTTTCAAAAAATATTGTTCATAGCCACTTGAAATATTGATGGCACATTGCATAATCCAAACGGCATTACTAGATACTCGAAATAGCCATTTTGAGTCCGAAATGTTGTTTTGTGAACATCATCTGGATGAACGCGAATTTGATGATATCTAACTCGAAGATCTAATTTGCTAAAAAATTTGGTGCCGTTAAACTCGTCTAACATATCACCCACTGTAGGAATTGGAAATCGATCTTTAATCGTTACCTCATTAAGCGCACGATAATTGATAAAAAATCTCCATGTCCCATCTTTTTTTTAACAAGCAATATTGGAGAAGAGAAAGGACTTTGGCTTTCTCGAATAATCCCTAAAGATAATATATCTACAACCTGCTTTTCTATTTCATTTTTTTGATAATAAGGATAATGGTAAGGACGTACATTAATAAGTGAAATCCCTTCCTTGAGGATAATTTTATGCACAAATTCATGTTATGGAGGCAAACTCTTTGGTTCTTCAAATAAAATAGAATAATTGTCAAGTATTGACCTTAGTTCTGGTCGCAGCTCTTTTCGCTAAGTAGAAAGTTAATGGATTTGCTCCTTGACACTTATAGCAAAGAGTCCACCTGTCACATTGATTTCCTTTACAAAATCATGAGAATCTATAACACATGGAGATGTCACATACTGCCCAGAAATGATACATTTTTGTCCATCCCATACAAATTTCATTGTAAGGAGTTTTCAGTCACAAAGAATTGGTCCAAGCATTTCTAGTCATTGAACTCCTAACACAACATTGAAACCCTTTAGCGAAATTGCAAAAAATGTGGCCATGAATCTTTTCCCTTGTAACTCAAACGAAATTTGATTGAATTTCTCCTTGCAGCATAAGGTGTCACCGTTGGCAACTCAAACTTCAAATTCTTTGGTAAGCTCTACAGGTATCTGCAATAAACGAGCAGCATGACAACTTATAAAATTATTAGTAGAGCCACTATTGATTAATATCGTAAATGGATAGCCTTGGATGAAGGCAGTCATTCTCATTGTTTTTGGGCCTATCCATCCTGTGAGAGCATGCAAGGAAATGGTTGGTTGTGTTTCCTCTAAGGGTTGTGTCTGGTGCTCTTCATGGATAGCTTCGCTATCTTCCTCTTGAAAATCAACTTCAATGAGAAACACTTATGGGGTCTTGCAGTGGTGACCAATTATAAATTTTTCATTGCATTTGAAACATAATCCCTACTCCTGATGCCGTTGCATTTCTTCCCATGTAATTCGTCGAATTGGTGTTGGTGTTGGTGCAAGAAGTATTGGATTTGTACTTTGCTTGGAAATGTTAAATTGACAGTTTGAGAGTTGTTTACTTGACTTTTTCTTTTTATTCAAGTACTCTTCTTGCATTCTAGCAACAGTAATTGCCTCCCTCATGGTTCGAGGTTGGTGCATACGAACTTCAGATGCTACTTTTTCCTTGAGTCCTCCAATAAAAGTTCTTATCAAAGCATCCTGTGGCCATCCTTGTACTATGTTGGCCAATTTCTCAAATTTATGTTGATATTCTCTTACAGAATTTCTTTGTTGCAAATGGGACAACCTTTCATCAAAATTTAGATACTCGTTAGTTCTAAAACGAGCTAAAAGCTCACTCTCAAATACTCTTCAAGTAATCAATTGCCTTTCATCTTGATAAAGTCGTCGAAGTCATTGCCACCAATGGTTTGCTTCATTATCCATGTAATAAGATGTTATGGCAACACGTTGATGCTTCAGAACTTCTTGAGTGTCAAAATACTACTCCGTTCGATCTAGCCATACCATGGGATCATCACCAGTAAAACGCAAAAAATTTATCTTTCTTGGTCGGTAGATAGGATTTGCATCCACTAATGTTCGTTCTTCTCTTCGTGGTGAAAGTGAGCTCTCCGGTGGGTGAGTTTGGAGATTGTTGATAGCTGTCAAGATTTCGTTAAAACTCGTATCCACTCGATTTTCTATTTCTTGAAACCCTGTTTGTATTGCTGCGATTTCTGCTTCTAGGTGCTCGATCCTTTCTTTGTTGGTCATAGTGTTTTGTGGTTTAACTGTGGCTCTGATGCCAAAATGATAGGTCCCAACCTTTGCAAATAGAGCAAAATGAAAATGAAAGAAATAAACAAACTGAAATTAATTGGGTTCTACTTAGGGCGAGAACAAACCACATACAATAACTGATAAATTTCTTTATGCCCTTTAACCACACATAGATACTCTTATTTATAGTTACTATAGAAACTGAAATGACGAAATTGAAGCAAGT
Source organism: Khaya senegalensis (assembly GCA_032402905.1). NCBI lineage: Eukaryota > Viridiplantae > Streptophyta > Magnoliopsida > Sapindales > Meliaceae > Khaya > Khaya senegalensis. Next base: position 7,810,355 of record CP135538.1, on the reverse strand, counting down.
ATCTTCAGATAGAAAAAAAAAAACGCACTAACTGAAAGACCCACGAACTGAAAGTGAAAGAAACTCTACGTGCCTATTATTCCACTTGCCCAACTAACTGTCATCATATGCAAACATGCTGCAGTTAATTGCTACAATAACGGTAGTTTAGCCTTTGTCTGCGACGTGGTCTATCAATACTGTCGACTATTCTGTTTTGAACCATTTTTCGCTTCTTCTGTGCATGCTGTAACACTGTAGGAGACAAAAAGGAAGTTTCCCATTGATATCAGCTATTGCCTTTGTCTTTCTGTTAGGTTTGTAATCTATGTAATTGGCAAATGAGCATAAATTCAATAGCTCTTAAACTTAAGAGGAAAAAGCATATTAGTTATGTACAATACATGGCCTTGGAAGTAAATCTGGTTCCATAAATGATCAATGCCTATGAGCTATAATATAATCAATCACATAATCTACTTTATAATTGTTTGTGATTTTGAATTATAAATCAGTTCAATAGTTCTTACATCATATATGAATTACATGTGTGTTTTGGATGGAAGTCATCATTTTTGAAATGGCAACTGGGCATGGCCTATGCTTGCACAAACAAACCATATGCATTCAATTGAACTCCACTTGTCCCTTGCTAAAACAACAACATTTTTGTTGCCATTTCTTTTTCTTTCAATTCAATGACATGCAAATTCATGCCAATAAAGGGCTTGGTCCAAACCATGTTAACCAAAAATTTTTAAAAAAATTAATAAATACATATGCTAAATTTATATATGAATTAACTTTTAACTCTTTTCTATTATGATTTGTTCTTTTCTTTACCATATTCTCTTTCAATGCATTTGATTTCCCCCTCCAATCAAAAAATGACCTAAAATTCAAAGATATCCTTCACACTAATTCATTTCTTTATTCACTACATTATCTTAACAAAATAATTACAAATTAGACATATTAATAAATAACATTATATTATCGAAATATTCACTTCAATCGGCATTATCCTTCTTGTTTCGTAAATATTAATAACTATAATCTACGCATTCACCTTAATTGGTATTGTTATCCTGGTAATGAGCTGTGGATATTAACAATTTTGAATTAATATTAAATTATTTCCTTTTAAATTTTACATGACATATAAGAAAAATACCATTAGTAGTTTTTGTTAAATCTCTAATATTCTGCTGTTATGAGTCATTATTTTTTAGTCTATAAATTCTCTCACAAATATATTTAAAAGTATTATAAGCGAAAAGTCAATAATACTCCTGCAATATCATGCATTTTTCGTGCGCCGGAGGGTAATTACATTATAAAACAGAAATTTTGTCGGGCTGAGATTGTCACTCAAATCCCTCTCTCCCTCGCCCTCTGAAAACACTGTCTTTTTTGTTTCGTCCAAGTTTCGGTTTCGGAGTAACTTTACCATATTTGGCGCGCTGGATCTCGATATTTCCCGGTAAATTCAGTCATTCTCCAGAATTTTTATTTTTCGTACATTTTAAGTTCTACGACTGCTAACATAAGAGTATGGTTTCCGAGCGTGTTATATGTTTATAGAATTTTATCACTGGAAATTTGATTTGATTGTTTTCTGTGTTGTGGCAAACGGGTATCTTGTTTTTCGCGACTTAATGCTTATACGTTTAGAATTTGGTCTTTTTGTGACTCCTGAGACAGTGTGAGTTGGCTTTATGTAATTGTCTTGTTGGTTCAGTCTAGGATTTCATAACTAGCCCCTTTTCTCTTTCTGCTTCCTTGGGGTGCTTTTTTGTATTCTGTGATCTGTGTCCTCTTAGAAATGCTTAGAAATCTATGTTTTGAGCTGTATATTTTGAAGTTGCTTCACTGTTATGAAATGTGTAGCCTATAATTGCTTATCTTGTGAGCTGCGTGTAGATTTATTTTTCTTTGGTTTTCAGCACTTGGGGGCGATTTTATTTGTTTCTTGCTTTTAAGGGTGATTGATCTGTATGGTTCTGGGATTACTTCTTTGTTACTTGGATATATGCATGTCATTTGCAGGTTTTATCTCTTCAATATTTTGAATTGTCGTTTTTTCCCGCGATTCATAATTGGTAGTTGGTTTATATATCATTCATCAGTATAAGTTTCAGAGGAGGCTACGCCGCGTGTCAAAAGAAAATCACTGCGGTAACTTTTTCTTTCTAACTCTTTTTTTTCTTTCCTTCTATAGTCCAGTTGAATGATACCGGGTAATATTTTTAATTTATTGTTCAGTATTGTTTACTTATAGTTTTCCTTCAAACACTAATCCAATTTTAACCATGCTGCTTGAGACAACTGCAGCCAGCAGGTTATAAGTAAACTTGTGCAATGATGAGCCATGACGATGCCATAACTTTCTGACACGTGACTTGTTCTTTCTCCTCATTCTGCTCATGTGCCTAATTGAACCTCTTTTCAATCATTCTCTGCCCTGTGTTTTTCTATATGGAATTATCTAAAACAAAAGACTGTGACTTGAGCAAATTGCATGTCCATGCTTTATTCAGTGGCAGTAATCTTATATTCTAAGCTTGCTTCTTCTTCTTTGTGTTTTTCTTCTCTCATTTTGTTCATGGAATTCGACATCAGTTGTCATTTTGCATTGAGATTATTATTATCTTTTTTACTGGTAATGAAGAGCTTAAATTTAAAATTTAGGTTTGGTTTTGATAACGTTTTTGATTTTAAGTGGTAACATTGAGCTTTATTCTCCAAGTTAGTTTTGGTTTCTCACAAGAAATTAAACTCAAAGGAATGAAACAGTATGCTGCTTTAATTTTGTGTCATGCCAGGTTGTTTTTGTTACGAAATATGCTCATTTTCCTGTTTCTTCTGTTTTCTGCTTAATGGATTGTACACATGTGGAAACTTTTATTTATATGTAAAGAGTTTTGAAGTTCTTGAGATACCTTTTATGATGGTTTGTGTATTGACCTATTTTTCTTTTTCCCTATACAAGAAATAAATAATCACTTTTTTCTTTGTATGTATTAAGAAATAATTAGTTGATGAAGTTTATTGTGTATCTTTCAACAAAGTTCCAACTGTCTTTCAATGGTTTACTTTTTGCGTGGCCACTCCTCCATTACATCTGTTGTGAGATGAAACAATATGTTTTTGCAGATAATGCGACAAATATATTCTAAGTTTTGGCAGAGGCGAAAGCCTATGCCATTTAGTCGCAGTTCCCTTCTAAGTGATTATTATGGTCAAAATTGTTATGTACATGGTTAAGAGGGTGATGCTGCTTGTTTATTTTTTATAATTATTTTCATTATTCATGCTTTTCATTGTCACATATATTGGCTTGGCTTAGACCCTAAGTTATGAGACAAAGCTTGCTTGTATGTGATGGTGAAGAAGAATTAGAAATGAATATTCTTGCCAGCTTGTTTTTGTAAACAAAAGAAGTGGACCTAATTTCTCCATAGGAAGGAGGCTGTGGTGAGGTTGTGAGTTCAATCTTAGTTAGGTTTCGAAGGTTTATTTGTCAACAAAAAGAGTTTGTAATTCAAAAATAACAAAAACATTGATGATAAAAGAGAATATAATAATTTTGGTGCTAGGCAAGACTTGAAACAAGTGAGTGTTCTTATGATTAAATGTACTGAATGATAGAACTTTTTATTTTATTTTTGTTTTTGATTATTATTTTTTAATAAATGAAGCAATTCATTATTAATAAATTGTGGATAGTAGTTGAAAAACCTATGTGTCTATGTATGCAGGTTGAATTCATATATCATTTTTATTTAAAGAAATATTTTGCATGAGACAGTTTAATTGTGAGCTTGATGTCAGTTAGAAACCACAGACATCATTTGGTTTCTGTAGTTATTGGGTGGTTGGGGTTATTGTTTTATAGGATGTAAATTCCTTGGGCTAGTGGCTTTACTCTATTACCCTCAAAACGTAAAGAAGCCATTTTAATGAAGAATATGTGAAGAGTAAGTGGTTTTATTCCACTTAATATGCGAACTTATATTAATTTATATTATGTCAACACCATTAATAATCCAAAAAGATGAAAAAAGGGCTAAGATTTGTTACTGATATTTAATACTTTTAATTTGTTTTACTAATATACTTTGTTGACCCATTAGGATTCCTTTTTGCTGTTTATCATATATAAAGTTCTTTTTGAGTTCAATGGATGCCAATTAGGACTGGTAAGAATTTATTAAAAATTGAATGTTTTGCCTATCTTGTAGAATATGAGTAGTTTGGTTGAGAGGCTTCGTGTTAGATCAGATCGAAAGCCAGTTTATCATTTAGATGAATCAGATGACGACGCTGATTTTGAGCAAGGGAAACCTGGGACCACCGAGGAAAAGTTTGAAAGAATAGTCAGGCCTGACATGGTTTGTTTCTTGATCCTTTTCCGTCTTTTAATTTCTTTGATTAGTACTTCTTTGCTACTTCTTGGATTTTCTTTTATCATCTGTTATTGAAGTTATATTTGCTTCTTCTGATGCTGGTTTTCGATTGCAAAGAATAACAATGTGTTATTTATTCAATTTGTTTAACTGTTTGCTTTACCTTGGTCTTATAATGGGAGCCAAGCTCCAATGAAGCCGTTTTTAATCTTCGGTTGTTTTTCATATTTGTATGTGCATTTTGCATTCCATTCAATCTGGGTTATGTAAGTTTTATTTATATATCTTGTTAATTTGATTAAGTAATTCTCCACTTGTTGGTTTAAATTACTTGCCTATCTCTAGACTTGGGCATTACTGCATTTGGATTGTTTTGGTTGATGGTCAACATGAAATGGAATTACTTAGAAGGCAATTATTTTGGATTTGAGTTTGTTCGAAATGCATAGCTTTTCACCGTTACTTGAATCTTTTGGAACTAAATTTATACAATGAAGAATAGGCACAGTTTGGTTGTATAAAAACTTCTTATTTGAAACATTTCTCATGTTGCACATTGTTGGAGCATTATGGATAGAGTTAATATCTTCGGCCTCTTCAATCTTCTTATGCTGAATAGTATGTCCCCTGGCTTAAAACTTTTATCACTTACCTTTTCCACTGTTAGTTATTACTTTTTACAGTCAAAATTTCTAATGGCAGAAAGGTCCATTTTAATGGACAAAACTAAATCTTGGGGAGGTTGGTAATATCATCTTCTAGATATTGTTCTGAAGTTTTTTGTGTGCACTTGTATTTTTATGTTTAAAACATGAAACTAGATGGGTTTTCTTCAATTTTAGGGTGTTTTTGTTTTTAAATTAACAGAAAGATGATTCATGTCAAGCCTGTGGAGAAAGTGGGAATCTTATGAGCTGTGATACATGTACATATGCATACCATGCTAAGTGTTTACTTGCTCCGCTAAAAGCTCCTCCTTCTAGCAAGTGGAGGTGCCCAGAATGTGTATGATTCCATCTTATGCTAAGCACTGCAATTATTTTTGTTGAACTAGTTGCTGTTACATCTTGCTACTGTTGGGAATAACAATTTTTATTTATTTTTTGTGCAGGTTAGTCCGCTGAGTGATATTGACAAATTACTGGACTGCGAGATGCGTCCTACTGCAGCTGGTGATAGTGATGTCTCGAAGCTGGGGTCAAAGCAAATATTTGTGAAACAGTATCTGGTGAAGTGGAAGGGATTATCTTATCTCCATTGCACTTGGTAAATCCCTTATTAACAATATTTATTGAATATATCAGCTTTCATATAAAATCTATAGACTATTTGTTCTCTGACAAAGGGATGAAAACTTGCGATGAAGTTTACTCTGACGTGTTATTTACTCTGTTATACCTTTTCAGATTATGGTTTTCTCGTTGCTATTGTAATCCATCTTGCTTTTAATTTTTCTCTTCTTGTATGTGAGAATTGTGTGTGCCTTTGTGTTTTTGGCCATCTTCAGTCACCTCTGATAGTTCTTTTTTCTCCTCAGGGTACCTGAAAAGGAGTTCATAAAAGCTTTCAAGTCAAATCCTCGTCTGAGGACTAAAGTAAACAATTTCCATCGCCAAATGTCATCAAACAATAATCCTGAAGAAGATGTTGTTGCCATTCGACCTGAGTGGACTACTGTTGATCGGATTCTTGCCTGCAGGTTTAACAATCTGAAATTTTCACCAGTCCAGACACACATACACATAAAATTCTCTCTCTGTTTTGTCTTTTTTGATCTATTCTAATTGAGCCAAAACTTAAATTGCTCCATAATTTGATTTGATTAGTTTGTTAAGGTTCAAATGCAAATCTAAGTATGGAAAATCATCGTTTTCCTTATTAACATTGGATTGGACTCCGGTGAATTATGAAGGGGAATTTGCTCTTTTCTATGTCAAATCAAAATCATGTGTGGTCCTATGTTTTGTAGAATTCACATTGTGTACATGGAGTTTAATATTTAGTGTGAAAAATTTCACAATTATAACAAATCTGTTGCTTATTATTTCTGGTTTGGTTCTTGATGGATGTGGGATAATGTATAGGTTTTCACTGCATCTTTATACTATTGCTTTATGGTGTTTTCATATGTCTTCATGCATTTTGATTTCTATCTTAGGATAATGTAATTTTGTTTTTGACATGTTGCAGGGGAGATGATGGTGAGAAGGAATATCTTGTGAAGTATAAAGAGCTTTCATATGATGAATGCTATTGGGAATTTGAATCAGACGTATCTGCATTTCAACCTGCAATTGAAAGATTTAACAAAATTCAGTCCAGATCATCCAAATTGTCTTCTAATAAGCAGAAGAGCAGCCCTCGAAATGTTACTGAATCAATGAAGAAATCAAAAGAATTTCAACAGTATGAATGCAGTCCTGAATTTCTTTCTGGAGGTACATAATTCATATGTTCTTCAAACTGGTTGGCTTGTATAATAATTATATTTTGTTTTGTTTTATCACCATTAATTTCTAATTATTATTCTCTTATAACCGAAGGTTCACTACATCCATATCAGCTTGAAGGACTGAACTTCTTACGGTTCTCTTGGTCCAAACAGACACATGTTATACTAGCTGACGAAATGGGTCTTGGTAGGTCTTGTTTTGATCTGTTCTGCACTTTTCCTCTCTTGGCTTTGGAAGAAGCATTTCATGTTTGCATCTTGTCGACTTGATTTGCTAATGCTTTGCTTTTTGTTTGGTTGCAGGCAAAACCATACAGAGTATTGCTTTTTTAGCATCTCTTTTTGAAGAGGGCATCTCTCCACATTTAGTTGTAGCTCCACTTTCAACATTGCGAAACTGGGAACGTGAATTTGCAACTTGGGCCCCGCAAATGAATGTTGTATGTGCTTGGCACTATCTCAACAACTTCTTATTATTTTTCAAGAAAAGTATCGTGAATTAGAGTTTACATGTTGCAGGTCATGTATGTTGGCACTGCCCAAGCTCGTGCTGTCATAAGGGAGTATGAATTTTACTTTCCCAAAAGTCATAAGAAGATCAAGAAAAGGAAATCTGGTCAAGTTGTCAGTGAAAGTAAGCAAGATAGGATAAAATTTGATGTCCTCCTAACATCTTATGAGATGATCAACTTGGACTCTGCATCTTTGAAACCGATAAAGTGGGAATGCATGGTAACATTCTCTGGCTTATTGCATGCATTGCTATTCTCCAACATGTGATTGCTAGTTAAAATTGACATTTTAATGCAGATTGTTGATGAAGGTCATCGTCTAAAAAATAAGGATTCAAAATTGTTTTGTTCGTTGAAGCAATATTCAAGTAGGCATCGTACGCTATTAACTGGAACTCCCCTTCAGGTTGGTCATCCTATTATGATAATGAATTTGTATTCAAGATTAGTACTCAGTTCTTATATTTTGCCATGTTTCTTTGCTGGAAATCCAATAAGCTCACATATCAGTAAAGAACTTAAAAACAAAAAACTGTGGATGGTCCTATAGACTTTTAAAGTTCTTTGAAATTGTTGTTTCATCAATCTTTTTTGCCTTGCTACTCCTGTCATACATATTGCTAATTCAGTTTAGTTTTACATGTCTTAAGTCATATTATTACAAACTTACCTGCCCTTTTACATTTTCAGAACAATCTGGATGAACTTTTTATGCTGATGCACTTCCTTGATGCTGGGAAGGTTAGTATGATTGATGGTTTATTGAGTATTTAAAAGAATACTTTAGCTAAATCAAGATGCAGTTTTCGAATTAGTTTATAAATTTTGAAGAGAAGTTTGTAGTATTTGACGGTTAAATACTTGCAGTTTGATAGTTTAGAAGAGTTCCAGGAAGAGTTTAGGGATATCAATCAAGAGGAGCAAATTTCAAGGCTTCATAAAATGTTGGCCCCCCATCTTCTTAGAAGTATGAATCTAAAACTTACTCTTATAAACTGTTGGCTTCATTTGATCCCTTTAATTGCAAATGTTACTATTTATGATAGCTTTATTATTTATGATAGCTTTAATTGATCATTATGTTTCCTCTGTGTTCATTCCTGACACTGCTGTGGTGCTTGAAGTGTTGAATGTTGGTAAATTTTTTGGATCTTTTCATTGTTTCTAAACAGGTGGCTAATTTGAATTGCTCTTTTCTGATATAGAACATCAAGAAGTGTTTAATATGAGTCTTAAGCCTTTTGTTCGTTCTCTGAAATAATTTATATCTGACCAAATTAATTGTTACTCCAAATACTTGTGATGTCCTGCCTTTTTGATCCTATTTTGCTACTCTCCTTTGTCTGGTTCTCAGTTCCTTGACCAACATCCTTTTGAGTTCTCCATTCGTTTGCATGATACTTTTAATATGAACCAATCAATCCTCCAGTATGGTGATTGGCATATGTTTAGCATGGAAAAGGATCTAAATGCCATTTCTCAGTAATAGTTATATGTGACTGCTCTACCAGTGATGTCATCTTGAACTATGATACTTTATTGATAGAAGTGCAATTTTGTTATTGATGTGAAGGACTCATTGTTTTCTTTCTTTCTGAAAAGCATATTAATTTTGATGGCTATAGATCTTTTAGCCAATAGGATGCTGATCTTTCAATCACATCACCATGACATTAAAGTTTTGATCATGTTGCTGATAATGAGTGAAAATGCTTTAAAATGCTAATGCAGGAGTGAAGAAAGATGTCATGCAGGATTTACCTCCTAAGAAAGAACTCATTTTACGGGTTGAATTGAGTAGCAAACAGAAAGAGTACTATAAGGCCATTCTGACTCGTAACTATCAAATACTAACTCGACGTGGGGGTGCACAGGTAAGGTTTCACATTTTAGTGAAATAAGCCCTTTTTATTGTGTTTTGACCTAATGAGTTACTGCTGTTGTTTATTGTGTCAGATTTCTCTTATAAATGTGGTTATGGAACTGCGCAAGCTCTGCTGTCATCCTTATATGTTGGAAGGAGTTGAACCTGATATAGAAGATACAAATGAATCTTTCAAGTAATCTTCTATGCCACTAAAGTTAAAGCTAGAACTAAAATCTTATCTATGTATTCTGATGATTTACAGTTTAGAAATCCTTTCTTTTTAAATGCTTTTGAGTAGGCTAAAGATATCTGTTGAACTAGAATCATACTGCTTTCTGCTTCTACATTCTTTTTCACTATTTGACAGGCAGCTGCTGGAATCTTCTGGGAAATTGCAACTTTTGGATAAGATGATGGTCAAACTTAAAGAGCAGGGACATAGAGTTCTCATATATTCACAGTTCCAGCACATGCTGGACTTACTAGAAGATTACTTAACTTATAAGGTACAATAGTAATGTTACTTTGCTTGCATCCTTCAATGTTTGTTGTTTGAATGCCTCAGCAGTTGCTGATTTGTTGGCATGTATGGATAATTAGGATTTATCTTGTTCAAAATTTTTTATTTTTCAGAAATGGCAGTACGAGCGGATAGATGGCAAGGTTGGTGGAGCTGAGAGACAGATACGCATAGATCGATATAATGCCAAAAATTCTTCCAGATTTTGTTTTTTGCTCTCTACTAGGGCTGGGGGATTGGGAATTAACCTTGCAACAGCAGACACAGTTATCATATATGACAGGTGACATACTTTCATACTAATATTCATATTCTGTTACCTTTTATAAGTAGTAAGCTTTATTGCTTATGGTGATTCATTCTAACATCAATGGGGTTTAGGTTTAGACAATGTAAAAGCATTACGAACTAAATTGTGAACGCTTGCTTGTGTAAATTTTTTGTAATCGAGCAACTGTCCTATTGTATTGGAATTTCTTTTAAATATTATTATGCCTTGCCTGTAAGTTTATACTTTTTATGTTATTTTCCTCTAGTGGTTTGTCCAGTATTTCCTCATATGCTTAAATGTGTCTCATGGTTTTTCCATTTGTGATTTTGATAATTATTAAAGTGATAATTGTTAGAAATCTTCACAGAAGATGGTACTTTTTTTCTCTTTGTTTTCTTTTGACCTCTTTTTCCTTTCTCTGATTTGTCTATGGGTTTACATAGGAGTTGACAAGATACTATATGTCTTACCTGCGTGTGATTCACATTGCTGCACCATCACCATTATTCCGTTAATGATGCTGACAGCTCTAGGGGCCTTATTCTATAGGATCAGTTTATCTCTTTTATGCTGACTAGAATTTTGACTTTTTCAACTTGTATAGTGATTGGAATCCTCATGCTGATCTACAAGCAATGGCTAGAGCTCATCGACTTGGGCAGACCAACAAGGTTGTACTTTTTTTTTAAAAAAGGAAAATTAAATATCTTTATCCCTGTCATGTTAAAAGAGATTTTACTGTTGCTTTTTAAAATATTTGAGATACTGTTTTGGTATTGCAGGTAATGATTTTTAGGCTTGTAACACGAGGAACCATCGAAGAAAGGATGATGCAAATGACTAAGAAGAAAATGGTTTTAGAACATCTTGTTGTCGGGAGGCTTAAGGCTCAAAACATCAATCAGGTAACAATCTTCTTTTAGGCATTGAGGCTTTTCGCTTGCACAGAGCAAGACTGACTTAAGACATTTCTAAGCCTGTTTTCTTGAGGACCAGGAGTTGGAAATGATCATGTTTGGATTTGGGATGATGGGGAAAGGGTTAGAAAGTTGAATGTTGCCTAAGAAAATGGTTCAAGGATTTTTCTGGATGCTAGAAAATGGTTGATTAGTATTCATGGCCTTTCCTCATGTGTGACAGAAATTAGTCTGACCTGGTAGTTCCTAAATTCTAAAGAGCCCTCCTCTACAGAGAGGGTTTTTGAGATGTCAGAAAACTTCTGATGAATTTCAGGGGAGATTTCTAACTATTTTTGGAAACTTAGAGGAGATTCTGAAGGATGATTGTTAACAACCCAATCCACATGATTTCAACAAATACAGGGAAGTTTCAATGATATTAACCTTGAGGTTTTAAGGTTGAATTTTGCTCAATTTTTTCATGAGACCACCAGAACCCTTTTTGTTGTATAATAAGATGGGGTTCCACAAAACCATGCGCTGCATTATCTTGATATTCGAGCTAATTCTCTGGACAAATTTAGTTCTTGGACATGCTGTGGACTATAAATTGTATCTTGTTTAACTTTAATACTCCCTTCTCTTGTTCTCTCTTTAGTTTATATGTGATTAATTCTTGCTTTTGCTGTGGACATTGAATTGTTTATGGTTGCCCTCTTCTTCACCACCCCAACCTCTCTCTCTTAAATTTTTATTTACTGCTATCATGTATGTATGTGAGTTAGTTCTTGTGTTTTCTGTGAAAAATAAACTGTTTGTTGCTTCCTTCTTTCCTCTTCCCACCTTTAACTATTTTGTATATGTGTGAGAACAGCATGAATGCAATAATTTGATGAATCAAACTGGCTTTAATTTTATGTTAGGAAGAGTTGGATGACATCATCAGGTATGGCTCAAAGGAGCTATTTGCTGATGAAAATGATGAAGCTGGAAAATCCCGTCAAATTCATTACGATGATACTGCTATAGACAGGTAAATTTTTTTTGCTTGAAATCCATAGGTTAGGTATTTAAATACCTAAGCTTAAAAAATCATTCTTTTGCTGTTTCTTTCATAGATTACTTGACCGTGACCAAGTTGGAGATGAAGAGGCTTCCTTGGATGATGAGGAGGAAGATGGATTTCTGAAGGCTTTCAAGGTTTTATCTTCAATTATGATTATATGCATATTAAAGAGTTTTTTTTTTTTTTTTGTGAATAAGAGGATAAATACTTTTCTTTTCTTTTTTCGTCTCATAACCACCTTTTTTCTTATATAATAAAAAATTGAAAGGTGTGAAAATATGTAGTTATACTTAGTAGGTGTAAATTGGACTTTGTGTTTGATATGTCACACAATTTAGGTCTTTCTTTATATCTTATAGTTAATTTTAATTCATTTTCTGGTCCCATTAAGTACATAATTGGTCAAAATTCACCTGGTAATATAAATTTTTAGATGCACTCTTGCATGAATAATTTGTCTTATAATGGCCATTGAAATAGATGCTTGCCTGTTTCTCTGCACTATTTTGTTACATTGGTCAAATATCCAAACAGCTCCCTTTTTGTGTAGTTTGTTCGTTACCTTGCTATATGGGAGCTTTGTGGAACCATATTGACAAATTCCAATATGAATGCTACTAACTCTCATATCTTTTAATAAGCAAGCAATGGTATATTCTTATTGGCCCTATTTATGCTTCTCTTACAATTACCCAAAAAAAATGTTGTAGCTGTGTTTCTAGGCATTAGGAATTTTATTGATATGTCCATAAGTACTTTTTATAAAGTGGCAATTTATACTGCTAGTTGCAAGATCTCATGGCCTATTAGGGGATATGTTGATTTTGTATAAATCCATGAATCACTCTATGTAAACCTAGACATTTTGCAAATAAATTGTGGTACTTATTAACTTGCTAAATTGGACGGATATTGAAGATCCTAATCATTAAGGATTCAAATGTAGCATCATTTAATCTATGACATACTTCTTCTTTGTATAATAAGAATGTGTAGGGGAACTGTGTGATAATCAATAACATGCATTCTTGTGTCTTCCTGTTATCCTTTTAGGATTTTACCTTTCTTTGTCACGAGTTGTAGTTAGATATGACGTGGATTTTCGTACAATGATTCATCATGGCGTAGGATTACTGTATTTCAGTATATGATCCACTGTTTGCACTTTAAAATGTAGAGGAGCATTTTTAAATGCTTCACTTTAAAATGGAGCAAAGCATTTTTAGCATATTTCTTTTGAGTAATGATTGTGCAGTGGTAGAAGTCTGGTGGTTAAGACCATATTCCAGTGACTATTTTCACAATCTTGCTTTTGATTGGGTGGACTAGCACTAAGCATGCCTGTCAGCCATTAAGTGTCCCTTTGTAACACAATCTGGCCATATCTGGAAATCTATCGGTTTTAAAAGTTTTTCCTGTGATATTAGTCTTTTGTGACGAGCCATTTTTCCACAACTTTTTCCTTGTTGATTCTAGCAAGTAAATCCTTTTCCTTGTTGATTCTAGCAAGTAAATCCAGAATTTAATGATCTTGCAATTTTACTGTAATTAGAAGCTCTCTGGAATCTGTCTTAAAAGGTAAACTTAGGGCCACATTAAGCAATAAATCCTTTTGGTGGATATTTTGTGCTCAGATTTGTGCTCAAATTGCCTGTACATTCAACACTGCTGGATAAGACTAAATTTGAAATGAGATTTGTTACCTTTTCTGACAATAAATTAATTAATTCTCCGTAAGGAATTCTGTTGACTGCCAGATGTAAGTCTTTACCTTGTATACTACATACAATCCACTTGTTGAGACAGAATTACATTGTTTAGTGGTAGAACTTTTGAGTATAAATTTACTCTATTAACATATTGTACTGTGCCTGGTTTTTTAAGAAGCGAATTGTTATATGTTTTAGGTTGCAAATTTTGAATATATTGATGAAGTGGAGGCTGTAGCGGAGGAGGAAGCTCAAAAATCTGCCATGGAAAACAAATCTAGCACGAGCAATTCCGAGAAAGCAAATTACTGGGAAGAGTTGTTGAGAGACAGATACGAAGTGCATAAAGTTGAAGAGTACAAAGCTTTGGGCAAAGGAAAGAGAAGTCGTAAGCAGGTATTGCATCGTGGTCTTACCTCATCTCTGTTAGACAGTAAATTTCAAGCTCACCCGTCCCTGAAACAGAAAAAAAGGTTCACATCTTTTAAGCTCATATTGCTGAGTGGCATCAGCTCCAACTCAGTGGTTTTGGTAAAGTTGGGTATTGTGGAATTTTGGGTATTTTTGTAGCTTGATGCAAAAAGAAAGATTATAACTATTAAGAGATCTTGTGCTTTATTGTTGAGGTCTATGTATTATAGTTTTGATGCTGTTTTTTATTTTCTCCCCAATTTTGAAATCCAGTAAATAAAAAATAAAACTCACATTAATCTCTCCAGCATCCATCTTGACTTATGCTTTTGGATCTTTTTCAGATGGTGTCTGTTGAAGAAGATGACCTAGCTGGTCTGGAAGATGTGAGCTCTGAAGGTGAGGATGATAACTATGAAGCTGACTTGACTGATGGTGATACAACATCCACTGGAACTCAGTCTGCTCCCAGGCGGACCTACAAGAAGAGATCCCGTGGTATTTTCTTCTATCATTGTTCTATTCTAGTAATTTAGTTAATAAAATTTGATCATTGTATTTTGATTAATGGGGCTACTTGTGACAATCGTTTGCAGTGGATAGTACAGAACCAATTCCTTTGATGGAAGGTGAAGGGAGGTCGTTTAGAGTGCTGGGTTTCAGCCAAAACCAGAGGGCTGCCTTTGTACAAATATTGATGAGGTTAACTATTTATCTTTTTAATTTTTGGCACTCCAGTTGTATTCTGTTACATTTATTCCCCCTAATTCTTTCTCACCTTCCCCCTTCTCTTTTTCTCTCTAGGTGCAGGTATCCGTGTTTTCTTGCACTTCTTATTTTGTTTTTGTTTTAGATAATGTTTGACTAGATTGTTGTTAGAATCTGGGGCTTTAATTGGAATCATACTGCAAGTTTATTGCTATTGGTGCATTTCTTTGCATTTTCTCTTACTCTGGGTTTTCAATTTCAGGTTTGGGGTTGGGGACTTTGATTGGAAGGAATTTACTCCTCGCTTAAAACAGAAAAGCTATGAAGAAATAAAAGAGTATTTAACTGACCTTTGCTTCTGATATTTTTATAGTTGAAGTCTAGTTGATACTTGCAACTTTGTAGTGCTTGTTCTATCTTGCTCATTTTCTTGTGGGTCTAAATATTTATATTGTTTATCTATTTGGCCTTTGTTTGAACGCATTTAAACTTGCTAAAAAATGTGCTTAGTTTGAATGCATTCAAATGATTCTATTCATCAACATTTTGTTGAATAAATTACATCATTTTATCTAATGAAATGGCCATTTGTTTTTCTCTTATGAGTGTGCTATTATTTGGATGTGTAACTGTCTTTGGATATAAATCACGATTCAATCAGACAATCTTGGGCTGCAGTCTGATGCTCTTTCTCTCTCTGTCTCTCTGTCTCTCTGTCTCTCTCTCTATATATATATATAGGCTGTATGAGGAAATTACAATTGCTGAATCAGATTAACATAATATGATATTGTAAAATGACAGTTAGGCTATATTCATTCCATTTCCCTTAAATATCTATTGTATTGACTTGATGTGAGCTAATGCTTAACAATACTTATTTGTAAGTGTGGAATGAGCCTCCTAGATCAATGATTTAGCTTCCCTAGATCACCTTCACAACATTCTGTTGAGACTTTTACACCTCTGTAATCGTCATTGAATTCAAGGAGCGTTTTGAACATGATTTCCAGTTGCATTCATAGAATATATGGTTAGGACCAACATTCTCGCTTCTTTCTCCTTCAATAAGTACTTTCCTCAAGTCATTGGTCAAAATTTATTATCTCAGCCTTTATTACTTCTTTTTTTAATGCTTGAGAATGACATGTTCCATTCAACTCTTATTTCTTTTTGTTGCAATTTGGCATACTCACTGATGGTAATGGTTATTTTAAATCAGGTATGGGACCCTTTTCTTGACCCACATTTCTGAAGATATAACAGACTCTCCAACCTTCAAAGGTGATTGATTTTTTCTATGGCACTCTTTCTCTCTCTCTCTGGTTCTTGCAACTACTATTTCATTGTTTTTAATGTCTTTGTTGCAGATGGTGTTCCAAAAGAAGGACTCAGAATTGAAGATGTGCTTGTCAGGATAGCGATCTTGCTTTTAATTAGAGATAAAGTAAGTTTGTGAATGGAAATTTACGATTGTTTTGGTAATGTCATGGACTCTGGGCAATTTTACATATCTTTTTCTATGTATAACATTTACGTTTCCTTTTGTAGAGAGCTTCATTATTTCACTTTATATTTCTCAAGGTTAATTCACTTGGTACATTTATCTTCTCTTGTGATAATAACTGTTCTGTTACTTGTAATTTGGAATGATAGGTGAAACTCTTATCAGAAAAGACAGGCACTCCTCTTTTCACAGATGACATTGTTTTGCAATACCCAGGATTGAGGGGTGGAAAGTTTTGGAAAGAGGAACATGATTTATTATTGCTGCGTGCTGTACTAAAGTATGTTTCCCTCGCTATTTAATTTGCTGAAACATCCGTCTGTATTATAGTTGCTGTTACCTTTTCTTTTGTTGTTTGCATATCTGTCTGTTGTTAAAAGTGCATTAACTGGTAATGGATTCTTCGAATGGTTTGAAGTGCTGTGCTGCATGGTAACTTAATGTCTCATTATTGGCATGTTAGTGTCTGTCCGAGTTGCTTCTCTCGATTTATGCACTTCTTCCGTGTTAACCATGCTATCCAAATGTCAAGCTAATTGAAGTTTTGGTGTCTTCTCTGTCCTTAAGTCCACAAAATAGATATTTTGTTTTAATATCTATAGATCTGAGTTTTGCTGATCTGATAGCTACTGACAACCTATCAAGTTCTCTTTGGGCTACATGATGGAAATTGGTTGGACGTTTAATCTAACATTAGGTTTTGTGTAGGATGACAAAAGTTTGCACTTGTCATTTCTGTTCTTGATTTATGCATGTGTTGGAATATGCGTATATATGCATGGATACATGCATTTAGTGCATAAAGAAGAAGAGTTGGATCCTGATGTTTTTCTCTGATGTTATTAGATTTTATAGTGTAGCTCTCGTAAATTCTTTGGTTAGCAAGATCTTTTTGTTCTTTACCTTTCTTAAATGAATCTCTAGGCATGGATATGGTAGATGGCAAGCTATTGTTGACGACAAGGACTTGAGAGTTCAGGAAGTCATTTGTCAAGAGTTGAATCTCCCCTTTATAAATCTACCTGTCCCTGGAGGCGGTTCACAAGCTCCAAACAGTGCTAATTTAGCCAATGCAGATGCACTTGCTAACCAAATACAGGGAAACAGCACTGGGAATGATACAGCAGCTGTTGGGGTCCAAGGAACAACTGATGCTGCAAATCAAGGTCAGGTGTATCAAGATTCTTCCATATTATATCATTTTAGAGATATGCAGCGAAGACAGGTTGAGTTTATCAAGAAGAGGGTGCTTCTCCTTGAGAAAGGGGTTACTGCAGAGTACGCGGAAGAATACTATGTGAGTCCATTACATCTTGCAAAACCTGTGCATCTCTAAATTTGTTTTTCTTTTGCATTGTGCATGAATAAAGCATAATGTACATAACATAGGGAACTATGGTTAGAGTGCTGATTGCTATTGAATAGTGGCTCATATTTACAGCATGCAATTACTGTCAATAACATGTTAATTTTATGTTCTTACGAGGGAGTGTTCTATCTAAGAAATTATTTGACATTGTGGATCTCAGGTTTGAACCTTGGTTTTAGGCAGGATAAAGTATAGCCAGAGCTAACTGACAAAATAAAAGAAACTATGGCTGAAACTAAGAAAATATATACTAGGGCTATTTTTGGATATCAGTGGTCCTGTTAGCCCAAAAAAGGAATCTATACTATAGACCAGTATTACCTTGTGATGTCTGTTATTTCAGTTTGCTAATATTTGGAGCTCTTTTATCTATTTTTGTAAATGGCTAGGACATGCCCTTTTTTCAACTTGAAGTTTCTGCTTTGTTATTTCCTGTGTTTTAGATTGTAGGTTTAACCTAATGTCATGGTGTTTGCTGTATTTTTTTTTTTTCATTTTACTATTATATATGAGAAAACAATAATTTTAATCTTTTGCATTAAAATTGCAACAGTGAGTGCATTGCCTCTGCTTTCTTCTTTAAAAACTATGCTTCACCTGTTGCTGTTTATTTCTGGAGTATTCTATAACCACATCTTTTGGCGGTTCTAGATAGTCATGTCATCTAGTGCTCTTCCATGCTTGTCTCTTGCTATGTGGTAGACATGCCATTTATCAAGTCTGTGGGTTTTTGATACCATGAAAACGCTAATCTGTTGTAGCTTGAATTGTATTTTGTATAATGAGATTCTAAATATGTGATTATTTGGCCCACATTAGCATATCATTATTTATGTTTTTCTTTCCCTTTTGTGTTTGCAGGGTGGTGATGATATAAAATCAAATGAGATGCCAAGTGAAGAGCCTGAGAGTGAACAAAAGACTACAGACAGACCAAGTCCAAGCACTATGGAAATCAATGCCCAGATGGTTGATCAGGTGCCTCGAATAGAGGCAATCAGTAAGTGCATTGTTACATCTTAAACCTTTGTGAACGATGATAAGTGGATTTTAGTGTATATGTGTTCTAATTCTACTTTGTATGTGCTACTGCCAGCTTTTTCAATCATTCTTCTTCTGTTGCATAGTCCAAAGTTTACTTGGTTTATCATTTTATAAGCTCCCTGCTGACTGGTACTCCCTCACTGCAGCATCAGAAGAAATATCAGCAGCTGCTTGTGATAGTGATTCAGATCGACTGGATATGGCTCGGCTTTATAATGAGGTAAATCATTTTTAACGATGTTGGGGTTTTGGGCAGCTCCTAGTGGGGTTGGGTTGCAAATCTTGGGTGGTTGAAATGATTTGTCATAATTGGATTACATTTTGTGCAGTTATCCTATGTCAAAAGACCAGATGGGTGTCTGCATCCTGCCTTTTTCCATGCTAACAAATAATTTACTTATTCACTTATTTTATTGATCGGCAGATTTGCAAGGTAGTGGAGGAAGATGGTCATGAAGTAGTCAAGACATCGTCAACAAACAAGCCAGCAAGTTTCCAAATGAGGACGGGCCTCCATCCTCTGGAAACCATTTCTGAAGAAATAAACCGAATTCTCTCTGTGCAGCTGAATCCTCTGGAGCGGCTGGTGCCGAATGCAGATAAACAGCCACAGTCTGAAAATCAGAGCACCGTTGAAGAGCCAAATTCACCACACACACTGCCAGATGCTGACAAGCCTGATGCTGTGGTGGAAATTGAGACGAAGAGTACAACAGAATCTGAAGCAACTGAGGATGGCAATGAAAAATTGGAGTCAGACCCGGATCCAATGGCAGAAAAAAAGTAGAGCATTGAGTAATAATCCTGCTGTTTCAGATATGGGTTCCTCACCGGCAGAACCTACATCTTCGCCGGGGATAACTGGAACTGATGTTAAAATGGAAGAAGCTAAGAACGATGCTGACGCCAAAACTGATGATGAACTAACTGGAAATGAAACCACTCAGAAGGGGGATGTGGGGGTCATTGTTTTGGATGATTAAATGGTTCATGCATACAGATACCATAGTTAGTTGAACTCCAGAACTTATTTGTAGTCATCAACACTTCACATGCTTGTATTCAAGTTGAAAAGAAACTCATAATTCAATCAAACAGTATTTTCTTCAGAAGTTATTTCTCATTCGTTTTGAAAATTGAAATGGGAGCAAATCTAAAAAGGGGAAACAACATCTGGGTCCCTGATATTTTGTATTGTTGCAAATGAGAATCTATTTTATTTATTTGTAATAAATAGGTCTTCATTCCCTGTTAAAATGATGAACTTACCTTTGTTATAAATAGGTTACAACTCTCAACTTTGTGCTATATTCCATTTTTATAAGAAATTTGCAGAGCATAATGCAAAACATTGGAAAATATAAACAAAGAAACCAACTACAACAAATATAATTTATGAAATGTATCTAAAAAAATTTAGTGGCTATATTTCTATCCCTTTAGGCGAAGCGACGGAAAGGTGGAATCAATCAATCGCCAACTTTAATTGAGTCTAGTGGTATGTTTCACAAATGAAAGTTAAAAAGACTACTCGTGTGGCCCTTTTATTGTAGCTTTGCCTATAGTCCTAACTTCCTATTATCACATCATTGTAATGGCAAAAATTAAATTGGATAAAGATTTTCTCTTAATCTTTTGTAACTTTAATTAATTTTTATTTATTATAAAAATAAAATAATAAAAAAATTAATTAAAATAAAATTAAAAGAATATTTTTATTTGGCCAAACTACCTTCCTTCCCTTATGTTTCCTTAAAGAATGTTTTAAAAAGATTCCAAAATTAATGAAGTATGTATCTACAATCGATTATATGTATATGCATATGCATGCATCATTTTCCCTTTCTATTTCTTCGTGTGTGTATTAACCCTCTTCGTTTGATTTAATCTCACCTTTGAAGTGAACCAAAGAAAGTATTGCTCTTTTGTGTACACTATTTGCAATATATGATATATGACATACATGGATTGGAGCCAAATAATTTTCAATTGGGCAGGCAACAAAATGATAGAAAGTGGTTGAGAATTAATGTATAGTTCATAAGAGCATTCCAACAACATGTACTCAAAATTACTTCTAAGAATATACAATCACCAAATTGTTGGTTATACTTTGTCAATTTTTTGCATATTTTTTTTCAATTGGTGCTTTATATTTCAATTGTTGAAATGCAAGTTCGAAAATTTTGAACCTAAAATTTAATAAATAATTGAGTGCTTGTCTGAATGTTAACTTGACTTGGAATCATATTTTCTTCTATTATGCTATAATTTGAAAGATACCAACTCTTGAAAATTAAGATCTAGTTATCAAAAAACAATTAATAAGACTTGAAAAAACTCTCAAAATAATTTAAAATTTTTAAAATGAAAGAAAAACAAGAATAATTCAAGAAAAAAATTTCTCTTCTTTATTGCATTGATCCTTTTAATTTAAAAATTATTTTTAATACAGTATAATGACTATTTAAAATAATTTAATAATTAATTACAGTTGTTGCTAATAATTTTAACTATTTTTTAACTAAAAAAATAAATAATTCAACTAATTAAATTACTTACTTAACTGGCTTATCTTCTCTCAAATATTTTTAATCCAGTTCAACTATTAAAATTAACTGAATTTACTTAATTAGAATCACATTTACATGTACAATCGCCAAGAGAAATAATTTTCAGTAGAAGTGTAAAGTTTTTGTTTACACTTGTCAATTCTTGTATTCCACTCCTATCTATTTTTGCTACACTTCTCAATATACAAATTAAAAAATATTGCGCCACAGTTTCTACTTGGAATTCCCTTGACTGCCGTCAGTGGTTATTCAGAGTAAATGTAGGCATAGAATAAACGAATCTCGATTGACAATTCAGGCACTGCCAGTAAACAATAGGGTTTGTTTCTTGGCACATATATACATGGATATATATTGCTTTGTGGGTTATATAAATTCTTGCATATGTTACTCATGAATGCAGACTTGCATGTTCATCACACAGAAATACATAATCAGTGTATTATCTATGAATAAATAATGTAAAAAGCTGCAAGCACTAGCATTATTTGTCTGAAAAAGAATTCGTTTCCTTTGAGACTCAATATATAATACCTATGTAGAAGGATCGACGTACATCAGAAATAGCACACAGCGCAGGCACTGCCAAAAGGAGGATTGGTTTTGTTTAATAAATAATGCAAAGGAAAAAGGGATGGATGAGAAAGAGATGAAGCAAAGAACAAAAAAGAAGAGCAAAAGAAAAGAAAGGCAAGAGAAAAGAAGAAGAGAGACCGGAAATAAGACAAACGCTGGAAAAGTAGATACAAGGGAGAGACAACTCTGGGCATGGAATGCACGCATGCTTTGCTAGAAAACAGCCAACTCCTCAACTTGCTCCTCTTAAGACTTGCTCTTTCATATGAAGATTAATTGTTGAGTTGAGATATGACAACCTGTTTTATTAAACAAGCTTCATCCCCACATTTCTCTTTGTTTGTTGCAATCAATCAACCACTGCTTTTTCTCTTAACAATAACAGAAACAGTATTTCTTTTATTGCCTTTGTTTTTGGTGGCAGAATAACAGAAAACAGTGATTTCTTTCCAAGTTGATTGAAATATTAAGGACTTTGACTGGTTATTTTGTAAACTATGCAATTAAATTGATTTTGTTTTCAACATTAGGGATATTTGTGAAAAAATTTCTATTAAAATTAACAAAATAGGGCTCAAGAATTTTTACTGCTTTCGATATGGAAAAACGTGAAAGAATTTTGCATGGCAAAGTATAAATATCTTGTTTCTTCGTAAAATCATTGCCTGCCGGGATTAGACATCAAGTTAACTGAACAATTCACCATTTGTCTCTGTTACAAGGGCATTGTAGTTGTAGCAAACAGCCAAGCCATGCATCTCTGTATATCGCCAATATTTCAGGCCAACGACTAATCACAATGCACAATTCATAATCATGTCGAACCTCAATTCAAAATTAATGACCGTAAACTTTATTAAGAAAAACAGTTAGTGCTAGCTCGAGGATGACAAACAATAGTTGAATGGATGACCAGAAATCCCGATTTGATTTGATGCTCTGGAAAGGTCCCACAAAATAGACATTGGGGCCCATCCATCAATGTGGATCTCAGAGTTTAGGGCATAGCTAGATACGAGACAGGTGGTTGGTCGTTGTCTGATAGTACAGTGCCAGCCGGATAATACAGTCGGTGACTAATTAACTGAGTTCTTTTCATACACAAAAACAAAAACAGTACCATGCAAGCATATGCATGTTTTTGTATTAAAAATAATGATAATAAAATCATTAAACAAATCCAAAGGATGGCTAGGTTGGCTACTGGGAATCTAAGCTCTTGTTATCTTTATATAAAGCGTGTTGTTTCTCTTCTCTTCCTCGCAAAAGGCCAGTAACAATTTTAGCAGAGCAAGAACTTTCAATCATGGCCACACAACATGGAAATTATCCAACAGTTTGTGTTAGAAAGTCCGAGTCTGTATACCCAAGATCATTGTACCCACAAAAAATTCTCAACCTGTCTAATTTGGACAGGCAGAGTCCATTGCTTATGTATGTAGCTTTCTTTTACAAACCAGCTTTAGCTTATCAAAATTTGTCCCTTGATTCGGTTTTTAGCAGCTTGAAACCTGGCTTGGAAGAAACCTTGTCTGTTTGGTGCCTGGCAGCGGGTAGATTGAGCTAGAATCCCAGTGATGGGAAGCTCAATATTTGGTGCAACAACAAAGGTGCAAGTCTAGTTGGGGCTATGGCACAAGTCAAGAGTACAATGAATTCTTCGAGAATCTGGTTTACAAGCCTGCTTTCACTGGAAATTTCTCTGAGATGCCTCTGGTTGTTGCTCGGGTGAGGATATGTAGCCACATATAAAGCTCTGAAAGCCTAAAAGTCAGTCAATTATAAGAAATTTTCGATTTCTTCTCCGATCAAATCATATGCATTTTTTACAAATTTTCCTTCCATTCAATCTAAACCTCCCGAAATTTCTAGTTCACCCACTCCCTCAAGGCTTTATTTCATTTTTCTCATACAAATCCCTCATTAGGGTTTTGTTTGTTTCTATGCAGATTCGACTGATATCTCCATTATTCTTTAGGTTTTTGTCACGCATCGATCCATACAAATACAATATGATGTTTAATAACCCGCCCACACGCTTCCGAATACCAAAATAATTTTTTATAAACAAGATACAGACTTCAAAACCTAGGATCTTGCATGCTTGTTGTATTTGTTATCTGAACAACCTTTTAAAGAAGCAATCCCCATGAATGATCATTTTCTAGCTGCTAAATTCTTTAAGACGAAATTATTTGATTCAGGTGACCAAGTTCGTTTGTGGTGGATATTTCAGAGGTATCGGAACAAGCCACTCCTTGTTCGACGGACCGGCGACCTTTGATTTTCTTTGTGCATGGGATTCAAATTCTGCTATCATGAAAAGAACGGTAATGACTGAGCTGCAGAAACCTGTGCACGAGAGAGAAAGAATTGTTGTCCACAATTCTGCTCTCAATAAAGGGAATGTGAAATCGCCCATTCCCAGGGCTGCAGCTATAGATCATTTGTATCAGCTGATACGGAACGCGATGATTAATAGTCAAAATTACGGTGTGGACGGGAAACTTAGCGGCCAAAACCCTTCGAAGAAGGGAAGCTTGAATTATGTTCTGAAGACTTTTCACCCTAGTGGTGTAATGATAGAGAATTCGAAGAGGAAAGTCCTGGGAGAAAGAAGAGGTAACTTCTCATGTTCTTCCTTTGAGTTGGTTGCTGCTCACCTCTGGAAGGTACGTAATTTCTTAACTCTTTAAATTGTTTCGATTTTCTTCATTTTCTTTGGTACTTTGTCCCTATTTAAAGATTTATAGTAATCATATACGTATGGGAGATCTCAGCTTGTAATATATAAGCCCACAATTGTACGATTATATTGACAGATCTCTGGATACCCGCCAGATCACCTTACCTTATATCTAAATGGTGATTTAACAGCAAACCAAGTGACTGCAAATCGAGGTTGATTCCAAATTCTCATGTGAACCAATTCAACGCGTTTCCGGTATTAGAAATTTATGAATATTGTAGATGGAAAGACGGTGGAATTCAATCCTAAAACAACATTTCAATTAAATGAAAACCTCTCAGATTGTTAAATAAAGCTGTTCTTCTGAAGAAAAAAATTATTACAGGGGTTCCGATAATTGGTAGTCCATTGTCCAAAACTAGACGGTGAACACAACCGTCGAGATTATGTATATGGTATTCCATGGATAATCTAGATATCGTTCTGTGATTTCTGCTTCTATGAAGACTTGAGTAAGACTTGATCTAAAGAAATAGCAATATAGAAAAATATACTATGAATTGTTGGTTTATATTTCCACATGATATGTATATGTAAATGAAATAATTTTGGTGTGAATCTAGAAGTGAAGAAAATGTATGCATATGTAAATGGTTTTCTGCTGGAACAGGCGAGGACCAAGGCCTTTGGACTGAGAAAGGAAACAATGGTTTGCTTGCAATTTGCTGTGGACACAAGGAACAATATGATGCCACCCCTACCGAAAGGTTTCAGTGGAAACGCTTATGTACTAGCCTCAGTTGCATTAACAGCTAGAGAATTGGAAGAATTAAGTCATCAATCCCTTGTCGAAAAGATCAAAGAAGCCAAGAACTCTATTAACAATGACTATGTGAATGCATACATTCAATCTCTCGAAGGACCACAAGGTTCCCTTCCTCCACTGAAAGATCCAACTCTCGTTTCAGATTGGACAAGAATGCCGTTTCACAATGTTGACTTTCTCAATGGAGAAGCAGCATGCGCATCACCATTGGCCTCTCCAATCCCACAGGTAGCTTATTTCATGCAGAATCCCATTGATTTAAGGCGCATTGATTTGAGGATTGGCCTATTTACGCAAATCCTCAATGCTTTTTCTCTCTACTTCTTCAACAATCTGCAATAAGCAGCAGCTCTTAATTAAGCTCTCTCCCCATTGTAACTTCTTGTTTGAAGTGGTGGTGTAAAATTTTAGGTTGTCGTGAAAAATATATTATTAGAGAACGATGTCGTGATAACTCTGTAATACTCCATTGTCAATGAGTTAGTTTTCTAACATGTAACACAAAGACAATCTTCGGTAATAATAATAAAGACAATCTCTGTTTAACTCATTTTCTGTCTTGTTTTGTTTTTCCATGGTCAAATAAAACCCACATTTTTAAAATCTGAGATACTGTAATAATCTGAGCATAATCTTAATCATACAACATTGACTAATTAACAAATTGAAAAAGCTTAGGCATATAAGACAGATCAACATCATTGAATCCATAATGCAATGTCGGGCCCATAGACAACGATGCCACTCATGACATGCATAAAAAATAAACAGGGAAGTTAACAGATTACAAGAGCTTTTGCTAAATAAACTAGAAAAATTGACTGTACTTGGAAACAAAGAGCAGAAGATTTATCTACTGCAAGTAGCAACTAGAACAGTAACCTCAGAAAGGCAGAAAGGGATTACGAATATTAAGGCAGTGTCAATTACACGGTAAAAAAATTAGTAGAAAGGCCTTCCGCTGCAGATTCCTTTTTTACCTTCTTCCTGAGTTAGTAGCTAAGGTCTACCCTCATATGCATGTCCTTAGGGAATAACCAGTGCATCCAAAATTGCCTTCTGATAACGTCCTCTTATCTTGTTCCTGCATAGCCGAGATTCATTTTGTCAGAATTATGAATTATGACAGTGGGATCAGAATTGTAATGCCAAACTTTGTTCAGAAAAATGAAGTTATCTTGATATTTTGCTTCCTTTTTCTTCTACAGAACAAAGATGGCATGGTAACTACTACAATCCAATTGCCAAACACACACACACAAAAAGGGGCCAATTGCAAATTTCTCCGACTTTGTGTAGATAGATACAAATATTTGTAGTTTGACATGAAAGAAACAGGGGATCAATTGGAAACAATGATGAACTTGCAGCTATAAATCTGCTTCTCAGGACACTGACAATCATACATTCAATAGTCACGGCATATTTCCAGGAAATTAGAAGAGGAGGCCAGAGATAACTCATGAAGGACTTGCTATATAGATGACAGCTGTACTCTAGTCAGTACTATGAGCTATGATGATTTCTTGAAAATATTTCTTAAAAGCTAACTCCAAAGCAAGGAAACATGTTACCCACATATCTAACTCAAATGAGGTTTAGTACATAATATGCAAATTTATCGTTACATAATATTATTATGTCCTCCAACTGAGTATTGACAACAATACTAAGAATCACCAGTTAGTCATCTTAAATTTTTTCATTTCGTACGCATACACACCAATATACCATTGAGGCTGTGTTTGGGATTGTGGTGATTTCACTTAACTTGAGAAACAAAGTTAAAAAGATGTTTGTTAATGCCAACTTTTAGTGAAACCCAACAATTTTTTCACTAATATTTGACATCTAATGCTTTTATCACACAACAGCCATGGCTTGAAAGCCAACTCAATACCAAATACCAAATGAAACATGAGTATATTGAGCAGATTCTTCAATTTAATTGTTGAAGCTCAGAAAATCATGCAAATAACAATTTATGCAAGAAACTATTAATGAAGATGTTTCGACAGGAACTTAACACATAAAGCAAGGTTATATGATCCTACTTACCTCTTTCACCATTGAACTCACTAAATTTTCCAATGAGTCAACACTATTAGAAATATAACTGCCCTGTATCTTCTGTTGGCCCATGAGATACCCTTCCTTCAGATTCAATGATGTTTGCATGGATGACCTTTGCACCTCATTAATATTCATGGGGAAGGGATCAATAAAGTTTGACTGTCCAACTGAATCAAATTCATTGCTTCTATGAAAAACTGTTTTATTCGGGTCCAAGCTTTGGCCTAAATGTTCCAAATCACCACTTATAGGCAATGTAGAGTTCAATGGGTTATACATAACATTCGAGTGGTAAGGAGCATCTTGCACATCTTGAAATTGTAAATCAGCTTTTGAGTCCTGCAATCTGTTATGCAATGCAGGTAGAGAAGAAACATCACATTGATTATTGCCAATCTGCAAGGCCATTGTAGAGAGGTTCTCTCTCAAATTATTGGGATGTGGAGTAGGCTGTTTAAGACAGTCACCTAATGGAAAAGAATTTGGTTGAATCCCAGATGACGGAACAGCACTTGACCAGTTGTCATTACATCTACCATGATGCAGCTGATGGGAAGAATATCCTGAATTTAAGGACATCAACGATTGATTTCCAAACATTTTGTTACCTTGAGCTTCTTGAAGATGTCCTTCTAACATCAAGCGGTTGTTTGCAACACCAAGAAGAGAATTAGTGGACTGGCCAAAACCAACTCTTGCATCTGTAAAACCACTGGAAACAGGGAAAATTGTTGTACTATCTTTTGCATTGGAGAGTTCACTAATGCCAGTAATGTTCTTGTTTGGTTGCAACTGATCAAGTTCTAAGGATGCTGGCATTCCTTGAAGTATGTTACCACTATGGCTTCCAGGAAGTAAAGCTGGATGGAATTTGCCTTGAACATTAGTGTTGTCTGAGTGTTGCGCGTGACACAATTGAATCATTCCTGAAGAAGGAAGGCCATGCATACCAAGTCCAGCTGGTGTGTTTAGTCTGCCAAGCATCCCAACAGGGGGAAAAGATCTGAAAGTACTGTTTTGAAACTGCCCAGGTCCAGCCATGGCATGGAAGTTGCCCAGAGCGTTAACTGAACCCATTCGTAAATATGAAGGATCAGTACCGCCCAAGGCTGCCACCATATTAGCTTGCTGGTTAGCCACACAACTGATCCTTTTGAGGTAAAGCCTATATTTCTGAGACCAGAAAATAACCCAATAAGCTTCCCTGAAACAAGAGTTTTCATTGCAAATAACAGAGACTGTTAGGATGAGAATTATTGCCTGAAGATGGCTAGCCACATTTTCTCTCGTCAGCTTTTCAACATTCATCAAATCCAGGATCTTTTTAGGTACAGCCTCTGGAATAGTAAATAACAGAAAGGTTAGAAAGTGAAAACAAAATAGATGAAAATGCTTCATATATCGATGATTTTGCATATGACAAATATATTTTGACAAACTGAAGATCAAATGAATTTCTTTCACCATCGGGATTACTTTTTCTCCAGTGAAAAATCAGTAATTCATGACTTTCACAATTCAGAAATGATCTTGAGCAAAAAGGAATGTCATACACAATTACCAAAAAAAGGTGAAACACAATAAAATAGGCTAACATATGTGTAGTGAAAATTTTTGAACTATTTCTGAAAATGTTTTTGGAACACAATGACAACGATAAGGAGTTAAGAACATACTGTCAATGCCCAGCTGATTAACAGCTGCAACAAACTTGCGATGCAACTCCACTGACCAAACAACCCGAGGCTTCTTTTGGGAAATTGGATCATCATTTTCATGTTCACTGTCATCGTGCTCCTCATCTTCATCTTCATTCTGGTCTTTCCTCTTTTTATTGAGCTTCCCATTCTTATCAGAATTTTCCATTCCTCCAGCTTCACCACTTCCAGGATTAAGCTTGTCTTGATTGTCAGAATTATTCCGATCCTTTGTATCCAATTTCTTCCTCCTGACAACATGTTGCCATATGTTCTTCAGCTCCTCAATCCGAATAGGTTTCAGCAAATAATCACAAGCTCCATGAGTGATTCCCTTCATTACAAGCTTGGGGTCGCTATTTCCCGACAACACTAAAGACATCATAACGTTTTACAACAAAGTTAATAAAAAATAGTACTAGTTTTGGAATTGTAGATTTGAAATCAATACTGAAAGTTCTTGGATGGGAACCAATAAAATTAATAAAAAATTTCCAAAAGTCTTGTTCTGCTTTTGTTGGAAAAGAGAGTTGCCAAAACATTGAAACCTTAAAATGCAACAAAAATGATAATGTTTCAAAAGATTATGTAAATCTAAAACTTGCACGTAGAATTTAAATTTATTTTTTATTTAACTTATTAAAACTTCAATTTTGAGGGCAGACATTAAAAGAGAAAATAATTCTAAAGACACTGTAAATGTCATTGGATTACTTATGACAGGTAGGTCCATCTCAAGTCCCACGAGTTCAAGCAATTTGAAACCATCCATGTCCGGCATATGAACATCGCTGATAACCAGGTCAAACATGTTCTTGTTTTCTCTCAACAGCTTCAGAGCCGTGATTGCTTGGTTTGTAGTAGTAACTGCAGAAACCCAAAATTCGCATTGATTACAATCCTACTTAGATTCTGAAATAGTCAAATTTATGAACACAAAAAAATTAACCAATCAAACAGCAGCAAATCTGATATTGATCTTCGATTCTTTTCAAGATAAATCATGAATATGTTCATGTCTCAAAATTCATGAGATATTGAAGATCCAAGTACAGAACAATACTATCTAATCCTCCATAAATCCTGGAAAACTGGTAACTGATCAAAGGAATCAGTCCAAAACTAAAACACGGGAAGCTAGAGAGAGACGGAGGGATATTAAATGTCAAAACTGTTTTCCAGTCACCAAAAGCAATTAAATCAAGTTATGATATTTGCATAAGATTCTAAATGCAACAAAATCAATTATCTCAAAACTGAAACATATACAATCAAAATCTGAGTAACAAAATACAAATCCGAAAACTCATATGAAGAAACTCATAAACAAACAAAGAAATAAAACAAATAAGCAAACCATGGTATTGGCAACGACGAAGCAGAGTCTCTAACAACAAGAGACAAGTCGGGTCATCGTCAACGGCCAAAACTCTCAACCCACTCGGAAACTGTTCACCGTTAGCCTGCTCTACCGTCATTGTTTTCCTTCTTTCCTCCTCTCCAAAGCACAAAACTAGCTAATCCAGAGAAGAAGAAAACAATTGCTTAAAACTCAAGATTACCAACCACGTTTTCTCTGGTTTTGAGCAGAACCCAGAAAGTATATTAGTATTAGAGAGGGGTTAAAGCAGAATAATTAAGAATAAATGGTGGAAAGTGGGAGAATAAGGTAAGTTTGGAAAGAATATTAGCTTAGATTGTAGAAAGAAGAAGTTAAAACAAAACAGTGAAAAAAATAAAAAAGAAAGTTATGGCTCTGTGCTATTGCATTAACTATGAAAAAGAGAAGGAATATGGAATCTATAAGCTATGCATGGACTGTCAAAGCTGGATATGGAGTGAATTCTGAAACCTTCAATGAAAAAGATCTGTTTTCCCGTTTTTAGTTGACTCAAATAGAGGACATTTTGTTTCTGAAAATACTTTTAGCGCGTGGACTTCACGCTCTAACTACCACGTGCAGTGCACAAATCCACCGCAAAAGTGGCGAACTACGGGAATATTCCCTTCCACCAAATTAAATGGGATGTGTGTAATTTAATATGATAATTTCTTTTTATTAATAATTATAAATAAATTCATATTTCATAAAAATTAATTAATTGATATAAAATAATTTATTTAATCAGATATTATTATTATTATAATAATAATAATTCAAATATTTTTTTAAAAATGAATAAATATATTTTTTTAAATTTTCACTGTAAATAAAATTTAACTTGGAAGAATCGAGTCAACGTGTCCTCCAAAAGTGGGAAGCATCTCAATCTCAAGGACCAATAGGAATTAAACGCGTGGTGTGGACCACACTAAAACCGCCGTGGAAAAAATACCGAACATGGCAGAAAGTGCGAGACACGCGTGAGCGTGCTTCGCGGCTTGTGGACGGTGCAGTAGTACTAGTAGACCGCAGGCCATTGGCTTGGCTGTACTACGAGTTTCTCTTCTTTTTTCTATTTTATTAATTAACCAATTATTTTTAATAAATTAAGAATTAATTTATTACTTTTATCAGTCTTGCTTTTTCTAAAGATTCCTCTCTCTGTAGGCTTAAGCCTTCTTTAACACATTTGATGTAAGTTATGGATGACAAATCCTAGATTAACATTCAAATTTAAAATTATTAAGAATAAATAAATATATAATATAAAAAAATTAAATATAAAATTAAAATAATTAATAGAAATTTTAAAAATTATAATTAATGAATACTTAATGATTGATAAAGTTAAAAAAATTTATTATTTTAAAATATATAATTCAAAACTTTCTCTGTTTAATTACTACATGCATCATTAATAAGATTAGTTCTTACCCCACAACTTGCATCATTATCCCTCTACTCAACTACTAGACTAGACCATCACCGTTTTACATGCATATAAGAGACAACTCTTCTTAAGTTAATGAACTCTATTGAAGAATGACGTTATGGTTAAAGATAGGCAAACTAAATTTGTTAATCACATTTCATGGTAAGTGTAAGCAATATTTTTCATTGACCCACACTCATGGGTCATGCATGCAATTAAGATTGAGAGAGAGAGAGAGAGAGAGAGGTGTGGAGGGTCACAAATGCACAACCCACCAAAGGTGAGAGGCAAAAAGGCAGCAACTTTTTGGAAGGTTGGTGGAGAAAGTAATGGAAATAATGAGTGATGAGAGATCCCAATGAGTACAAATATGCTATTGCTGTTGTTATAGCTAAGCTTGATTGAAATGAATGACTGAAGTTCCACTATCTCACTTTCTTTCTTTCTTTCTCTTGTGTGAGTGGAGAGAACTATTGAATTTGAATGAGGTAAGAAGGAAGGAATTATGTAATTAAAGTAAATTCATATCATGAGATGATGTGATGTGATGTCTCTTTTCTTCATTCAAAGTTCATTCAAGAATGAAACCCCACTTTCTATTTAATTAATTACATTGTTATGTCAATGCATGCGCACACAACACACTTATACTTCAATCAATCTTCCATCATTGTCTGTTCTTTTTTTTTCTTTCCCCTATCTTTATTGTGTCACTATTATTGCACAAAGTTATCCAAATGATTCAACAAATAAAAGGGTACAGTGTAAATCTTATGAATTGCAAATATTTGAACATGTAAAATCATTATTATTTTAACATTAAATTATTATAATTTAACTGTAAAAAATAACTACAAAGATTACATAGGTATGTTTATAAAATTTTGATCAACTCATGATTAAAATTTATTTAATTTTTAAAAAATATTTTAACACATTATTAATCAATAAATTTAATTAATTCTTATTGTTTATCGTAAAGATGCTGTTAATTTAAATAAATTTAATTTAAAATTTTGAAAAAGAAGAAAAAAAATATAGGAAGTTGAATTTTTTTTAACCTTGGGGAGAATGTTGTATCAATGACATTGTGGAAAATCCTACACCTCCAATATGAAGATACAAACAAGATCCCAATGAAGTTATTTTATAATTATCTAACAAGCTAGGGCACAACATCATTTGACCATCCAATAAAATTAATAAATACCAAAATGGGCATTCAATTTTTGCATTACAGCAGAAGCCTCTCTTCTCTTTTCTCTCTCTATCCAACCGGAATATATTATTAGTCCAATGTCATTTAATAAACATATGAAGAAGATTCATATGCTGGGTGCAAAATCTTTGAGATTCCTTGCGTTTTGGAGTAACATGAGTTTGCTTTGGCTTGATAATGGGTGAAGGGGGGAAGAACACAGCTTAGCATGCTTCATAAAAATGCTTATGTATGCTTTAAGTTTAGCTAACCTTGTCTCCTGTATTGGATATATACTCACACAGGCTCTAGACAAACCTTCAGAGCCTTCCTATAATATTCCATTCCATTATTTTATGTCCTGAAATCTTGTGCGACTTCACAAACAAGAATGCTTGGGCCAATGCATAATGTTCAAAGGATGTGGCATGAAAACTGAGAACACAACGAACAAACCGAATATGTAAAAGAGAAGAATAGAATAGAATGGTAAAAGGTAAAGTAGGTGAACTAATTCATGTCCAATGCTTTCTGTTTTCTTTCGAAAAGGAAAACAACAAAAGTGATGTGCTCGAGTCCATGTTTGGTACCAATTGTGCGACAATCAGAGGCAGCTAATTAAACAGAGCAACAGGACGGGGGATCGTAGATGAAAGTTCGGACCACCGCTGCAGAGTAGGTGTATTGCAAAAGCAAGCTCTGCAGGGCAAGAATATGCAAAGCAAGCTGGTATATTATATATGCCAACTGCTACTAATTATTCCAAGAGCGATCGTCCCAAGCTCTGTACATCATCAAAGCTTAAGAAGCTTATTCCTGGCTATTATGTAATGTTCCTCGTGTTTACAGGGAAGTTTCTCAAATCAATGCAGTACAATTAGATTTTACATATTGAATCCAACGGTGTCATCAACTTGGTCCCCATGCAATTGAAGCTGCCAACCATGATACACAAAGCATAGGTCAAATTAAACATCACAAAATTGACATAAAATGAATACTGCTGACAGTAATTAGTTGATTGGTTTTACCTTGTCTCGAGAGAGTCCAATCGTTATCTTGGCCAAGAGCCCAAAAGAAATATCCAGCCAAGCCCTTGGACTTGGCAAAACGGACCTTAAATTCAATGGACATCACATCATCGTACCCGATCCAAGAATCCCCAGCATAAGAGTAATAAGCCACTGTCTTTCCATCGAAAACAACCACTGCATTATTTTCAACGTTAAATTGGACAACTTGATTGAAAGTCAGGACGCTGTCTGCGGGTTCAACGCCAAATGCAGGAGCTCCGATTCCGTTAACATTCGGATCCTGAAGGTTCCATGTATGGCCATACAATGGTAAACCCATGACAAGCTTCTGGGGCGGAACCCCGGCTTCAATCCATGACCAGATTCCAGAGCTGGTACTAATGTTAGTATTCGGGTCATGAAACGCTGCGTGCACCCCGGTGAAATTTTCCCATGACCCGTGATAATCAAAGCACAGTGGACTAACCCAATCTACGTATTTGTTAATTGCGTCAATTGGGTACGATCTACGCTCACCGTTTGTCGTGAATTTCGAAGCAAAATATACCGCAGCGGTTAATAAAAGCCGTGAATTCTCGCTAATTCTCGCTTCATGATTTATGGCTTTTCGCCACTGTCTGAATAATAAACCAAGGTTTAACATGTCTTGATCGTTGTCAGGGAATTCCCAATCTAGGTCAACGCCATCGAAGCCATATTTCCTGGCAATTTCAATGGTTGAATTAATGAAAACTGCTCGTGTCTTCCTATTGCTCGCCATTGCGGAGAATACTTTGCGGTCACTAGCCGCCCCTCCTATGGATAAAAGAATATTGATGTAACTTTCTTGGGCACGAAGTGTGCCTATTAACTCGGGAATTCCTGTTTGGTCTAATTGAGTAACGTTAAGTTCGAAAGTGTTCGGTTCTGGTAAGAGAAATGCATAGTAAACATGAGTGAAAAAGGATGTGTTAATAGAGGAAGCTGGAAATCCATCAGATGATGGCCAATAAGCTGCTTTGATTCCTCTAAAACGAGGACGATTTGTGGGGGATGGATATGGTTCTGGCGATGTGGGTTCGGAAATGGGTGGGTATGAAACTGGAGCCAGAACCGCGGGAGATGATGGTACTCCCTGGTAAGGCCCAGAATCCGGACCTGGACCCGGGAAATAGGAAGGTGTAGCTGGTACTGGTGAAGAATAAGCAGGAACAGGACTAGAAATGGGTTCTGCCGCATAAAAATTTGGACCGGATATAGCTGAACTGAATGAATCACAATCTTTGACAAAAGTAAAAATGATTACAAGAACAAAAGGGAAAATGAATTTAAATATGGCCATGGTTGAAAATTTTGGAGCTAATTAGAAAGAGCAGAAACAGAGATGAACATTTATGGAGGAGATATAAGTAAAACTATGGTAATATCGACAATCATTGTTGCGTAGCTGTTGTGTTTGGAGCAAAATGCTGCTTCTTTTGGGTAGAGATGATGAAACCAACGCAGGCCAGTTTACAATGAGAAGCCAACAAAAAAAAAGTATCCGCCTGGCGATATATGCAACGAAATTGGTCGGGAAAGGCAAAGGCTACATCGTATCCAAGCATTAGCTCCATGTTTTCAGAATACTAGGAATTATGTTACATGAGAAAGTACAAATGAGACTAAGCCAGTGAAAGAAAAGAATATTGTGGAATATTATTGAATTGTGTTTGATAATGGGAATGAGGTGAGACAGCAAGCAACTCCGGCTGATTTTGTGTTGCGTTGTTGACTGCTAATGTGGACCAATATCAAAGCAATTGAGTCACGAATTCTAACAAGTTGAGCCGAAGAATCTCTCGGGCTGAACACAGAGTTCCTTATTCTAATCTAAGCTAGACCCAACAAGGAGGATGCCGTAGATTTTTCAACTCTTTTTTCTTAGTAATAAGGCAAGACAACCCAAGTTGGCCATTTCATTTCCCGTAGGTTATGAAGAGATACGGGTGTGTTTGTGCATTAAAGAATGCATGATGATGGGTTCCAATCAAACAGCAGCAAATCTGATATTAATCTTCGATTCTATTCAAGATAATCATGAATATGTTCATGTCTCAAAATTCATGAGATATTGGAGATCCAAGCACAGAGCAACACTATCTAATCCTCCATAAATCTTGAAAAACTCTTAACTTATCAAAGGAATCAGTGCAAAACTGAAAACATGGGAAACTAGAGAGAGACCGAGAAAAATTAAATGCCAGAACTTTTTCCCAATCGCCAAATGTAACTAATATCAAGTTATGATATACAAGCAACAGGTTACTCACAAAACTGAAACATAACAGATCAAAATCTGAGTGACAAAATACAAATCCAAAAAACCCATATGCAGAAACTCATAAACAAAGAAATAAAACAAATAAGCAAACCATGGTATTGGCAACGACGAAGCAGTCTCTAATAACAAGAGATAAGTCGGGTCATTGTCAATGGCCAAAACTCTCAACCCACTCGGAAACTGTCCGCCCGTTAGCTTGTGCTACCGTCATTGTTTTCCTTCTTTCCTCCTCTCCAAAACACAAAACTTACTAATCCAGAGAGGAAGAAAACAATTTCTTAAAACTAAAGATTACCAACTACGTTTTCTCTGGTTTTGAGCAGAACGCAGAAAGTACATTAGTGTTAGAGGGAGGTTAAACAAGGGTAATTAAGAATTAATGGTAGAGATTAAGGTAAGTTTGGAAAGAATATTAGCTTAGATTTTAGAAAGAAGAACAAGTTAAAACAAAACAGGGAGTTATGGCTCTGTGTTATTGCATTAACTGCGAAAAAGAGAAGGAATATGGAATCTATAAGCCGTGCATGGACTGTGAAAGCTGGATATCGACTGAATTCTGAAACCTTCAATGAAAACGATTTGTTTTACCATTTTTCGTTGACTCAAATAAGGACATTTTGTTTTTCAGAAAATAATTTTATTAATTCACCAATTAATAAGCTTCTAGAAAAAGGATTTTTTGTTATTTTGGCCTCCATAAAGAAAAGAATTTCTCCCTTCACCCACTAAAATAATGACTTTACTTTGGTAATTAAACACAAAGAAGACAACCCCGGCCGGCCATATCATTTTTTATAGGTTATGAAAAGATATTTATATATACAAGAATACATGATGATGGGGTGTAGAAAAATGGAAGTGATGGAATAGACGATGGCTTTTCTTTTTTTGCTAGTTTTTCATTTTAATCTTCATGGGTTTCAGATGTGGGTATTTGTTTATCAAGACAGACAAGAGATCTCCAAAAGAGATTTGATTGAATTTGATTAGACAAGTTAATTGTCTAATTAGGGTATTTTGTATTTATTTAAACACCAATATATATATATATAATACGAAAACTTTTCAGTGAATTCTCTTTTTAAAAATATTACAGATAAAAAAATTTATAAAATTTAATTAATGTGATATGATATTTTATTAATAAAATAAAAAAATTTATTATTGATAGTAAATGAAAAAATTTTTAAAAAATTCATAAATTTTTTTAATTACATTAATTAAACATGTAAAACTCATAAATTTTTATTATTTTATTAATTAAATAAATTTATTATCAAAAACATATACATATATATAATAAAATCATTTTACTTCACATTTTCTTCTCTTTTTATATCAAATTTTTATTGGATCAAAGAAATGAATTTTTGGTCAAATTGACTCGCATAGTTTTATATATATATATATATATGCGTATGCTTTTGTTATTGCTAATAAATTGTATTAAGTTAAAATAAACTAATTAAAGGGAAGATAGTGCTTATTTCAAGGGGGTTAATCATGGGGATTTGTTCATGTTAGATTAATAATTAAGCATCCAACAAAACATAAATAAATACAAGTGTAAGATATAAAAGCACTAATGAAAGGAGAGAGATGGGGAGTCCACATAGCCTTCGCTTGCTTTAACATTTCTTTGTCGGCCATTTCTCTTCGTCCCCACCATTCACGGCATATACGACAAATTACCTTGTATCATGACATCTAAGGCAAATCTTCCTTTAGTGGCCTCGCTTTGTAATTTATTATCCATAACCCGGAAATAAAAGCAATTATAAAAATCAAAATAAGAAAAATGCAAATGTCCCTTGAGCCCCTTTTATGGAATTTGCTTAATAGTGTTCTCATTTTCAACTTCAACCTCAACTGGAATTAAACAACTGTCTTGCTTTTGTGATCCTTAACATCACAGCGATTGTATTACGAACATGGCCTTAAGCTGCAGAATTATCCTGCAGAAAAGGCTATGAATACCGGGCGGGTGGGTTTGTTTCTGTTGTCTCATTCATGGAACTTGTGGACTGTTTGATTGAATAGACAAGCAAGCATGCAGGAATCTTCAGTTGTACTGAACCAGGTAGAGAATGAAAAGAAATTTAGAGATCTCGCACACTACTTGCTTTACAAAATTTTTTATCAAAATCAGTGGCTAAAATTACAGAGAGAGAGAGAGAGCTTGAAAAGTAGAAGAATCCCACAAAAGGGTGCAGAGGAACACGCTGAAAGCATATGATATTAATAAGAAGAAGCACAGGTGACATTGTTTCATGGAGTTGAAGTACGTAAGAGAGTAGTTGGGTCTACTTTTGTCCCCCATGATATTGTTTTTAGAGGCCTTGCACATTTTGAACATTACTCCAAACAGCTCACTGTTTGTTGCATTTCATGGAGAAAGAAGACATTGTCATTTGCATTAAGCTGAGCATGCAGTTGCAGTCAAACTGATATGAGAAATGAAATATTTGCACAGAAGAAATTACTGATATAACGAGGATGTGTCAGTCTTATAATGGATGGATGTAGGTACATAAGTTGGAATTCCAGATAAATTTTATAGGTAAACCCACCAATCTTTACGTTAGCTTCTTAACAAAAGAAATTAAAAATTACTGTAGGAAAAAGAGTATAGTGTATTCTTCCATGTATCGAACAAAGCATATATATGTACACTTCCCATCAAAAGATTTTATCCCTTTTTTTCTTCTCTATCTGGTAAAATCAGCACCAAATTCATAATCAACCAATAAAGAAAGTCGCAAGCTTAACATATGTTCTCTCCTATGGAGTCACTGAGTAAAGATCCAAGTATTTCAGAGGCTTCAAGCGTCATCTCCACTCCAGAAGCTCCATCGTTTCAGAATACTTCATTGCAGAAATCAAAGGGACACGAGCAAGAAATAATAGTTGTGGAAGAAGAAGAAGAAGAAGAAGTAAGGGATCATGGAGAAGAAGTAAAAGCTACTCACTTGTTAGATCTAAATCTTGATAGAAGTGATTCTGATCAAGGTTTTAATCAAGAGCTTAATCTCATTGACTGCTTCTACAACATGGGTTCATCTCAAATTTCTTCAGAAATTCCAGCTAGTGATCATCATGTTGAGCAAAGAGTTTTCTCATGCAACTACTGCCAAAGAAAATTCTACAGTTCACAAGCTCTTGGGGGACACCAAAATGCTCATAAAAGAGAGAGAACTCTAGCAAAAAGAGGACAAACAGTAGGAACATATACAGCAGCTTCAGCCATTTCTTTTGGGCAGCCATACTTGCACCAAAATCACTTCTCTAGCATTTCTTCTCTTCCCCTCCATGGTGCATACAATCGATCTCTTGGAGTTCAGGTTCATTCAATGATTCATAAGCCAAATCACGCATCATCTTCTCATGGAAATGGAAATATTTATGAACGCCACAACTGGTCTAGGCCGCTTATTGGTCAACAACCAGCAATCGGAAGATTATCAGCAATGGAAAATTTCCATGCAAGTCCAGTAGCAACAACATCTCGTGCTAGTGTTGGTAGGTTCAACGTAGTTAGAAATATGTTGGGTTCCGCTTCTCCGGCAGATCATGAAGCAACTAGTAATTGTCGGTGGGAAGGTGGTGGCGACGGCGGCGGTGGTTGGAAGAGTAATAATCAGGAAGAGATGCAGAAGCTTGACTTGTCTCTCAAGCTCTAAGTTTCTTCTTGCTATTATTAATTATTTATGTGTTTTAACTTAATTTTCATGGCATCCTGATTCAGACTTTGTTTACTCTTTAATTTGAGCGTAATTATTATTATTCTGTAAATACACACACACACACACAACAAGCTTGTATCGGTTTGTGGTTATTATAGTATCCTAAGCTTGGCACAATGATTTAGTATCTTTATTTAAACATTGGGGTTATATTCCCAAGCTTTCCAACCAAATCCAAGGCAGTTAGCTCTATCTTCAAATCTTTTAAGTGCAAATATTAGTATTTTCAATCAACTGAACTAATTATGCAAAATATTTGCCTTTTCATGGCTCTTTGTTCTCTTCAAAATTCAAATTATGATAGAATTTTGGTCATTATCTAAGAAAACTTGTATAGACAGTTAAAGGGAAAATCCTGCAATCATGACACACAACATTTTTCACAAGAAGCTATTGAAGTTGTATACCCAATCGAAAGGGAAAATCCCCAAATTGGGATTTGGATGACTTTATGAACTAATATTCAATCAAAGACTCAGACACGTTCTATCATTTACTCTGCTTTAAAGGAGAGTATGTTTGTCTTGTATTGAGGAGCATGTACTGTGTCGTTTTCACAAACTGACCTCCAAATCTAGAAAAGATTTGGCTGTGTGATAAAATATTTGTAATAATATGCCTCGATTACATCACGTTTATAATAATTCATTTGTTCAATTTCATATGGTTGAGTTGATGTTTAAGTTACTGTGCAAAACCTGACCGGACCACAAGAACAAATGGGCATTTTCCCATTTGCTCAAATTTCAACTCCCCAATCGTCATCTTCCCCGTTAGCCTGTCCCCCTCAATGTGGACTGGAAAACTTTTCTGTGGTAAAAAGTTTCTCAAGTGCCATGAATGACGCCTCGGATGTTGCTACGAGCACTTTGAGAAACAAGTTTTCAGGAATATTGGGCCCAAACAGGGAAGATAACAATAGTAGACCTACAGTGAAGAGATAACTAGGAATCTGGTTTTTTATTTTGGAGAATCCATGGGACCTGAAACTGCTCAGTGAAGTGGAGGAGGAGAGGGATAAAGGATTATGATAGAATGACTGAATTGCTGAATAATGAAGGTATGGATTCCGGGCCCTGACTTGAAACCAATTCATTATCAGCCAAACAAAACAAGAGCATGGAAAGATTTTGACCATCTTTTCATGGAGGGATTTCTGATTAAGGTACATAAAACACCAAAAGGCACGATTATGTCAAACACAAACAACCCCATGAGGACAATGGATATGACTTGGCTGGTCGGGAAAGACAAAATTAGGTAGCTGCAATTATTTAACAGCCTTGAAAAGTTTTCAAAAAAATTTATGCTATGAATGTCATGTAAAACTGCTGAATAATCAGAAGCTATATATCAGGCACGTCAAGCAATCTGTAAACAGGGGCCCTGGCCGACATAAACCATTGTTCTGTCCCCAAGAAAGAAAATCAATGATTGAGACAATTCTATAGGTGAATCCACAATTTAGCAAAAGCTTCATGTTCAACTGAATAAGAAAATAATAATAATTCAGCTAAGTTTCACCTTCAATTCAAACTAATCTGGCACAGCAATGACCAAGTTCAACCAAGCCAGCTTGAATGATCTTAGAAGTAAACCATTGCAGATTATTTGTTCACAGAATACAAGCTGAATACAACCTTATCACTGATTAAGAAAATCTTAAGCATGAAATCAGTAGATCTGTCTATAATACGATCAAATGATTTAAATATAAGCAAGAAAAGAACAATGTCAGAAAAAAATAACACACACTGAAGCAGATGAATCAAGGAATACATAGTGTCATACATTCACAGACTTGATGAATTATTCACTTATGCCAGTTGGACTTGATTTGGAAGAGTAAGTTAACCCTTCAAACATCATGAATTCATAATGCCTACCACATTTGATGATGACCCAAAATGTATTAAGACCTGAACTTTGTACACAGTGAATAATAACATATAATGATATCTATACGGTGCACTACATCACCATCACCATATAGTTTTGTACCTCAGCCCCGTTCCAAATGAGTAAACACTATTTAATTCTGCCACAAAATGGCAACATGGACCTACCTGACGCCCATGGTTTGTGGAACAATAACACTTATCTTTGCTTATTACCACATATAAAATTATAGCAACATCATTCTTATCTACATTTTAATGCACAGAAAGGTGTCCTGATCACAATGCCATGGGAGTCCGGCCACACCCATAATGTTTAGAGCAATCTTCCACATGAATCTTGACCAAAGTCTCACCAACAAATACAGTTAGTGTTTTTTTATTCAATTTGCTCCAAAAATTCAATAATAATTAAGCTGGGGATATCTTTATGCAATGAGAGTAAATTTTCACATGAATAATAACTTGCAAATTTCATGCATGCATATTTACATGCACACACAAACATGTATAATATATAATGAAGGACATTAGCAATGACAAGAGAGACATCAAAAAGTGATTGGATTTTGAAATATCAGTTATACACGTTTATATCTTCAGTCCAAATCTATCACAT
Organism: Khaya senegalensis; assembly: GCA_032402905.1. Lineage (NCBI taxonomy): Eukaryota > Viridiplantae > Streptophyta > Magnoliopsida > Sapindales > Meliaceae > Khaya > Khaya senegalensis. Next base: position 7,767,588 of record CP135538.1, on the reverse strand, counting down.
CCTACAAGCACACAGACACACAAATCCAAACCAATTACATAGATGAGCTAATGAATGTGCCTAATGATGCATTCTTGTGTTTCATCCTTTAAATCAGCATTAATTCAGTAGTCTGCACCTTGATTCTCACTAGCGCTTGAAATAAGTCCACAGAGACCAGCACAAATAAGAAACAATCATACTCTACTTCCCCTCAACAAAAAGTTAAAAATGAAACAGTATCTACACACCAATCAAGTTGAACCTAATTTACTCAGATTAAAGTGCAAGTTCATTTCCATTCACTTTTGCAGAACTGGTATGATTTAAAAGGGGCAGATGAGAAAGAAAAGACCTTCGATTTCAAAGATAAGTATACTTTATTCATAAAGTATCTTAAGTGGCTTCGACCATAAAAATGGCCCTTGGATCCAGTATACTTGGCAAACCACAGATCATATTTTTAATGTACTTGAACCCTGAATATGTTGTATCAGTTTCACTTATCTTATAAGGTAAAATGTTTGCTCAAAAGGATTTGGGAATTTGTTTGTTTGGGCTATGCATTTCTTTAGAATGGTAAGTTAACCAGGTACTAGTACTGGGTTGTCATGAATTTATATAAAGGGTTATCCTAGTTTGGATACTCAATTGTAATGTGATTTGGCTAGTTAAAAATGTTAAGATGGTTTCTTTCTAACTAACAGAACTTATTAAGTTTTTTCTCTTTATTACTTGAGCTTATGAAAGTAGACTACAACATATACTGTCTAATTATTTTGTAACTCTCCCACAATCATCCATTTTGATTCTTTCACTTCTACTTTCTTGAGTTTTGCAAGTGATAAATAGTTATCAATTTAACCTCTATCACTGGAGAGTTTCTTAGCCTAAAATGATTGAAACCTGCAGATGGACAATGTAGCTACATGCGCCACCAATATCCAGTAAGATATGGTATTTTGAAAAGAAACAGAAAATAGAATCATGACTACCCGTAAGGCCCAACATTATGCAGTCTTATTGTTACAACATTAATTTAAGCTTCAACTTTCTGAAGGCCAATCTTGAAGAAATTTAAAACAATAAAAGAATCTTTCTTCTAGTTATCTTCTCTTTATCAGTGAGTAATTGCAATAAAACCTGTTAAGCAATCTTCGGAGATGCTACCAAATTACAGCATTGAAATGTTGTCACCTACACAACTAAAACTAGATCGAACAAAATTACGTATGAAGAATAATTGCTGGCAAAACTTGAAAGTCTCTCAAAGGAATCTCACAATAAGACTAGAAATTGACAGCAGAAGTCCATAACACACTGACATAACAATAACATAGACTTGTATTTCAACTTTTTGAGTAGCTGCATCCTGAATGTTTAAGAAAATCTTGCCAAAAAATATTTGATAACAGCCCTATAACAATTCTAATCAAGGCCAATTTAAGAATTTACTATTCAATCCTACAAAGGCACTATGGACAAAATCCCTTTACTTTTCAACAAAAGATTTAACATTGCCCAACCATTTAATAAGTTCAATTCTATCCTTGTTCAGCATATATTCATGCAAGAAAACAGACAGTTCATCATTTACCCCTCTTGCCTCTAAGTACTCACGAAATATCTTCTGAAGCTTGTCACTCAAGTTCCTGAAAACAACAACAACATATTGCAAACTAAGACACCAAACCAACAACCTTGGAAACCACCAAGTGGGGGGTGGTTGTGTGTGGTGGTTTGTGGGGTTTTGTTTGGAAACAAAAGCATTTGCCAATAAACGCAATTTAGAATATTTCAATCTTCAGGATCTTCTTAAAATATAATCATACCTAAAATAAGGTCCCATATAACGCCTGGTTTGCTTGTTATCATGACAGAGCATAAAAAATTGATGAACTTCCAAGGAGTCTGGCCACACCGAGCACAAAATTTCCAGCTTATCAGAACAATTCTTCTTGGATATATCAACTATCAGGCTAATATGAAGACGCGCGTTTTCACCAATGCTATCGTCTCCGAATTTAGGAACATTCATAAAGCCATCAAACATCGAGACCTTAATTTCAATATCTTCACTGTCTCCAAATTTTCCATTCATTACAATGAACTGCTCTCCTGGTCGATCTTCAATCGCAAACGAATTGAACTTCGTAATAGGCTACGAAATTTCCGGAGATTTAAAACATTTCATTTCTCGGCAACCAAAGAAAGTAACTGGCAATGTAAATGATAATTAAACAACAAAAATAAGCTTCACTCGTGACTACCTGATGAGGAGGGGCGTACTCCATTTGGTAGTCGATTTCGTTGCGGAGGATTCTGATGATGTTAGCTTCGAAAGGCGATTTGGTAATGGCGTCAGTGGCGTAGGGTCTGGACGGGAATAGAAGAACTGAGGTGGCATGTCGTGATTGAAAAGAAGGTGTGCCGAGCTGACTTTGTAGTCCGTGAGCTACTCTTTGAACAGATCGGAGCAAGCGAGCCATGGGGACTGGATTTGAACAAGGGTATAGGAGGGAGGTTAAGGTTTTGCGCATTTTTGCAATCTGCAGTTACGAAGTAATTTGCTCATTTCCTTGTGCCTCGTCGTTTACTTTGCCATGTAACAAGTTGCCTTGTCGTAGATTTTATAAAATACCGACATGTCGTACATTTATCTAACGACGCGTCGTTCATAGTTAAGGCCCGGATTTTCTTGTTAAGCCCAATTATGCGACCCATTAATTATGTTTTGGGTTTAATTGAGGCTGCAGTGTAATTTCGACAAACAATAACTTTCTCTGTATGTCTTTGGAGGTGGGCCCTTATCCACTAACAACAATAATTTCACTTCGGCTTCAATGGATCTGATCACGACATGGTGTGATGACCCTCCATTTTATAGTGACATTGCTAAAATACAAAACTAACCTCGACAATAATCCAAATTACCATTGCATCAACTCCTCAAATTTTACCCAGGTAATATGCATGGATTAAGTATACAGAAAGAGACAGCAACTTGTTTTGTCATTTGCCACCTGTCCCTGTGGATTAATTCATTTGTTCATAGCTTTCAATCGAATTTATGAGTATTTATTTCGATAAATGGATGATAAAATTAGATTCGAAAACAAGAAAAATGGAGTTAAAAAAATAAAATATTAAAGAATGTTTAAGGGCATGAATGTAATTTCAAAATTAATATAACAAAATAAACATTCCTAAAATACAAAAGCATTTATTTGTAAAACGACCCCGTAAACTTCGTAATAAAGCAAAATCCCGTGGAAGTGGGCCCGGCAAAGCAGACTGCACATCCACTCCAGTGTGCTGTCTGTTTCTGTCCGTTTTTAACTGGGTTAGAGATAATTAAGGGATTTAATTAATTTTATTTTAAATTAAATTAAAAATCTAAAAGTAATATAAAGAGAAGAGAGAACACGAGGAAGTTGACGGTGTGTTCGCTTTCGGCTATCGGCAGCAGCGCCCGGTAGAACCAAAGTAGAAGATTCTTGGGGAATTAAATGATCCAATAAAGAATTCGAGGAATCTCGATTCTCGATATTGCCCCCGGAAAATCCCCATAATTTTCTACAACTCCAGGCTCTCTGTCGCTCCATTCGTCTCCTCCTTTTTCTTTTCACCGAAGCGCCGCGAGGAAAAGCGAAAGGCGGAGTAATAAGGAAAAGCAAAAATGTTCTGTCGATTGGTAACGGTTCCTCGGAAAAAGAAGATCGGTTCTGTTCCGGTTTATTTGAACGTCTACGATTTGACTCCAATTAATGGCTACGCTTATTGGTTCGGTCTCGGGATCTACCATTCCGGCGTTCAAGGTATAAACTTTTTTGTTTTTTAATATTCTCTCCTGTTGTGAGTGTGCGTGTGTGTGCATGCGTCGGAAGATCTGTGGTTATATCTTGTTTGGCAAATTTTTGTGTTGAAAAGTTTGGCTGATGTTTGGTTAATGGGAATTTGAGGGAAAATGGTTTTATTTTAATAGTTTTTTTTAACATGTTTCTAAATGATGTATTTTTGCTGTAGTTCATGGAGTTGAGTATGGATTTGGAGCTCATGACCATTCAACGACGGGGATTTTTGAAGTGGAGCCAAAGCAGTGTCCTGGTTTTACATTTAGGAAATCTATTTTGATCGGAAGAACAGATCTCGGGCCTAAGGATGTCCGTGCGTTCATGGAGAAACTCGCCGAAGATTATTCTGGCAACACGTATCACCTCATCACCAAGAACTGCAATCACTTCTGCAATGATGTGTGTCTCAAGCTGACAAAGAAACCAATTCCTCGCTGGGTCAATCGTCTTGCTCGTTTGGGTAAGAAATATATATATCTAAGAGTTTTGTCACATTCTTTATTCTGTGCAAAATTAAGAATTGAAGTCATTGGAATTCCAAGTGTTTGAGCAAAGTTTGGTGCATTCATTTTCTTTTCTATTTTCTTCAGTATGGTAGCTTTCTTAATAATTAATTGCAAAGACTATTACTTCAGCCTCCATTATTTACATCATAACAAGTTTGTTTTCGGATATTTTAGTTTGCCTTATTGCCGTTGTAGATTCTAGTTTTCATTGCATACAGGTTATATGGATGAATACGGCAGATAGGAACCTGAAAGCAAGAATTTTTGAGTTGACAAAGATTGCTTGCCAATGACAAACATAGAAATTAAGAACCATGAAGCACAAAAAATATTCAACACCAGTTCCAATGACCCTTACGCCAGCAGTGCTAGATATCTACATTGGGCATCATCGAGTATAAATTTCAAATTTATCTGATCTTAGCTAGATTTGGTGGAGTTTGTGATATTAGCTGTCCCGAATAAAGAAGAGATTCAAGGCAAAGTCCATTTCAGTGAAATAGAGTAGTTGTTTAGAGAAATTGATCTATGTTGTTACATATTGTTGCACTGTTGGGATTCTACTATTAATTTATTAGTCAGCGATATTTTTGTTTCTAATTGGCATATAAAAATTGGAGTAAAGCTGGTCTTGGTAGCTTCCATCCTCATAATCTTCATCTCAAGATTGCTTGCCAGCTTACACGATATTATTTTTGATAAATCTGCAGGTTTTCTCTGCAACTGTGTTCTTCCAGCAGGGTTAAATGAAACAAAGGTTCGGCAAGTTAGATCAGATGATAGAGCTACAGAGGTTGAAAAGAAGAAATTGAGAAGCCATTCAAGTAGGCTCTCCTCAGCTTCTGATTCTCTGCCTCGTCCACCATTGTCATCTTGTCCTTCTGGTTCTGCAATCAGGAGTAGTAGAAGACAAAGACGTTGTATTCCTACATCTTCAACTTTGGTTCATAGTTCCTCAACTTCAACCTTGAACTTGATGCTTTAATGAATTTTGAGTTTCTACACTTTTAGAAATGGTAGAATTTCACATATAAACAATTAGATGGGAAAAAGGTTGCAAATTTTACTTTCAGCCCCATCTTGCAATTCTGTCATGCTAATCTCCTTTCAAGAATGTAGAAACAGCTGCTTGGAAATTATTGCAGCGTTTTGTTTTTTGTAATTAATTAAATATATATATATTGCTCTGTTTTCACTTGAGCTGCGTTACTATGTTATCCAAAATTTGATCTCGTAGATGCAAAAGAAATCTCAGAGACATATATTGTGCTCTGCTTAATTGGAAATACCCATTAGCTGGTCATGTTTTGATTGTCATTATGAATGTACCTTGAGAAATGTAATGCCATTGCGAGCCCATGTTCAGTGTTGATAATTGCGGTGGTGGACATGCCCTGTGCTAGTTGGTGTGACGGGGGACCTTTTTAATTTTCGTAATTATGAATTGACAATATGTTTTGTTTCTTATGGGTATTAATTAACATTGCCATGTTTATCTCATTTCTGGCCCCATTTTCGGCTTGCAATTATTTCTCTGTCTGTCTGGTGCTGCTTAGAGTCAATAATGGTGCTGGGATTCAGAAAAAGTTATGGAATCTCTGCTTTGTGATTTAGGCATTTGTTTGAAGGTGCCGAGTATAATCTGGCTTGTCGTGGCTAGCTGAATGAAAACTTTAACTGGTAGAAATTAAGCAGAAGGGTTTTAGATTTGAGTGACTAGGGCAGCAGAATCTGTTGGGTGCATCATTTGCTGGCCCATTTGAGATAATTGAATTTTTCTTTTGTATACACAATCTCCATTGTTACTTTATCTGGGTCCAGTTTTTCTTTTCTTATTTTTGGGCTTAAACCCTACGTTAAGGCACTCATATGATGTGTTTTCTCCGAGGAAACAAACAAATAAAATATGATTTAATCTTTGAAGGACATTGCAGTAGTTCCAGAGAACCCAATGATGCAGGGATGTCACCTTCAAAGACTACAAACAAAGGTTTATTCCATGAACTATTCTTCTCCCATTTCATTTAACTACTAGGTCTTAAGAGACTAACAATTACCAAGCTAAGAAGTCATCCATTTCGGCTTTACCCGAATCATATTACCGCATTTCAAAGTCGTTGCAGCAACATACACAGAAAGCAACCCAAAGCGCGATGGCCCCTGCAGGAACATTACACATAATTTAATGCTGGTTATTTTGTTTTAGTTTTGACTTCTTGAGCAATGCATTGTCTTCATCTCTTCATTTCTGCCGCCGGCATGCATGGTATGCTTACTGTTTCTTCCCAGGTTAGCTCATTCAGCTACTTATTAGACACGTCTTCAACTACCCACAACTAGAATAGAGATGGTTTTGGATAGTTTCCTCACCAGAATATGCATATATTTGCGTGTGGATTTTGAGCAACAATGGTCAATATTGGTACCCATCACATGCATGTCTACCTAGAAAACCAAATGTTTCGCTTGTAATTGTTTGTTCATATGTTAGCATCACTACAGCTGGTTAAAGCTTGGAAGTCAAGATTTTTTTTTTTTCCTTGATTATTTTTGTACATATCTGGCTTCCTAGGCCAATCCTTGCACACCTTTTATTTTTAGGAAAATCGAAGAATAACATCCAGATTCTAAAATTTCTGTATTCTTACCAATGAAAACATAATCGATCCATTCACATCAAATAAGTCCCCAATAGAATGGTACTAAAATGAGTTATAAAACTAATTTGATCATTCAACAGGAGTCATGGTAAGTATGCGTTGACGATTAACACCAGGTACCATTCACAGGCTTGTCCAGACAGAGAAAGAAGATGGTGAAATCCAGGGTAAGATTATTCCATTAGATTCACGAGACTGACTAACTGATTGGCTTCCACCCAAATACAGAATCATGTGGTCAAACTGTTGTGCTACGTGCGTGCGGTGTGTTGCCCATTTTCTAACCTCTTTCGGTGCCTTTTCTTTATCAGGGTACTGTCTTCTTGTTCTTTCACATAGTACATGTATTTATGTTAACCATTCAGTGAAATTGCTTATGCGAGATCCGAGATTGGTCAATTGTATTAGCGGTTAAGATTGGTTAAAATTGGTTTGAAATTGTGACAAATCGTAGATAATTTTGCACACAACAAAAAGAGACAGCCCCACCTCACATGCTTCTTGTCCGAAACTCGGCAATTTCCCATTTCAACTTGCTGTTCCGATCTAATCACACAGCTCAGAGCCAGATTCAGCAGACCCAGAAAAAGAAAAGACAAATGCAATAGGATGACAACAAAACTTTGGACACGACGAAGGAAGCAAGCAACAATGTCTTCAAGTTTGATTTATCAGCTACTTTCATTACACTGAATACATATAATAATAGTAAAAATTGTAGCTTGACAACTACAATAGCAGAAACAATGTTTGGATGAAGATGTATCAAATGTGTACATATCGATTGCTTTCTATGTTTTTTCTTCTCCTGTTGATTTGATTGAAATTTATCGTATTTAATATGTTCAAGAACAAATGGGTTAGTGAGAAAATTAATTTCTAACATTACCGAAGAAAAAGAGAAGCTTCATCATTTTTTCCAGGCATAAACCAGCAGAGAAAACCCACGAGGACCAGGGCTTAACTCACTTTCCTCCATGCTAGCCCATTCCATTACAGAAGAACTGTATCCTGAGGAAGATGACGACATTGAAATCGACGAAGAAGATAAACTCCTCGCTGTTCTCATCAAACTCCTCATCTTCCTCCACTCTATCCCATTCATGCCAAAATTACAGGAATTTTGTTGCCAGAGAACCAAACCGCCCTCTGTCCCGTTCAAAGGACCGCCATTGACTTCTTCTCTGTCTTTTTCTTCTTCTTCTTCGTTGTCTGGGTTTTCAAACCTGAACATAAACACTGCATGACCATTGTTCAAATCCTCGAACAACCAGTTGTAGACGTCCCATGAGATCTGTACGGGCACCCCATCGATTTCAATCCTTTCGTTTCCTCTGAATTTCCACTTCAATCTTTTCACCCGCAAAACCCTTTCGTTATCAACGCTGAAGCACAGCCTAGCATCGTTGCTGACACTGCATTCTATAGAAATCTCTCTAGTTTTTCCTCCGAATTTGGCCTTTGTGGTATAAACCTTGTTGCCAAAAACATGCTCTCTTCTCAGAAGAAGAGCTTGGCTTCTCCGAGGCTTTTGAGCATCGGTTTTGGCATATGCTTCCTTAATACGATCACCCACAAGAAGAGACATTTCTCCATCGACAACAACAGCGATGTAAAACCCAGACTGAGGCTCGGATCCGGATCCGAACTTAGCTCTAGAGAGATCCCAAAACACTTGTAATTTGGATGCTGTGTTTGCACTGACACTCAACTTCTTGGATCCATGCTTTTTCCAAAAAATAAACGGCTTGATATGCAGATGAAACGACAGCGCAGACTGAGAAAACGAGTTGCTGTTACAGAAAGAAAGAGGAGAGGAAGCGCAATCAAGAGGATGAAGATCAAGATGAAGAGAATGGCCAAGAAAAGTACGAGACCATGTGAGGGAGAAAAATCCCAGATGGGTATTATAAAAGCAGGTGGTGAGATTAGGTTTTCCAGAAACAGAAGGCGGCGGCGGGGGCGGAGGCGGTGGCGTTGGCAGCGCAGCGAGACTGTTATCAGCGTTGGTGGGGAAGAAGCAAGCTGCAAAAGAAGAGCTAGTATGGTGTTGGGACATTTTTTAGAAGATTATTTTCTGTGCAGTTTTCAAGGGTTTCTAATTTTAGGACAGTATTTGCATATCTAATTTATATGGGAAGGAAGGAGAGGGGAGTTTCCCAATTCCTGTGGGAATTCGGACATGAGAAATCAAATTAGAATAAATCTAAGAAAAGCAAGACTTTCTAAACAAAATATACCAGTCAAATACACACCTTTGCCTTCGGATGGATACAATATTGAATAACTAAGAGCCTTCCTAATATGGAGGATATACATAAACTTTCCCTAATTATAAATACGTGGCACAATTTTGTGTTCATAAGTACCGTAAGAAATCAATGAATTATGTCAAAGAAAGCATGCAGCTGGTGCTAGCAGGCTTACTTGGTCTTATTTGGTTTAGTTAGAAACATAACATAACATCAACATGTGTGCATAATTAATGAAGTACAGAATATATAAACCAAATTGCTAGCGTTAGGACTAGCTTCCCAGACAAACAATGGTAGCCACCTGATTTCTTTACGTCCATTTTTGACCTAGCTATGATGTTTTGAACCATTGCAATGTCTGGCCAAGAGAATGGCAGGCATCCATCTGATACGTGGTTGTGCGATTAACGCGTAGAGCAATACAAACCCAGCAAGCAAAGTATTGTCAAAGCATGCAATTTGTCTCCTCGACAACGAAACTGCATTAAAGGAAAGGGGTAAACGTTTGTGAAGGTTCCAAGCAGAAGCCGGCAAATGTGGAGAGCGTGCGTGGAAAGTACAAATGGAGCGTCAAAGTACTGCCTGATGATCAGACAGAAGAAAGCATTACGACTGAGGAAATTGGACCCTGCAGTCAAATAACTCTTCAAACAATCTCGCGTTCAGCTTGCCCTGGCAATCAGACTTTTCAATTCTGGCTTTTGCGGTTTAGGGAGCAGAAACCGAAGCTTCACCTCAACTACTGTGTTAAGGGTTAGAATCTCAGCTCTGCAGAAGACAACAGCCGGTTGGTCCAAGTAAATTCCTACGAAAAAGTATTAACTTGACTTGTTTCATGGATTCCAAGACTTTGACTAAGACCAAAATCATTAACAATGTGTCGGGATTATTCAACAAGAGTTTTGCTATAATGCAACAGTTGTATTGTAAGATCTTTGAAGTTTTCCTTGTAGTTTCATAATTTTATAACTACAAATTCCGAATTTTTCAAAAATCTAATGAACAATTTACGATTCTGTGAATATACTGTAGCTCTACCTAATGAAAAAAGTATAGGGAGCGAGCAGTTTTAAGTATTGATGACGTTGTACGTCATGTGGTCGTGTTTCGAAATAATCGAACGGCTTGTCATCCTCGTATTTTACAAGAAGACGACTGATAGTACGTATGTGGGAAAGACAGTGGCCGGCCCGCTGGGAATTAAACCCAAGACTAGTTTTGGCCCATTAAATTTGGGCCCGACTAATCGTTTCATTAGTCTTAGCCCATTTATTTTCCAACAATTAGTATGGGCCGAAAAGCCCCATCTGAGAACATAGAAAAGAGGACAAGAGCCAAGTAAAGTTACAAAAAATAGCAGAAGAAAAGCACTTTTACTTTAAGCTGCTTCTTAATTAGTTCTCTAACAAATTTCCATACAGCTTTTTACAATTAGGACTCTATCTCTCTCTCTTTTTGGGTGGTTCTTGCTTTCCGGAGCACTGCGTTAAATCTGTACAACCTTTTTAACCGATTTGATTTATGTGGGTACAGTGCCAATCAAGGCCTGCTAGAATTGCTAAACAGTAAGTTAAAAAACATTAGCAAATACTGTACATGCCTCTGTGAATGGAGTCTAATCAAACTTGATGGTAATATTTATACTGCAAAGCCTTTTTAGTTCAATCCTTTTGTGTGCTACATAACTGTAAAACCAAACCCTTCTCGGCCAATTATGACTTAAACGAGATTTAAACTCTAAACTTTTGGAACTAAAGAGCATCTGTTAAAAAATGTATGCCCTCTGCATAACAAGAAGAAGAAGAAGAAGAAGTGGTAGAACAAGGTCTAGTTGAGTATTCCTAAAACATCGAGGAGTGGGTATCCCTAATGGGATGGTTTTGAAATAGGTTCAATTGGTTCCAAAAGTCCTATTCCCAATTTGAAAAATGCATGAACCCTAATCTAAACCTAATGACAAAGATGACTCTTGTTCACGTCTTGACTCTTGACCATACAAACAAAAATATCAAATTCCTATTTTCCTCAATTAAATGAGATTGCCTATGCTACATTGAATGCACCATTACATTATTTTACAAATTTTGTGTTGACTTTTTTATTATATGTTTCAAATTTTTTGTTTAAAAACTTCGAATTTTTTATTTATATTTTAATTACTATTTATTTTTTTATATATATTTAAAATTTTATATAAAATATTTTAAAATTTATGATATAATTATAAATTTTACATTAATAAATATATAAGATATTGACATTTTTTAACTAATTAAAAAAAGAAATGATTTTCTTTTCCTTTTTAAAAACAGGTAAAAGTATTTTAGCTTTTGAGGGTGTAGGCCACCAACTCTTTTCTTTCACTCTCCACCCAAAAATAAAATGCTATTTTCCTTTTGGATTTTTGCATGACTCACTTCATTTGGTGCATCTAAAAACAAATACTAAAACCCCATCAAAGAGACAATCTCTATTCAAGGCCAACATGATTTTCTTCCAACCCAACATTTCCACATGAGATTCTATATACCAGTATGCATGATTAGGTAGAGCTATCATTGATTTTGACCACTTTTCTTCTGAAGAAGATCCCACCTTTGACTCTTCACTCTTCAGTATCTCATGTTTCCTTCTCTTTTTCACTAAGTGTGTGCAATTCAAGAGAAAGGCAAATGCCCTTTTGCAATGAAAGTTTGTACAACACTTCAAATTTTTCTTGTACAAATTTCTATCCTTGGGTGGTTTAATACTCTGATCATTTACCACTCAAAAAGCTGCGAAAACAAGACCAAAAAAATTCCATCAAAGCTATAATTCTATCATAATTAACTTCATTTCTAAAATTTTCTGAAGCAAAGCATGGAAATTGTGGGTTCAGTGATAAATGAAGAGCCAAAATGTGTCAAATTGATTATCTTATCATGTGATTTGTTGATTTTCACTAGTGAACCCTCATGCTTGTCGGGAATTCCCTACAAAACATGTACACATTGCAAAAAGCAGTGAATTCTTTTCTCTTCAACCCAAAAAGAGAAGAAAATAAATCAAAATGATTTGTCATGTGGTGAAGAATGCCTTTTCTTATTGTGTTCATGGAGATAAGGTAAGTGGTTGGTCAGGTGAAATCTTCAGAGTTTCCCCACAGAGACACTAAGTTCAAACAACTAATGATGGTAAACTCACTAACATGACATTTTTTAATCACCTTTGCTGAATCAAAAGTAGAATAAACTGCTTTAGTTCTCGATAGTTGTGGGGAACAAAATCAATTTCCAAACAGTTGAACAATCATCAAGTTTCATTGACAAAGACTGGACACCAAATTCCAAAAAGCATACATGTAGATATTATTCATATCACTTAAGATCATCACAAATGAACAATTGAATTGAAGCCCTAGGATTATGAACAAAAGAACCAAAAAAAAAAAAAATACTGGATCCCTCTTATGTTAATGCAACAATTGGGATTATGAAAATGTCACCAATGCTTGAAATTCAGGCTTAAAATAAAAACGGGTAGATGCTCGTTAACTTGCAATCCTGCACATCAATCTCAAGTAAAAAGCATTCCATAAGAGGAAATTGAGACAAAAGAAAGTGAAAACCAGAATTACCATAGACAATTAAAGTTACCACACTCTAATCATCACTTAATCGCGACATTATGGGAAGAAAGGGGCAATTTACTATTCAAATGCATATGTCCGTACTTAAATACCAAATAGTTTTAACTTTTAATCCCTATGACCGAGTGGATTTAAGTTTAGATCACTGTTTTGTGTTGAACATTTGTTGGGAAATTTTGTGTGGCTTTAATGCATAAAACAGAGCATTATATTTGAGAAAATGATCAAAGGCATGGAGGGATAAAGAAACAGAGATGGTCCATTCAAAATCATTAGAACACCCACTCAATTGCATTCAGTGTTCTTTTTAATTATATTTTTTTTTTTCCTTTAACAGTATCAATCCCAAAGCAAAAGCCTGCCTGCCTTAAGCTGCTGAGTGCTGTGAACCAGAAGCGCTTTCAAACCCAACAGTTGTAAGCATGCTCATGTTCACATACATTTCAGATTCTCCATAGAACTTGAATCACTCTGTCATGCTTTGAAAAAACACTTATTTCTTATCTAGAATTTGCTTTCAGAATGTTATGAAGTGACAAGATATCAAATTTATTATTCTATAAGCATGGAGTGTCCCAACCTTTTCTATTGAGCTATGTCTTTGCTCTGTTTCCCCTGCCCCATCTTAGTTGTAATATTCTGAACTACCTTCATTTGGCTTTCTTCTTGGCCTTTCTACTCGACTAAAATTTAGTAAAAACGACAATGATGTTTCTATCGTTTAGCACGGATTTCCGTTCTTGGTTTGTCCGCGAGAAAATGAACTATGTGACGGGAGAAACAGAGCGTGCATCTTTTCCCAAACAGAAGTTTATACTAGTGATTTTTCTTGGAGTTGAAAGGACAAATGCGACATTGCTCAGTTGTTAGCGCTCTGCTACAGTTGACAAAGATTTTTGTTTATGATAGGCACTGTTTGATGACAATATAGCTATGCATTTTTCGACTGAATTGACATTTCAAAGATGAAGGACACAAAGCGGACAATAATAACATATATTGTAACATAATAAACTGTACATTGACATTAAGCTTCTTCGATAGGTCACTTAGAAGATAATTCTAGGAGCCGAAGATGGTCTAGTAATTTAAATAGAGACTAAACGGACTATGAAAAATGGGTTAAATTAGCAAATGAGCGGCATTAGCGGAATTGGAACATAGACGATGCACTAAGGAGGACGATGTCTGAGATATTTCTGGCCTACATTACAGAGCCTTAGTTGGAACAACAGAACAGAGCTCTATCGACCCATAGTCGAGAAGTTCCTCGATCATTTGCTCTATGTGATCATCTTCAAGCGGCTTGATCTGCTGGGTATTTTCAACTTGCTCTTTTTCCATGACCCTGTTTGGTACAGTGCTGTCTTGCATTAACAATGGTCCCTTTTCTGGCAACTGCGCAGCACCCATTCCACTGCCTTTTCCGGCAATGCCGTTGGCGGTAATAGCTTGTGGAGTCGGTGCCTTTTGTGTATCATTTGTCGATGATTTGGTCATTTGAAGCGATGCCATGTAGCATCTGTGCAGTTTAGCTGTCAAAGTCGCCGAGAGAAGCTTAGACGACGATGATTGAGACGCATTCGGGTTGTAAGGGAAGTTGGTTCTGGCCCTTGGTCCACACATAAGCCTTGCAGCTTCATCGTAAGCTCTCGCAGCATCTTCAGCTGTTTCAAACGTGCCCAGCCAAATTCTAGTCTTCCTGTACAAAGGGAACGTTTCAATAAGTACAAAAATACAATGCAGAAACGTGTTCTAAGCATTCATGGGTTTTGAAACCAATTAAACTTACAAGACAGGATGACGGATTTCAGACACCCAAGAGCCCCAGTGCCTTTGTCGAACGCCTCTGTAACGCTGCTGTGGTCTGGCCATGTTAGCGAAAACGAAACGTTTCTTAATAAAAGTGTTTGTCAGAATGCCTGAGAGAGTGAATTTAGGCGAGAGAGGCGTGCTAGTGATTGAGGGAGAAGTGGGTTTTTGTAGTTGCGTTGTTGACAGCGATGGAGAAAACTGGCGGGCTTTTTCTAGGCCTTCTCTGGCTGTCTGGCACCCAATTGAGCAAAATGGGCCCCATTTTGTTTTTTGGTTCCTGCCCTTCTTTTTCTTTAGTTATTTACGTTAGTTTCCAGTTGGCTTATTTGCAAGTTATGATTGTTGAATAAATAGCCCTAAATGAAATTTCAAACTGACCAAATACAATTAACATATTCACAGGCCAACAATACTAACATTTGTTTCAAAAACCCAACTGCTGCTTTATCACAATTTTCTTATTTCATTAAAATCTAAGGTCATATTCTCATAGATTCTTCATGTGAGCCAGTACCATGTTTGGATTATGACTGGTCTTTGCATACTAAAAGACTTTGAAACTCCATTACCCTTATTATATAAACTCAATACAAGTTTTCAATGAAAATCTTCTTGAGGAATCTTTGAATTTGGGTCAGAAATTATATGCTTTGTTATGGAAGGATTATGATCAGTTTCGACTGCAATATACAGCAATATGCCCATCAATTGGTGCTAATATGATTGGGTCGGTCTTTTTTAAGACACATCAACTGAAGAATCTTAGACCATAATAATTATTACCATAAGCATTCAAATCATTTGATCAAATCTCAAGCACTGTTATCGGATCAATTTGCACCCGGAGCTCTGTCATTCATAGATAAATCAGTGGCTTTTGAAGACCTGCATTAATAAATGGATTAAACAAAAGCTATACGACGGCACAACAGGAAGCATAAATCATTCAACAAAAATAATAGTGGACTGCTTTTTTGCGGGTGGCATTTGTTATGTAACCTGTCATCTTCTTTTCATTGGTAATATAATGGATTGTAGTGATGATATTTTGGTGTGTATTAATGCTGATTTTGTAGACGATGAGTATAACATGGGCAGAGATATGCATAGAATGGAAAGAAAACAAAGACACACAACAATGCTTCGAGTTTTTGTTCTTCATGTTCATTGTTCACCCACTTGACAGCATTGGTTCCTCCATGCTGTGAACGTCTATGCTAGCTAATACACATGCACATGCACGTGCACAAAGAAAGGTCTTCTTTATTTTAAGGTATTTGAAAATGAAATATTGTGACTAGTATGAATGTAAACATTAACAATACTTCCTTTATGACAGGAAACTTGATCAGCAAATGGTAGCTAGTTGGAACCGATTGCTTGATCTTGCAAGTAAAGGTTTTAACTTTTTATAAAGTAATGGTTAGAATGAGCTTGAGAATTGGGAAAAGCGAGCAAAATCCATTGGTTCTCAGCCACGAGCGGCTATTTCTGACTATTTTGTTCCCTTGCAACTGTCCACATGGGGAAGAACCGCGTTCATTACAAACTTGAATTCAGCATGTGTCTCTTTCTCCTGACACAAATCACAATATTTGTTCATTCAACAATTTGGTCACTCTGCCGCACCTTGTCAGTTTGGTAGGTGCCTTTCTTCGCTACTTGGCAACTACCACCTTAACGTTTTCCATTTCTGCAGTGAAATATCTGTTCAGACTCAAAACCCTAGATGATATCCAGGTTTATCTCAGCATAACCACTATTCATTTTTCTTAACCGGACAAACATGAGAGTTTTAACCCAGCACGACCCATGACAGTTGTAGTCTAGTAAATATATCTAAAAAGCCTACTCGGGGTGGTTAATTTATACAATATATATTCTTTTTTTTTTTGTAGAAAAAAAAGGGGTTAAGGAAGCAACGGTTACAATTTCTTTTTCTATTGAAGAAAAGGACAAGAGAAAGAAACAACAGAGCGAGCTGTGTAATGACGGGTTGAAAGATTGAAAACATTGTCTGAATCTTGGTTTACAGCTAACGTTAGATTGCTATGATAACGATATGATACATCAACACAGAGAGAAGAAGAGATGTCAAACGAAACCAAAAAAGGCAGGTGAGATAAGCAAAGAATAAGAGGACCCAACATTTAAACGCGTTGAATGGGTCCCAAAAGAAAGAAAGGACCGAGATTCAATATGACATGGCTGATGCTGATGCACGATAGGTAGCTAGCTAGCTAATTTCAAGGCCGATGGGTTTTCAATTTTCGGGGCTCTTTGTTTTTAATTTCAATCCCTTTCACTAATAATCCAAGATCACATGCAGACTTTGTTTGTCCATTGAACCAATAAGAAAAAGTTAAGAGAAACTTTTGTTGGGATAAGAACATGGAATACAATATAAACATTTATTAATATTACTGTGTGCGCCCCCTAATTTTCTATGCTGCTTCTTTGCTTTGCTTTTCTTTGTATATTTTGTACAGTTCTACTTTGTCTGCAACGTCTGCCTTCTCTTAAAATCTAAACCGTAAAATTCTAAGTAAATTTACTAAGAGAAATAAGTGATTGACGATTTATAAATTAGTACTACATACTTTCTTGGAAGGTATATAGACTCTACAGCTAGTGAGCTGTAGGAAGGGAGCTATAATTATTTAATTTTCCCACGGATTTTCCTTGAAAATTTTCCTGGTCTTATGGGGAATACTGGTCAAGAAAATATATAAATAATTAGTTAATGAATTAGTTAACATCTTAAGACCGTTGATTAGTCTTGACGCGGTTTCGTTGCTAAGCAAGAAAGGGAAGCAGATGATTGTGAAATACATTGATGTGATAGAACGAGAAAACGTTTTCCTAGTAAGCCCCGCAGTCTGTGGGATTTGCCCAGCCTGTTCTTTTGAATTTTGAAGGCCAGTAAAATCATTATACCATTCCATGAAAAGGATGCGTCCAAAATCCAACCACATTTGAAGATCAATCTCACTATTTTCTCTTAGTTTCGTGTCATTTTGACTAAGGAAATGAAGGGAAAATCACAGAATAATTAGAGATATTCGAGATGAAAACAATGGAGGGTGTAATCGGAAATTTAATTATTCCATGGGAGTTTCAGTTGTCGAGAATCTGTATAAGAAAATATACAAATTATGTTGGGTAGATCTCATGTAACAACTGAACTTATTCTATCATAATTTTTCTTGGGAAAAAATATCATAGAATTTTCCAAGAAAGCTATAAATTTTCGTGGGAAATTTTACTAGGGCCTGGTATAGTTGAAGAACATGTTTAGTAAAGAATGTAGGAGTCCTCCTCATCGAATGGAGAATTAAGGAGACCATGTGATTCAGTTGTCTAAAACATTTAGAAAAATCATAAGATGATATTTTTCATAAACAGTTTACCTAAATTAACTCTCATATTTGCCAACTACCCCTCTAGAAGGGTGGTTGTGGTAAGACACTTCTTCCTAGCCTATGTCACTAGAGTTTCCTGGTAGTCAATTTCACCAGCGTTTGAGCCACGGCCAGTTTAAGTAACCTATTTTATCAGATTTCGAGTCCCTGTAAATTTAAAAAAATTTCACAATCATTATAAGTGGATTAGGTCGGGATGTAGAAGCGTAATAATGGACTTTTTGTCTTAATAATATCGGCCTTGATCATATTTAATGCATAGATTGAATAAGTTCTAAAATTAAAGGAAAAATCTTACTGAGTAGGTCTTTTGAATTATGTCCAAATGTGGATGCATCGGCAGCTCATAGAAAAGGAAATCAATTCTCATCGCGTACTACATTCATACTATCGTATTGGATGATCTCGCCAGTTTCTTTCTATCCATATAATGTATACAGTTCTAGTTGCTTGTTGAACTGATTCAATAACTCTATATGAATTAGAAGTTTTTGATCCCTCTAATCCCGCTCTTGATCCAATATGGAGACAAGGCATGTTCTGTCATATGCTATATCATTTAGGATTAACCAATTCATAGGGTGGTCGGACTATCACAGGAGGACGATAAGAATTCGGGTATTAGGAGCTACGAAGGTGTAGTGAGGGCACATATTTTACTTTCTTGCTTGTGATTCTTTGCAGCCATCTAGCATTGGATGTATTGGGATCTAAAAATATTTGGTAATGAATGTACAAGAAAACCATTTTTAGATTTACCTAAGATTTTTGGAATTCATTTATTTCTTTCTAGAGTGGCTTGTTTTGGTTTTGGGACATCTCATGTAACAGGATTCACCATTTTTAATTACCATATTTAACAAAAAAGTTATAAATAAATAAATAAATATGTATGTATGGGCCATAGTGGATTGGGCCCTCAATTTCTAAGCCATACTAGTTCCATTTGGTTTAGGCTTCTCCTTAAAACAAAACATACAAGTATGTAGACTCTCCTTCCTCCTTGTACTCTCCTATCTCCTTGTGAGATCATCAGAGTGATGCGGGATTCAGTTTTCATGTATAACTCGATGAGCACCAACGAACCCCTGATGAAGAAGATGAAAATCCCCTCCAATATTCCTCGCACCAGCTTGACAGCAACTTGATTAAGAGGATTTGTTTCCCACAATAAGAAAATAACTGTTTCTTCCACCCCATGATCTTATTTCTCACTCCCTCTTTAAGAAAACTAAAACACTGCATCCCATTTTTTCTTAATCATTGATGGCAAATCAAGATACTTCCCATGGCAGGAATAGGGCAGTCAAATGAAAAACATTTCTTATTGTATCTATTATTACAGATGGCTAGCCATAGAATATTTGTCAAGAACTGACTTCAGGTGCTGACAATCCTCCATGCTCGCTTCAACAAAGATTAAACTGTCATCAGCAAACAAAAAATGTAAAATACAAGTACCATACCAGCATGCATCACCGAATTTGACCACATAGAAACGATTATTTTGTTTCTCACGCCTTAATAGTTATGAAAGTGCATGGAACGAAAAGACATGGCGAAAAAGGAAAACATTGCCTCAATCCTGGTGGCCCCATTAATTAGGATTAAGAAAGGGGAGACGTTGTGACACATCTGAACACAACATCTGTCCACTAAGATGCAAACCCCGGTTTTATCATGACTTCCTTGAGGAGGCCCCATTCAATTCTATCACATGCTTTGTTAATATCCAATTTGAAATATTTTGGCTTTGTGTTCAAATGATATTAATTGCAGATGAAGCTGCTGTTACAGTTGGAGCTTCCTCATCCTTTCCGCTAAGCAGGCTCGTCACTGTAAGAACATTATATTTCTGCATATAAATATTACAGATTTTCTATATATCAGATTGTTATCTCAATTACCAAGATTCTTGTTCTCCTGGCTGATATTCGGCCACTACACATCAGCCTCCTTTCTATTACTTCGAGCACGATCTATTGATCTCTCTAGTAAAGCATCACCAACTTCTTTTTGCATGTTCATTTGGAAGGCAAGTGAATTTTCCTCTGATTTTTGAATATCGAGTAAGATACAAACAAGTTTCTTTTTTCATTTCCAGACTACTGACTTGCTTAAGTTTCTTGCATGATCTCTACCTGCTTACTCCCTTTGTGCGCTGAGAAGACTTGGAATCAGTTGCCGTGGTCTGTTTAACTGAAACTGTACGTGGTGTTCCAATTTATAATCCCATTTAGTTCTGTTCGGCTTAGGCTATAGAACAGTTTTTTGGCCCTTCAATAGACAACATATAGAGTGCCTACTTCCCAACTCCCACCACAGTTCTGTTGAATTCCTCCCAAATCCCAACACTTAGTTTTTGTTTTCTAATTCGATTAGAGACTGAATATTTTCCTAGATAAGAGGGAAAAATGACAAACAATACATTTAATTTATATGTATTGTTTATTATTGACGTAATTTTTTTTTTTTTATTCTTCTTCTTATTGTGCTTAATGTGTTAATCATGTCTAAACGTATTAAGTCGAGTCTATTCAATTTAAAATACGAATATTATTGAATTATTAAATGTACTAACTCGTATTTTGTCATATCATTAATTTTAATATAATTAATATATATATTATTATATTAATTTAATATTTAATTATATTATATTTTAATATGACACCAAAAAATAAATAAATAACTCTTTTTAAAATTTTCTATTTCTCTTCTTCTCTTTAAATTTTTCATTTACTTATATTTAATATTTAATTTTAAACAGATTTGATTCTATTAGAATTAAAAATTATTGATACACTTAATGATATTTAAATGTAATAATAGTGATATAGTCACACTTTTCTAATTTGGATTGAAAAAACAAAAGAAATGGGACAGCCAAATAACTTTCAATAATGTAAATTACATTTGTGACATTATTTATCAGAAAAAATCTTAAATAAGATAATTTTATTATATTAGTATTACTGATATGACATTATTTATCAGAAAGAAATGGAATAACTAAATAACCTTCAATAATGAAAATATTATAATTCACAAACGTTATTTCTATTACAATTTTCCTTACCAGGTTAATTTGATTATTAGTTTATCCAATTTAATTTTGCATTTGAAAATGAAACTAGCAAACCCATGTGGGAAAGTACAGCGAGGTAAAAGTTAGTTTTACCATATTTGGATAATTGAGCAACTCCAAAGTTAAACGCATTTAATGTTTGGACTTTAAAATTTGAATATCCAATGATACTATGACTAAGAGAGAATATTAGTTAAGACAATTTTATTACATTAGTATTGATGACGTGGTAATAATATCTAAATAATGAAACGAGAGAAATATATTTATTAGTGGTAGGTAAAAAAAGTTAATAAAAAATTGTATCATTTAATTAATATGATAAGAGAAATTTACAATAAATAAAAAAAATTAATAAAAAATTTTATAAATTTTTCTTAATATAATAATTAAATTATTAGACTCTCTATTGATTTTTTTTATCCATAACCAATAAATATATTTTTCTCACCTCATTAATCATATATTATTATCATGTTATCAATATTAACGTAATAGTACTGTCTAAATTAATATTTTCTCTTAATTGTCATATCAGCGGACATTCAAATTTTAAAGCCGAACATTAAATGTGTTTAACTTTAGAGTTGCTCAATTGTCCAAGTATGGTAAAACTAGCTTCTACCGCGTTGTACTTCCCCACATGGGTTTGCCAGTTTCATTTTCAAATGCAAAATTGAATCGGATAAACTAATTATCGAATTAACCTCTTAAGGAAAATTGTAATAGAAGTAACGCTTCTGAATTGTAATATTTTTGTGACAAGAGGCAAAGGCAAGGCAATCAAGAAAAATAAATGCATTCGCGGAGAATCTTCTCAAAACCAGCCAAATTTATTCAGAACTAAATATTCTTTCGCAAGAGAAAAGAGAACTGTGGGAGAAGGAGAAAACCATGCTTCACTTGTATTCATACCCAAGCTTCACCTCAAAATTTCATTTCACAGACACAAAATGGAGTATGTATATTCAAGGAATTGTACCAATATTTCTTATGTTCTTCATTTCTTTCTGCTTTTGCTTTTGTTTTAATCATTTTTTAATTGAAACAGATGGGCTGACGATGAGAAACAGAATATCACCTTCAGGAACCCATGCAATCGGTGAGTTTCTGATAACTTTGTGTTTGAATTCATTCTTATCCTCATCCTGTAGAGGCTATCTTTCATCGTTTTGTCCATTTTTTCCTCAGGGTGCACTACAACAGGTCAATCGCCAGTGGCACAAATACTTGGCGTCTCAAAGAGTAGTCAAAGCAAGAATTCTGTCAAATGTTCCCACAGGACTTCCTTTTTATTACCCTTCAAGATTACAGATCGTAGTGCTGAAGAATTAAACAACAGAAACTTCTGTAGTTCAGTCAAGAACTACCGTGTTCCCACCACATTAAAAAATGGGTATGAATCAAATTCCGAGGATGATAATAATTCAACGAGCTTTCAGGATGTTCTTCTTAAGAATTTAAACGCACTCTACCGTTTTTCTCGTCCTCACACTGTGATCGGCACCGTGAGTTCCTTGTTTACTAATTACCTGCTGTCTTTCTTTAGAA
This sequence comes from Khaya senegalensis, assembly GCA_032402905.1. NCBI lineage: Eukaryota > Viridiplantae > Streptophyta > Magnoliopsida > Sapindales > Meliaceae > Khaya > Khaya senegalensis. Next base: position 7,744,830 of record CP135538.1, on the reverse strand, counting down.
AAACTATATGATCCCGTAAGATTTGTAAAATTGAACTATATGAGTTGTTCCATTTTTGCTTATCAGATTATAGGGATAGCATCGGTTTCTCTTCTTCCAGTACAAACTCTTACTGACTTCACTCCCACTTTTTTCATGGGATTGTTAAAGGTAAGGTCTAGTTGAAAGAGAGAACAATTAACCAACTGCTTGTATTAACGGTTATTTGAACAAGTACCTTAATTATTCTTGATAATTCAGGCCCTGGTGCCGTCGGTTTTGATGAACATATACGTGGTGGGCTTAAACCAGTTGTATGATGTTGAAATAGACGAGGTATTTCAGTACATACAGCACTTATTCTTTGATGGACTGATATTCCTGAACCAACATTACGTAAACTGCAATGGTTTCTAAACCACAAAATGTTGTGATTTCATGCTTCATGTTTTTCAGTTCTTTCGCTAATCCATCGGTTTTTTCATGTTTAAAGATTAACAAGCCTGATCTCCCCCTAGCTTCCGGTGACTTCTCAATGGGAACTGGAACGGCAATTGTTTCCACATCTTTGTTGATGGTAAGCAAATGGCCAAGAATTTTCTAAATCCATTACCCTCGGAAAATAAATCAGAATATTCATTGTGCTACATACTAAAATACATAGAATCTTAAGGCTATGTTTATGATTATCATGCACTTGTTTAATTTTGAAAGTAAACTTTATTTGGTGGTGGAATTTTTCCCGTTCTAGCATGTGATATAATAGATTAAGGCTTGGTTTGGGAGTGCTGTGACTGTGATTTGAAAGCACAAGTAATATATATAGTAAACACCACTTTTGAGTGGGAACATTTTTCTCCTACATTTGATACTTGATAGCTCTTGCTTTAAATAAACATCTTAATCTCTATTTGTTAATAAGATTTCGTGATTTTTCAGAGTCTGGGTATGGGAATTATGCTTCAATCTCCACCACTTTTTTTGGCACTCTTCATAAGTTTTATACTTGGAAGTGTGTATTCCATCGAAGTAAGTTCCACTCCATGTGTTAGATTATTTGATGAATTTTCATGTTGCTTTTAATTTCTTGAGCCTCATCATTTTTGCAAAAATTTATTGTCCATGATTGTTACTTGATATCAATGTTCATCTAATTGGTTCTTCTCACCCTTGTAGCTTCCCTTTCTTAGATGGAAGAGACATGCATTTCTAGCGGCAAGCTGCATCCTAATCGTGCGGGCAGTTGTAGTTCAGCTTGCTTTCTTCGTACATATCCAGGTCTGTGTACATTCAAATTCTTCATCCTGTAGAGAGCTCAGCCTGCAAGACTAATTGGGGTTTTTAGATGAACTAGAGATGGTCAATTATTTTCGCTTCAAAATTTGGCCACCCTCCTTAAGCTTCCATCATTTTTTTTTTTTTTTTGTATCATTCGGTAATTTTCTGGCAAAGTGGTTTTTTGCATACAGAAATATGTGCTTGGTAGACCAGTGGTAATTACAAAATCATTGATGTTTGCAACTGCTTTCATGTGCTTCTTCTCCACTGTAATCGCACTATTCAAGGTAATTCA